>JACEEZ010008283.1:0-5000 GCA_016584305.1 Chionoecetes opilio | reverse complement strand
ACTTCCTAAGTCAAGCATCAAGGAGCCTACTAGAGGAATAATATTCTAGATCTATTGCTGACAAATAGAGACGATTTAGTTACAAATGTGGAGGTCGGGGGGAGTTTAGATAATAGCGACCATTATGAGATCAGATTTAGCTTAAAATGGGAAGTTGGAAAATTAGTGGCAATAGGCATCGAATACCTAATTTCAGAAAGGCCAATTATGCGGGATTAAGAAACACCTGGAGTTATTAATAAGAGGTGTGGGATGGAGGAGCAGAAAGTGTCCCAGGACAAGGCGTTGTCAGGTGGAAAGGCCAATTATGAAGAATTAGGAAGGCACCTGGAGGTAATTGCGCGGTCAGATATGGTAGTGAGGTCGAGGCTGAGGAGATAATTAGAGCGGTTAGACAGGGAAGTGAGGTCAGGGCTGAGGAGGTAATTAAGAGGTTAGAAGGGGAAGTGAGGTCGGAGCTGAGGAGGATTATACCTCATTTGTAAGGAATATAATTGACGGACAGAAAAGAAATATTCCTTATAGGGAATAAGGTCCAGAAAGAGTGATCCAAAATGGATGACCACCAAGTTTAAAACACCACATTGGAGTAAAAAGAAACATTTATTTAAGGTTCAAGGCAGGATTGGTAAACAAAGAACATATAACGTGATGGCGAGGACAGTGAGAAATTAACTCGAGTTGCTAAGAACAATTATGAGATTAAAGTAGCAGAACAGCGAACAGGGACCCAAAGGGGTTCTATCAGGTTTATAAAACAAGACAAGGGAATTAGTTGGCCCTTAAGGTCAGGACAAGGTGAGGTCTTAAATACGGATGAGGATATGTGTAGGAGTCTAAATGATTATTTCTTAAGTGTTTTTATCGGAGGAGGATACACAGACGATACATGATAGTGAACAGATGTTCAAAGGAAGCGATGAGGAGAAACTCAAAGATATTGTGATAACTAGGGAAATGGTGGAAGAGGGTATAGAAAAAATGAAAACATTTAAATCGCCAGGACCAGATGAATGTATCCAGGGTATTAAAGGAATGCAAGGAGGTTGTTAGTGAGTCGTTAGTGCACATTTTTAGGAAATCGGTTGAGATAGGCGATGTGCCATTATTGTGGAGGAAAGGAAATGTTGTTCCCATATTTAAGAAGGGAGACAGAGGACTAAAGTCAAATTATCGACCCGTAAGTCTAACATCAGTGGTGGGTAAATTATTGGAATCTATTATTGCAAAAACATTAGAGAGCACTTAGATAAACATAGTTTGATCAATGACTCACAACATGGATTCACCAAGGGTAGGTCATGTCTCACCAATTTTATTGAGTTTTTATAGAAAGTTTATGAGACGGCAGATAATGAATAAGGATTATGATATAATATATTTGGACTTTAGTAAGGCATTTGACAAAGTACCACACGAGCGACTCTTAAATAAGGTTAGGGCTCATGGTATAGATGGGAAGGTTCTTCATTGGATCAGAGCTTGGCTAAGTAATAGGCAACAAGGGTTACAATTAATGGTTCCAAATCTGAATGGGGACTGGTGACAAGTGGTGAGTTCCACAAGGGTCTGTTTTTGGGCCCATTACTATTTTTGATTTACATCAACGACTTGGATAGTGGGATTAGCAGTGATATCAGCAGTTTGCTGATGATACTAAGTTAGGTAGGATTATTGGATCACAGTCTGACGTAAACATATTGCAGGGAGACTTAGATAAACTTAACGAGTGGGCAGTCAGATGGCAGATGGAATTTAATATTGATAAATGTAGCGTTATGAATGTTGGTAGAAAAACCCTGGTAATAGATACACCATAAGCAATGTATCGCTGAAAAGATCAGAAGGTGAAAAAGATCTTGGAGTGAGGGTGAGCCCAGACCTCCGACCTAGGAACAATGTATTGAGCCAGAAATAGAGCTAATAGAGTATTAGGATTCATTACCAGAAGTGTTAAAGTAGAAGTGCGGAAGTTATTCTAAGCTTTATCTGGCTCTAGTCAGGCCTCACCTAGACTATGCAGTTCAGTTTTGGTCTCCATATTACAGGATGGATATAGTGTTTGTTAGAAAAAGTGCAGAGAAGGATGACCAAATGATACAAGGGATGCGTAACTTTAGTTATGAGAGGAGATTGAAGTTATTAAAATTACACTCACTCGAGAGACGCAGAGTAAGGGGCGATCTGATAGAAGTTTTTAAGTGGATAAAGGGATTTAATAAAGGAGAGGTAGGAAAAGTTCTTACGGCTTTTAACCAGGGTAGAACAAGAAGTAACGGATTCAAGCTGGAAAAGCGTAGATTTAGAAAGGAAATAGGGAAAAACTGGTTCACAAATAGGGTGGTGAATGAGTGGAATGGTCTCAGTAGACAGGTAGTTAGTGCGGAGTCATTAGGGAGCTTTAAAGGGGAGCTGGATAAGTTCATGGATGGGGATGAAAGGTGGATGTAGGTAGTGTTAGGTGACAGGAACTACCACGTGTAGGCCTCGCGGCCTCTTGTAGCTTCCTTATTTTCTTATGTTCTTATGTTCCAGATCAAATACAAACAGTAAAAATATCCTGTATTATTGAATACTAAGAATGTTCTAGCGACATAGTTACTACTGATTTTGAGTGATACAAGTTTCGTTCATGACACTGCCTATGCATTCGTCATCTGACACACGTTAAAACTTATGAAAGAGAAATTCAAATATAATCAAAGTCACTATTACGGCACAAGGTACCATTGATGTTATGCAAGAACACATGTACAGATGCTAGATTATCCCATAAACAAGATCATCTCTCAGCTATGAAATATAATGACCTAAATCTTACACACTAGTAGTCTGATATCTGCCACGAATACATATTGAGAGTTTATGAAGTTAATAAGTGCACAGTAGATCCAAAACTTTTTTACCTGCACTCCACATTCACTTACGCAAACTTGTGATGAAGTGAGTGCCATCCGAAGGCGATACAACAAGTGAATATGTATTTCTGTTACGACTCCAGTATCAGGTTCAGACACTCAAACTATTGTCAGTGTGGATAAAGGCGGCGAGGTATCTGTGTCTGGGTCTGCGTGTCTATGTCTGGTATTTATTAGTATGTCTGGTTGGCAGGAATGTAATATATAAAAAATAATGTTACATTTCAAAATCTAAATTGGATATATTTCAATATACGTGTCTCGTCACTTGAAACATCAGCAAGTGTGTAATTAAAGCGTTATAATTGTTAATTAAATAATTGTTATTGTAAATAAATTGTTATAAATAAAATTTGAAAAATACAAGTGCTCTCTCTCTCTCTCTCTCTCTCTCTCAGTTCTCTCTCTCTCTCTCTCTCTCATCTCTATCTCTCTCTCTCTCTCTCTCTCTCATCTCTCTCTCTCTCTCTTACACACACACACACACAAGATACAGCACACTCGCTCCTAACTCGCCGCCTCATCACCATTATCGTTCCGCCACCAACTGCAGCAGACACCCACCCTGACACCGACTAACGTCATTCTCTCCGCGGCATATCAATCTTACGGCGCCCCAGGGTCACTCGAGCAATAGAAATACGTTAAGGGCGAAAAAATGTGTGTGTGTGTGTGTGTGTTGTGTGTGTGTGTGTGTGTGTGTGTGTGTGTGTGTGTGTGTGTGTGTGTTGTGTGTGTGTGTGTGTGTGTGTGTGTGTGTGTGTGTGTGTGCGCGCGCGCGCGGCGTGGCGTGCGTGCGTGCGTGCGTGCGTGCGTGTGTGTGTGTGTGTGTGTGTGTGTGTGTGTGTGTGTGTGTGTGTGTGTGTGTGTAAACGAGCATCAGGTCACAAAGTCTACCTAAATTCAGTGAGACAACCAGACAAATATACTGTTAGTCATGATAGGAGAAGTTTGTTACTACACGTACTTATACGTAAGAGGTGCAAGTATTCGATGAATTTGAATAAACAATGATTCAAAATTGTGTTATACGATGGTTATTTATGAAACATACTTGTTGGCTTACAAATGTTTTAATAGCACGATGCGATAGCGAAAATGGAAAAAATTGTTTATAAAGAAAAAAAGCAGGCAATGTTTCATCAATCTCCCTTTAGACGTTATTCTTCTGAGACAGTGTTTTATTCACCTTAATATCTCTCATGTTCTTGATCATGCGCTGAACTCGCTATCGCCAGCTATTACCCTCCAGGTAAATAGTTTAGAGCTCATAGAGCCGATTTACAAGACGAGGACCTCATACACCACACACAAAACTTAAGTTAGTCAAAGCCTTCGTCAAAAAGGCAGTGACTAATGGTTAGTCACTGTATCGTGTATACGGACTATCCTTACTTCTGTTTATCAAAGATTTACTCTTTGTGAAATATTTGGAATACATCACTGATTCTGTACCAATACACTAATGCTCATGATAATATATTATAAGTCTTAAAACGACGGTTCTTTGAAAGCATTTATTCATATTGCGACGCTTGGCATTTCTCCTCCGAAATATTGCCAAGTAGCCTACCACATTTACTTGAGTTGAAAACTGATGAAGCTAAAATAAGTATTTGGCGCAAATATGATTTGGTTCGGTTAGACATGCTGCAGAGAAGAAAGAGATACTGAGAAGAGAATATCCATCATTATCATGGCTAAGCAGTGTGCCCTGTGCAGAGCAGGGCAAAGGATTATACGGTAAGTAATTTTTTTTTCTTCTCTTAATTGGTTCTTGAAGTAGGTATAGTATTAATTAAGGAAGCATGACAAATAAAATAAGAGTTGTGAAGAGCAGAGTATTGCGCATCATAGACGTCAATTGTTCGCTTGTTCTGCTTTGGGTTAAATACTTGAATAGTGCCCGCGTTTCCTGAGGAGACAGGGAGCTGCACGCCTGTGATAGCATCATTGGACATCATCAGGCTCATAGTGTTCCCCAAGGATCCTCGCAGCCCTAAACAACAAAAGCAGCCGCATAATATGGCGAGGCCAGCCAGGCTCACGGCACTCATGGCAAAACGGCTGCTGACCTTTGGG
>JACEEZ010008281.1:30000-33637 GCA_016584305.1 Chionoecetes opilio | reverse complement strand
TGAAATCGGTTGGTCAATTATTGCGGAGATAGGGATGGTCAGTGCGGGGGGCCCAAGGGATGACCCCCAAAAGGGGAGTAAGGTCTGAAACTTGGGACCCCATCTTTTTCTGTTAATCTGATACTATGAAGCCAGAACTGCAAAAAAATCATTTTAGCCATAAATCCTCTGGATCCCTTTTCCTTAACATTACATACCAGCACTACACCCACCCAGGCAACTGTTACTCACTTCTCTAATTTAACATATTCTATTTTCATAAATCATATTGTACAGAACAAATAATAAATCTATGAAATAACCGCTATGATGTTCAACATCAATCCACCAATCCCCCTCACCAGCTACTGGGCCCAGTTAAGCCACACCTAAAATACATCCACACCATCATCTTACACGCCAGTCAACACGCCGCCTTCTGCTCATGCCACACCACCTACGACACACATATCCCATCAGTCATCATACAACAAGTCAATCACAAAGTCAATCATGCACCCAAGTCATCACACACCAGTCATCACAGACACCAAGTCAACATACACCAAGTCAATCACACACCAATCCATCACACACCATTACGTCCCTTGTACAATCTCTCCAGCACAACACGTGGCCTAATCCAGGAGCTTCCACACCCGCCGCCAGCTGTCCACACCGAAAAGTGACCCCCGCTCCACTTCATCCATCTCATCAACATGCTCGCTTAATTTAACGGGACCACCAATCCATATCCTCCACAGAAAATGTTTTTAGGGGTGACAGGGTAACAATATAACTGATAAAACCATAGGAAGGAAAAGGGGAGTGATTCTAAATGGCAGGAATCGCAAAACTGCCGTCCACTGGAATAGCCCAAAATGAGTAGCAAGTCCAGTATGAGTAGTCTTTTTGTCTCGCCATTGATGATGTCACCCCCCATGGGTGAGGGCACCCATCTCATCCTCAAGCATGTTATGGATCTCTTTAGAGAATCCAAACCTCTCCTCACTACATTACAAACGCGGCACAAATGTAACACACGGCACACCATTAGAAACACTGTGTTGCTGGCTTTACACTCACCCTCTGCTTTCGGCCGTTTGGCTACCACATTATACTATGGCAGAAACGTTAACCCATCAAACATTGTCATGACGGCCGGCATCAATTAGTGTCGGCAATGCACAAACGGCATATTGGCATGAGTCGGCAACCGTAATGAATTATCGGCCTGGCTGCGACCGACACTTGTGCGTTACATTTTGCACTCCCGGTCCTTGTCGTTACGTTAGTTTTTATGTGTCTATCTTGTTCGGCACCGTAACCAAACTATTGCCACTAACTGAGCCACCAACGTGCCGACATAGCATCTATATCGTTCCCATAAGCGGGCCAACACAGCAATGCTCGTGGCCCAAGCAATCCGATTTAGCATCCAATAGTGCCATAAGCGGTGCCTTCACAGCAACTTGACTAGTGCAAAGCAGGCCGATTTAGCATCCAATAGTGCCACAAGCGGCCGACTTAGCAGTTTATAGTGCCCAAGGCAGCCGACTTAGCATTTGAATGTGCCACAGTTGGCTCATATAGCAAGCTGAAGAAGTGCCACAAAGCAGGCCAATATATCAGCTGAATCGCTTTTAACCGTTCCGATGCCGGTATAGCACGCCGCTAGGTTACCCTGCCCACGACTGCGCACGTACGACAGATGACATCACACAGGAAACCTTGTACCACGCCTCCTGGACCAGACATTATCGTTCGATTCGCTTATTTAACCATAAATGTCGACAAAACTTACTCCAACCTATCCACAATATTAACCAACCTAAATCAACCTAACCTAACCTTCACTTAATCCAAAATTTTAACCATTTATTGTTCTATGATAATAGCAGGTATATTAGGTTACTTAAGTTTGATTAGGTTAAAATTTAGGTTAAGTTAAGACTTGGTTTAGATTTGATTAGTTGGTTAGTTTTAAGATCGGTTTGGGTTAAGTTTGTAGACTTATTTAGGTAATAAGCGATCTGATTATAATGTTCAGGTCCTGGGAGGCGTGCCCATGTTTTTCCTGTGTACGTCCATCTGCAGCGTGTGCGTAGTCGTGGCAGGGTAGCTATCCCGGCAGGCTAGCTAGTTGGCGCGCTACACCGCCCTCACTTTTAAAGTGAAAACAGATTTGTGAATGGAATAACCTGTTGCCAGATTGAATAAATGGTTTCTCAACTCTACAGTATGGCTAAGGACCATATAGTGCACAAAGAATAAAAACTTATCACTATTCCTTTCAATCAAGCCATAATCTCAGTTTCGGCTGATTATCACAGTCTTGCCTGTGGGTTGATGCATTCTGGCCTGGCGAGTCAGCATCCAATTCCATGTGTGCCCTAATACACCATCAGCCGATGCTACAATGTATTATACTGTAATGAAACAAAGTAATTGTGTATATAATATATTTTCATAAAAATATAATCCTGTATTGTTACAAAAGTGGGAAAAAAGTCGTACAAAGTGGTAAAATTCTATTAATTGACAGCTCAATCACGAAATAAATAAAACAAATTAAATACATGATGTAACTCAATAATTACCTAAATAAATAAATTATATACATATATAAAATTATATTTTTTTATATCTATATATATAATATATATATATATCATATATATTTATATAGATCATATATATAATATATATAGATATATATATATATATATAAGTTTATATATATATAATATATATATATATATAAATTATATATCATACTAATATATCTATATATGTAATCTATAAATTTTACCCATACGTTATAGTTATAACGTTAAGACTCTTATGGCTCTATGGAGCGCTATCCCCTTCTCATGCCTATTCATGACTAAGTACTATATGTGACAGTCATGATATTGAGATGCTGCAAAATCTAAATGATGACTCGAAATAAATTGGATCAGTATCGTCGATCGTCTGACCTTATAAGACTATATGGAAAATCTGACGTTAAACAGAAAAGAAGAAGGAAAATGAGCCTGAAAGTCTATTCAATCTCTGTAAATTAGGTTAGTTAGGTTAAGGAAAAGCTTACTGAAATGCGACAGAAAATTCTAATCAGGTTTACCTAACCACTGAGAATTATACAACCAGAGTGTTAGTCTCACCCATAACAAATCTAAATCAAATTAGAATTGCACCATCTGTCAGATGTGCAGGGGGCTGTCCTGTAACAGCAGGCCTCGTGCTGTCCTCTTCTGTTTCATTACAGATACCAGTGGCCATGCTCCCATGTTGGTTCCTTCTTCACCACCTAAAGCTTTGATCCAAGTTGCTCTGAAAAAGAAAAAACTAATATTAGATTTTCATGATCCGATGCGCTGTCTAAGGTTACATAACTCTTGCAGTTTCTTATTTGTTCTTCGGCCCATAATCTTTCACAAAAGAGATTGTTCACCTGCAATTGCCATCACTTCAATTACACTTAACAATAAATATAGACACAATCAGTGGGCGTAACCGGAGGGGAGCGCCATGCGGCCATTCCCCCTCCCTTCCCCTTTTGCAAAGAAAAAATAATAACCCAATATATATATAGATAAGCAACCAATATATATATATCTATACATATATATATATCCTAATATTAGAGAGAGGA
>JACEEZ010008281.1:0-27500 GCA_016584305.1 Chionoecetes opilio | reverse complement strand
AATTTGTTTTATATATTTTATTCATTTATATATTTTAGAGTTTCTATATTATATTTTGTTTTCATATATTTTTTATTTTATATTTTTTATTTTTGTTATTATATATAGAGTATATATATATATATCCTATATATAAATATCATATATAGACGTGATTATATAATATATATATATATATATATATATATATGTATATATAATATATATATATATATTATATATATATATTATATATATTGCCCCCCCCTTCAATTTTCTCCTGGGTACCCCCTGACCACAATACAAAGGACCGATATATCGATCACAATACAAAGAATGTTTTGGCAAAATCCTTATTGATAAAAGATGTCGAAACTATTTTTGAGTACTTAAACTATTGCATTGTTACAAATCCTGTGAATTGAGAGATAAATGTTATTGCGTACTTCTTATAAGTAAATCCTACCTTTGGTCTTTAAGACATTTATTATTTTTTTCCTACACTATATCACCTATTTCTGCACTTTCGGGTGTCGCTAAACTAAAAAATTTACACTCTACCAATCCATTCGCAATACATCTTACCTAGAATTGGATCAATGCACAGTGTGTAAAATAATACCCACTAACCTAAATGGACATTGTTTGCGTCGCCATACCCGAAAGGCAAGAGTAATTGGAGATAACTGCAAAAATGATGCTTTCTGATTTTTTTTAAAAAGACCATCATTCTTACACCCAGAATACATGGAATAGAACATTTTTAACCACAATCTCATTAATGGGGAAAGTACCAAATATCTTGAATATTGCTAATGGCAGATTTACAAGTTGAAGGCAGTATAAACTACGTGCTTTGGTACTGTATCAAACTGCAGTAGAACCGAGCGGTGTTGCTTCTTTAATTGAAGATGACAGTTAAAAAAGTAGTGACGCATTTCTAAAATACCTTTTTAGACGTTTTGACGTAAAAAAACACTCTCCATTTGTAAAGTATCAAATAATAACCTGATGAAACATTAAACTAACTTATCTAGCCTCAAACTAACTAACTTAGGAGCCTTGACCCTTAAACTACCTAACTTAGCCTTGCTCTTAAACTAACCTAGCTTAGCCTTGCCCTTAAACTACCCTAGCTAAGAAACATTTTAATGTTTGCCAACATTTCATTGCTACTTTCACACTCGTTCTCATCACTTTACACTTTAAACATTTATTATGTTTCCCATTTTACAAATATTTTTATGATGATTATAACAGGATATACAAACAGCCCTTTACAACAAACGCTTTTTGGCAAAGGGTGTGGAGAGAGAGGGAAACACGAATCTGATAGAAACAGAGAAAAGGTGAAAAAACCTTGTATCCAGAAACAGATCATATTCTAATATTAGCCATGGGTCAGTACTGCTGTAGCCAAAGGCTACATCAGACACCCATTCATCACAACACCAGTACAACTGCAGTTTATATTCCCTTTTACCAAAATTCCCCGCCTGACATAACTGGGGTGCGCCATTCAGACCCCCCCCCCCCGCTATTACCTAACCTACCTATCACGGGCAGTGATTACTTATCCCTATTATAACCTCGCTTGATCGGGGGGGGGCAGGGGGGGGAGGTGGGGGGATATTTCGCTCCTACCACCCCCCATGGTGGTTATACTCATTTCCCGTCGGGTTTATAGGGATTAGAAATGCTGCAATTGTCAGTTCTATAACTTGGGACGGTTATAACTCGTGCATTAGTTAATGCTTAAACTGCATTAACAGTAGAAAACCCAATCACCAAGTAACTCTTCGCCACAAGCCTTATTACTTACTCCCTGAGCGGTAAATTCTAGAGTCCTTTCCCGCCTTAATTAGCGGAAAGGACTAGCGTTTTAGATTAGCGTTTTAGTTATATCTAGATTAGCGTTTTCCTCCAGACCTTCCAGATCACTTGTGATACCTCTAACACGTAATTTAAAGTGAGGAGATCTGCCCCTTCACCCTCCCTCGCCCCCTAAACGACCCACTTGAACCTCAAAATATACTATGGTAAATAGTAATATTCTACCCTCACTATTACCTAACCTAACTCTCAATATAACCTAGCCTAAACCTTCACTATAACCAAGCCCAACACTGTACATCCTCCTAGAGAGACCCAAAAAATTTTACTAACCTTACCTCAATATAACCTAACCTACTGGTAAATTCTAGTTCCCCGCAATTAAGCTCCTAGGAGTATTGGTACGGTTTGGGTAAAGTTATAGTGATGTTAGGTTGTAAAATTATTATGGAGGGAATCCACGAGGATGGGGTCATTTAGGGGGTGCAGGGGTGCAGGTGGCATCTTTTCCCTACTTTATATTTCCGTTTTAAGTAGCTGAATGAATCTGTTAGGTCTGGAGGAAAAAAAAACAACTATAAGGGCGGGAAAGGACTCTAGATTTATCTGAGGTAAAGCAAAGTTCTGAGGCTTCTTTATAGTCTTGTCCTTATATTTGAGGCTTTAATCATCTCTAAGTTTCACCACCCTTTCCTACGTACCTTTATAAGTCTTTGTTGAGTAGTGAGTCGATCCTCAGCTGAGAGTCTGTACGAGCAGTAAATGTACGCCGCGGCGCCCGGCCACTTCCCTGGTAATATTTTTGAATATTGCTTCGAGACAACGCCGTCACCACGAACGCGAGTGGCCCAACAGCTGATACCTGCCTGCTAAACGATTCAGCCACCTAATAATCAACAATTTATCCTTAATCCGAGCTTTTGAACCCTATTAATCCTTCGCCGGCCATTCATTTCACATCCACTTAATATATTTCTTGGGCCCGTCAATGAAGACTGTGTTTGGGCCTGTACGAATTTATCAATAATTGGCCCGATATACAGTTCCCGCTGCGGGGCCAACATCGGCTTCATCCGATTTGCCGAAACCAGTCGCCCTGCCGCCGGTGCCGATACGTACCCGGCACAAGCCGACACAGGCCCGCATAGCACATGTTTGCTGGGAACATGCACACCTCAGCAATAGAAGACATATTCAGAGGTATCACTAACCAAAAGAGGTGATAAATGCTATAACTTGACATTCCTGGGTTATACGTCACCAAGCATGCGTGATGCAATACTTACTCTCTCTGATTATTATAAGTTACCTGGCCAGCTAGCATTGTGATTAGCCAACACCCGACACTCACTTTCTCCCTTTATTAGTCAGTGAGTATCCCCTATACCTAACTGTGATGGTTTATTATCTTCTTTTATTTGATTTTGTAATGTTTTGATGCTCATTGTTAGGTCATATTAGAGTTGAATGGAAATTATCAGGTTAAAATTAGAAGAATAAGTACTCAAGTTTGGCTCCCAAGTACCAATTAAAATTATTTCCATAAGTTCTTCAGTACATTTATCCCATTTTTCGACTAACAAGTACTTTTTCTTTGGTTAATTCATCACATTTTATGACTAACAGGCACTTTCTTCAGTAAATATATCACATTTTTCGACTAACAGGCACTTTTTCTTCAGTAAATTTATCACATATTTAGACTAACTGGCACTTTCTTCAGTATATTTATCCCATTTTAGACTAAAAAGGCACTTTCCTGAGTAAATTTATCCCATTTAAAAAAAAGAGGCACTTTCTTCAGTAAATTTATCATATTTAGACTAACAGGCACTTTCTTCAGTAAATTTAACACGTTTTTAGACAAAACAGGCCCTTTCTTCAGTAAATTTTGCACATTTTTAGATTAACAGGCATTTCTGTGCCTGCCTTGTGTGCCTGTAAATTTATCACATTTGTAAGATTAACATGGTAGTCTAAAAATGTGAAAAAGTTACTGAAGAAAGTGCCTGTTAGTAAAAAAAAAATTATAAACCTATTGAAGAAAGTGCCTGTTGGGTCATAAAATGTGATAAAATTTACTGAAGAAAAAGGGCCTGTTAGTCGAAAAAAATGGGTTAAATTTACTGAAAAACTTATGGAAATAATTTTAATTGGTACCTGAGAGCCAAACTTGAGTACCTATTCTTCTAATTTTTACCTGATAATTTCCATTCAACACTAATATGACCTAACAATAAGCATCAAAACACTACAAAATCAAATAAAAGAAAATAATAAACCATTACAGTTAGGCGATCTCTCAGGAAGGTTAGGAAGTCCTCTCGTGACTTCTGGCATCTAGCTAATAACATCTCTAACAATTTTTCTTCTACATCTTTCCCTCTTATCCTTCACCAAGTCTCCACAGCTGTCTCATCTATTCTAAAGCTGAACTCCTCGCTCAAACCTTTGCTGAAAATTTCACTCTGGTTGATGAAGGGCTTGTTCCTCCTTCTCCTCCCCCCCTCTGACTATATTATACCTGTTATTAAGATCCTTCGTAATGATGTATTCTTTGCTCTTTCTGGCCTAGATCCTCGGAAGGCTTACGGTCCTGACGGAGTCCCTCTATTGTTCTCAAAAATTGTGCTTCTGTGCTTGCACCCTGCCTGGTCAAACATTTCCGTCTTATCTATCTACTTCCACCTTCCTTCTTGCTGGAAGTTTGCTCACATCCAACCTGTTCCTAAGAAGGGTGACCGTTCCAATCCTTCAAACTACCGTCCTATAGCTTTGACTTCCTGCCTTTCTAAAGCTTTTTGAATCTATACTTATTAAGAAGATTCTTAAGCATCTATCTGCTCACAATCTTCTATCTGATCGTCAACTGAATCTTGGTCATCCTCCTTTTCGGGTTTTCGGGTGAAACTTTTTTTGTTGCCCTTGGCATATCAAAAGCTTTCGATAGAGTCTGGCATAAATCTTTAATTTCCAAACTACCCTCATTCGGTTTCTATCCTTCTCTCTGTACCTTCATCTTAAGTTTCCTTTCAAACCGTTCTATTGCAGCTACTGTAGACGGACATTGTTCTTCTTCTAAATCTATCAATTGTGGTGTTTCCAAGGGTTCTGTCCTATCACCCACTCTCTTCTATTATTGATAAATGATCTTCTAAGTCTAACTCAAAGCCCTTACACTCCTACGCTGATGATTCTACCCTACACTTTTCAACGTCGTTTATTAGACGTCCAACTCAACAGGAACTAAGTAATTCACGGAGAGATGCCACCGAGCGCTTAACTTTCTGATCTTTCTATAATTTCTGATTGGGGCAAGGCAAACCTTGTTTTTTTCAATGCCTCAAAAAAACCCATTTCTTCACCTATCTACTCGACAAAACCTACCAGATAACTATCCCCTCTTCTCCAATGACACTCAACTATCTCCTTCTTTTACAATGAACATTCTTGGACTACTATCCTGTACTACAAATCTGAACTGGAAATTTCACATCTCATCTCTTGCTAAAAACAGCTTTTAAGAAGTTAGGTGTCCTGTAGCGTCTGTGTCCTTTTTTTTCTACCTCCCAGTTGCTTGCTCTCTACAGGGGCCTTATCCGCCCATGTATGGAGTATGTCTCACATGTTTGGGAACGATCCATTCATACAGCTCTCCTAAACAGGGTTGAGTTAAAAGCTTTTCGTCTCATCAACTCCCCTTCTCTGACTGACTGTCTTCAATCTTTAAATCACCGCCGCAATGTTGCTTCTCTTGCTATCTTCTACCGTTATTTTCATGCTCACTGCTCTTCTGAACTTGCTAACTGCATGCCTCCCACCTTCAACGGGCTCGCTGCACATGACTTTCTGCTCATTCTCATCCCTATTCTCTCCATCTTCCCAATACAAGCAGTTAAAACAGTATCTTTACTCGCATCCCTTTCACTGGTTAACTCTGGAACTCTCTTCCTGTTTCTATTTTTCCATCTTCCTACAACTTAAATCTTTTCAAGAGAAGAGTAACAAGACACCTCCCGAACTAATTTGGCCCACCCCCTTTTTTTTTATTCTCTTCCTGTCTTCTTTATAGGGACTGGCAACTAAGCGGGCTTTGTGTTACCTCTTTTTATTGGACCTTGGCCAGTCCTTAGTGATGAAAAAAACACACACAAAAAAAAAAAACGGTATAGGGGATACTCACTGACTAATAAAGGGAGAAAGTGAGTGTTGGGTGTTGGCTAATCATAATGCTAGCTGGCCAGGTAACTTGGAATAACCAGGGAAGAATAAGTATTGCAGCACGTATACTGGTGACGTATAACCCAGGAATGTCAAATTATAGCTTTCCACCACTTTTGGTTAGTGATACCACTGAATATGTCTTTTTATAGCTGATGTGTGCAATTAGGGTTGCCGTTATTTTTCGAAAGTCGGAATTTTTATCGGGACGGGCATTTTTCTGGTTCGAATCCGATCACAAACAAAGTGTGTAAAAGATTTTTGAAATCAATTAATATTTAGTGATCGCTCAACGAGGTCAAAGTTCGGAAATTTTGGAGGAAAAAAAGTGGTATTTTTACAATGATACAGATGTGTATGTAATTGGAAATTAAGACATATTTTGCTCGATTATTACCAATACATGCTAAATAGCATAATTGCTTTACATACTTTTGGTTCTAGTCCCCCTCGTTACGAGTATTAGCCCTCAAGGGGGGGTCTCATGGGCGCCCATCTCCCACTCATTTGTTCGGCTAGGTTCGCAGTGGTCACTGAAGACTTGCCGGGCGTCCAAGGATGGCCACGGCGGTCACTTTTCGACGTACCCCTTGGGAAGCAAGTATTGCCTCTGTTCCTCATCTTTCGTGAGGGCCAGGTTGAACTGCTGCATAAGCGCCACACCCCCGTTCAACAAAATCGTTAGTCACAGCCAGAGCCCTCACTCTGCGCGCCGCTTCCATGTAGTTTGGGTCCTGGGACCATTTTGTAGGGTCGTTGCGGAGGAGTCGCGTTCCAGACGCAGGTTTGTGAAGAAGTCCGCCGTGCTGGTGTGAACGAAGTGGGCCACGGTTTTGCTCGGAATGGCTTCGATGGTGGCGTCGACTTGACCAGCCGCCGAAGAGGATCATCTGACCCCTCCTCATGCTTCCATAGCCTTGAGCAGTCCCGCTTGATCGAGGCTGGCAAGTTGTCATCGAAGAACGCCAATCCCACATTCCCCTCGCTCAGGTCCCACGGGTGGCGACGGAGGGCTGTGGACGTCGCCTTGCTCACCGCCTTGTCGGGGTAGGCCAGCAGCGTCTTGAGAAAAGCCAGGTCCTGCGCCGGGGCCGCTGTCGACTGGGACGCCTTGGACCAGCCGTCACGTATGTGGAGACGCTGAAGGTGACGAATCGCCGGATGCCGTCAGTGAGAACTGGTCCCCGGAACAAGGTACACCTTGATGGCATACAGGACCTTGGCCATCCAGCGAGCACGGTGGAGGGCGCCCGGGCGAGCAAAGTGGGTTTTCCTCGCTTGGGTTGTCCACCGAGGACGATGATGGAAAGTTCTAGGAGTTCGCGGTACTCATCTCGTGGATGCTGAACGTCAACAAGGCGACCCCAAAATCAGCCATCAGGTTCGTCGCGGATCTCGTGAAGGTGAGGCGGATGTCCTCGTCGGTGAAGGGCTTAGGTGCCGCCTTGTTGATGAGTTCCCAGCGGTTTTGGAATCGTTTGAAGATCAGAATGTCCGGACCAGTCGAGGGACCGAGGCACGCCGTGAATGCCTTCTCGCACACCAGCTCGAGAACATGATGGCGACAGGCCAAGTGAAGAAGAGGTGGCGCTGCTGGCTTACCCCGACAAGGCGGTGAGCAAGGCGACGTCCACAGCCTTCTGTCACCACCTGTGGTACCTGAGCGAGAGAAAACGTGGGATTGGCGTTCTTCGATGACAACTTGCCAGCCTCGATCAAGCGGGACATGCTCAAGGCTATGGAGCATGAGGAGGGGTCCCGATGATCCTCTTCGGCGGCTGGCTCAAGTCGACGCCACCATCGAAGCCATTCCGAGCAAAACCGTGGCCCACTTCGTCACCACCAGCACGGCGGACTTCTTCACAATCCTGCGTCTGGAACGCGACTCCTCCGCAACGACCCTACAACATGGTCCCACGACCCCAACTACATGGAAGCGGCGCGCAGAGTGAGGGCCCCTGGCTATGACGAACGATTTTGTTGAACGGGGTGTGGCGCTTATGCAGCAGTTCAACCTGGCCCTCACGAAAGATAAGGAACAGAGGCAATACTTGCTTCAAGTCGTCGAAAGTGACCGCCGTGGCCATCCTGACGCCCGCAAGTCTTCGTGACCTCTGCGAACTAGGCGACAATGAGTGGGAGATGGGCGCCCATGAGACCCCCCCATGAGGGGCTAATACTCGTAACGAGGGGACCTAGAACCAAAAGTATGTAAAGCAATTATGTTATTTAGCATGTATTTGGTAATAATCGAGCAAAATATGTCTAATTTCCAAATTTCATACACATCTGTAACATTGTAAAATACCACTTTTTTTCCAAAATTTCCGAACTTTGACCTCGTTGAGCGACCTCTAAATAATAATTGATTTGAAAAATTTTTACACGTTGTTTTTTGATTAGATTCGAACCAGAAAACTGCCCGTCCCGATAAAAATTTTCCGATTTTTGAAAAATAAGGGAAACCCTTTTAGCACTTGCATGTTTTAACTTTTAACCCTATGGTTAAGTGAAAAAAACCAAAAAAGCCACAAAAAAACAAGGGTTGAGTGTAAGCCACCCTTCCGGGGTTTTTCTAATTTCACTTTTTTAGACAAATCGGCACTTTTTTTTAGTAAATTTTCACTTTTTTCGACTAACTGCCACTTTCTTCGGGAAACTTTTTACTTTTTTCGACAAAACGGGCCCAAACTTTTTCAGTCAAATTTTCAAAATTTTTTGGGCCCCCCCTTTTAAAAAGCATTTTCCCAGAAATTTATCACTTTTTTTGGACCCAACAGGCCCCGTTCTTCAGTAATTTTATAACTTTTTTTAAAACTAATAGGCAATTTCTTCAGAAAATTTTATAAACATTTTTAGACTAACGGGCCCACTTTTTTTTCAATAAAGTATCAACGGATTTGTAGCTGGTCATTTATATATATAATAAAATTATATATATATATATATAAAAATTTTTATATATAAAATATTTTATTTTATATTTTATATATATATATATATATTTTTTATTAATATAAAATATATTATATATATTTTTTTTTTTTTTTTGCCTTTTGCTTTCTGTAGGCATTGCCCTCCAGGGATCAGGGGTAGGCCCTGGGGGTTTTCATTTGGGGGCCCTGTGTTTGGCCCCCCGCTGTCGTGGGCGGGCAGGTTTTTTTAAAGGGGACCCCCAGTAATATGAGAAAAATGAAACTCAAAAATGCCAGTGGTCGCTGGCAGTTTTTAAACTCACAGGTTGATAAAAAAGGTTGTCTACCGGAAAAAAAAAATATGGGGGTTATTTCACTGCATTTAAAACAAAAGTTTTAAAATTTTAAAAACGATTTTTTTATATGTATATTGTTTTTAGAAGCCCCGATTTTGTAAAACAGTATATAACCAAAAAAAACCAAAAGGGGGTTAAGTTGAGGGGGGCGATGGAAAAAGTTAATCTATGTTGTTCCTTTCAGATTTCAAAACCCCAGGGAAGGATTCGGGTTTTAGGGGCCCCACCCACATTTTCCAGGCCCCCCATTTCCCAATAGCCGAAGTTGGCGCTGACGGGATATGCCCGGTTTAAAAGGCCTCGATTTAGTCTCCGGTTTCAAATTTTGCTGATTTTACACGAATCATTTCCCCAATTCCCCCCCCTTTAAACCCCTTTTATTCCAAAAAATTTTTTTTACCCCAAAGGCATTGAATTTTTCCCCTTTAAGTCACCCCCCCCCCTTTTAGTTGGTTTCCCCCTTTTTTTTACAACCATAGGGAAGACAGGAAATTTTACCCAAACGACTTGAAAAAATTTCCCCGGATTTTTGTTCCTTCCCTTTTCCCTCCGAAACCCCCTCCCCGCCAAATACCCCCCCCGCTGACGAGTTCCCATTTAAAACCCTTTTGGGGTATGCCAATCCCCCCCGGTAAGAATTCTTTGACCCTTTGGGAAAATTTTTCCCCATTTTGGGGGCCCGGCCCCCTTTCCAAGGTTTTTTTGTTTAAAACTTTTTCCCAAAATTTTTCAATTTTCCCCGCCACACGCAGGAAAAAGACTGTATGCTTATCTAGTAAAGGTTTTTCCCCCCAAAAACCCCGGACCCTTTGTGGGGACCAGGAGACCCCCAAAATCCCAAAGGCTTTGCTCCTTTTTTTGGGGAGGCCCCTCGAGAGCCATCACCAGGACCTCCAGCGACTCAGCAAAGTTTACTGCATCGTCGGCAAAAACAAGATTAGTGATCTTGGTGTTGCCGACGGATGCTCCACAATCACTTTGATCTACAACCTTGTCCAATACCCAGTCCATACAAGCGTTGAAAAGTGATGGGGCAAGGACGCACCCTTGCCTCACTCCTGTATTCACAGGAAAGAAGCTGGATACACCTGCCCCACACTTCACAGCACTCTCAGTCCCAGAATACAGACCAGTTATCAACCAACAGTCCTTGCAGGAATCCCTCGAAGTCGCAGAAGATCCAGAGTGACTCACGATGCAGTGAGTCAAACGCCTTTTTGAGATCAACATAGGCTGCAAGCATTCCCTGTCTAAACTCACGTCGGCGTTCCACCAGGACACGAAGCGCTAGGATACGGTCCGTTTTTGACTTACCAGGCGTGAACCCAGACTGCTGAGGTCTCTGATGCTTCAGCAGATGACTGCGAATTCGTGTCAGCAATAGATGGGCAAGCACCTTGCCTGGTACGCTGAGCAGTGTAATACCGCGGAAATTTGTTGCAGTCCTGAGGGTTTCCCCTTTCCCTTTTCCAAATAGGGACGACCAGCCCCCTTTTCCAGTCAGGAGGAATTGTACCTGATTGCCACACGGCAGTCAGGACAGCATGCAACCCGCGGATCAATTAGATAGAAAGCCTGGAAGTGCAATGAGTCGAAGCGTGAAGTCACAATGTTTTGATTCAATTCCCTGTCACAATGCGCGGCATGTCGCCTCCACAATCATAACCTACCTGGTCGTCGCCTTTTACGATTTTGGCATTCTATATTATTCTTTTTTCAAAGCATTGCTTATTATGTTGACAAGCGTTTGCCAAACGCAGCAGTACTGTCTTAGAAAACAGTTTGAACATCGCTGCCAATAAAACATGCTTCAATATATATGAAAAAAATATATTAAGCTTTGATACTCGAAACGAGTAATTTGCATTAAATTGCTATTTTAAAACGTGTTATCGTAATGCATGTCATCCATACAATTAGTAGAACTGTCAGTCAGTTATCACTCCTAACATATATATTAACTTGCAAAACCCTATTATTATTGAATTACAACTATTATCACACAAGTGTAACAAGTATTTACAACTACCAAAACATTATATTTCATGTATTTAAAACATCAAAAGAATCAGTGTATTTTTAGAAACATTATAAACATATAATTATATATCTATGTAAAGAAATAATAATTATCGTTTATCTTTCCTCCTCTGTTTCACCGTGAGACCCATGAACACCTTGCATTCTCAAAGTATGTCACAGGGCAAATGCCTAGTTGTCAGCATAAAGTATAAGATCAACAAGAAGTGATAAGAAGCCGAAATCACAAGGAGAAGGGGGAGAAGACCTCGGACATCGACGCTACAAACACGCTCTGTTTCACTCGCCCCATCCGACACTCCCGGGCTGTGCTCAAGACATTCATTGAACTTGGTTGTAATCTCTACGCTCCTTACTGGACTCTAAAAAAATTTTGTACAAAGCTGGAAGTACCAATTTAACTCATACCAGATAAGTCTCTCCCAATATACCGACTTATAAATGGTGACATAAGGGGGTGGTGACTGATTTATCAGTCTTACGTATAACACTATAACGCAGTGTTAACTTACCCCACGCAGTCTACAAGCCAAAACTACAAGCACAAGCCAGCCAGCGACTACCAAGTACTTCTACTACTACAATCAACCCCTACAAGCCGCAACTGAATCTACAATCAATAGAATCTACAAGAATTGCTACAGCCGCACGAGCAATTCACCCGGCAACTGCTATATCTACATTTACTACAATCAACAACCATCTCCTACACGCAGCAACTACCTAAAAGAATCTACGAGTCTACAAGCAGCTACAGAGAGTGAGAGAGACGGACACACTCGCTCTTGTTTGATCAGCAGATTCCCCCCGCAGTCACGAGGTCGACGCGTCAACTCCTGCCACCCACCCATCCTGCCAGGCAAGGGACATCTCAGCTCTACCGGCTCTAATAATTATCTTCCCCCCCGAATACGAAGATCTTCTCATCATGGCCCCCCGCAACTCAAGCAACACAATAATCAGCCCAACCATAACTTAATACCCTAAAGCGACGAAGCAACACAACACCCTTCACCCCCCGGACAGGAACACACCCCACCCCCCCTAACACCCCTATGTTCCGAGCGTATAACGCTTACTAAGCCCCCCCCCCCCTGCAAAACACCCCCTCCATGCCCCCCCGCGCCTTGACACACACTACAGCCACTACCTTGCTACCCACCACCAGTCTCACACTATGGACTTAAGCGCGTGCCACACTACACAACTGTCTGAGTATATATAATATTATTTTTTATTTTGTGTATGTCTAATATGTTATATTTTCTAATGTGAAACTTTACCAGGTTGTATGTATCCAGCGACTGTATACATCCGTCATCCTGGCACCCAACCACCTGTGTGTTGATCATCTTTCACCTACCAGGCCCTCACCTAATCATTCACCTATGCTAGTAGCAAAACACCCTAAGTAATTTATACAGTTTTGGGCAGTTATACAGTTGTAGGTTTTACACAAGTGTACATTATCTTTACATTACATTATTGTCTCCCAGTGACGTTCACATCTACAACACACATTTACGGACAATTTAAACGTAAGAAATATTATAGTGCTATTTTAAACATAGTTTTACATTTAATTTTACAATGGCTACGTACAGTAAATCATTACAGACTCCGTCAGAGCACTTAAATCATTGTGCAAAACAAACAGACATCTATCCCTCATTTTAGGCGAAGTGTTTAGACCGCATTCTTCCACAACTTTTTCCCTACAACACAAGGTAGGAGTGATATTCTTCTTGCTATAAGAACAAAAGGGCATTACACTCCACCGTATCAGGTGAAGCGACGTTATCAACTTTAAATGATAGCTATAATTACGCACGTAAAAGCAATTTTTCTGTATTTTGTAAAGTTCCAGGACATACTCTGTCACATTGTAGATCAATAGACTACAACAGATACGTACTTTACAAGAAACAGTATTGTTTTATATCACAATTCTGGAGTCATAACTCTGACCAATGCCGTTATTTGAGACGCAGACAACGCCACGCATTGTCTCCCGCCGACGGAGGAAGGTTTAGGCACAATACACAACGCCCCTACTTTACACCTGTTTTCATGGTGACGCACACAATGAGAATGTAATGCAGGATTCCCCAGAAGTTAACATAGTAAAGCAATATTTCCTTTACCCATGCCAGACAAGGTTAAGCCTATCATTACAGCTCATACTACAGAACAAACTTTTAAACAGGGTACCTTCTTTAGTGACATTACTGCAAATGATGATAACTTAGATGAGGTATGTATAGGTACATCTACTTTATATGAAGTTCTCACTGTACCTGTCATTCACAAAGACAAAGCAATTAACTGCTTTTATGGACACGGGTGCAGGAGCAAATATTATGGACATAGATACACTGAATGTATTACGTAATGAAACGAAATCTGTCCTATTCTTAGAACCTCCGTCAATCAGACGGGACAGGTTTAGATAGCAAGAAATTCCCTGTCATTGGTAAAGTATGGCTTCCCTTAAAATTTGAGGAATTCGTGCCTGCAACCCCTATCTGTTTCCATATTCACAGGGATTATCATTCCCTGCTGCCCTCCTGATAGGTATTTCAACAATGCGAGATGAAGCATTGAAGTTTGCCCGCACTTACACGGGATTAGGTATATGGAACATATATACCCGAAGTCAAAAATCCTTCCCCAGTGCTAACATTTAGTTCTGCAATAGTGCAAGCTCCTGAAATTAACGTAAATGTAATTAATAGCGTGCCCGAGCGGCCATCACAGGTGACAGCTCACAGTGTAATTTAGTTTCACGAGTAACACTGAAACTGATTCCTGTTCTACCCCTACTGTTTTTCTGTCCTTCGCAAGTTTCTGAGACCCCACCGTGCCTGTTTATTTGGAAGACGTTTCACTAAATGGTCGCGAATCTTTTTTGGTATCTCTGAAACTTGCAGGTGTGAATGATGATTGCGAAGCTATATGTTTGAGTGAATCAGTACGAGTGAATACTCTTTTCATGGAATCAGCTTTGTGCAGTGTTAACGCCAGGGGCAATTACTAAAATGTACATTCATAATAATCACCGTGCACTCAAAAGCTGCACACAGGAACGTACTTAGCCGATTTCGTAGTCACCCCAACGGCCGGGGGTCTGATTGCAAACTTTGCCAGTAGTCCCATTTTATCAACTGGAGACCCTGCCAATGATCATGTACAGGGGTGTACAGGATGCACTTAGTCCTTCCTTACCGGATATGGTTTTTTCCAGAGTCAAAGCAAGCACTATTGCAAGTACTAACTGCAAATCATGACACAATTGCCATACAAGGTGATTCTTTAGGTAGACAACCTTATAACACATCACATTCCTTTGCTACCTGATACACAACCTATCTACTTTCCAGCATATAGGTTCCCCCACTCACAAAGGTCTATACTTGATGGCATGGTTAAGAAAATGTTAGAGGATGATGTTATTGAACCATCCACCAGCCCAGGGAATTTTCCATTATTTTTGATCCCTAAGAAAACAGGCGATTGGCGACCCGGTCGTAGACTATCGGCGCCTCAATGATGTTTGCCAAGTAACCAGGTATCCTCTACCAGTATTGCAGGATATTCTGATGTCCATAGGTCCTGATAAGAAAGTGTTCTCTACACTGGACCTTGTCAGTGGATCTGGCAGGTCCCAATAGATGAGGTATCTAAGGACCTCACAGCGTTCAGTACTCCTGCAGGCCATTACGTTTTCAAAAAGCTACCATTTGGAATAGCAGGTGCACCATTAGCTTTTCAATATTTAATCAAACTGTTTTCTCGGAATTACTAGGATACAGTTTTTTCATTCCTGGACGACATAATTATTTTTACCCCCGACCCCAAACTCTCACCTACGAACACTAACAGAGTCCTTTCTAAACTTAAAGATGCTAATTTGAAGGTTAAACTAACAAAATGTTCCTTCATGAAGAAACAAATTTCTTTCTTGGGTCATGTTTTGGGTGCCACCCGGCTTACCACTACCACGTCTAAGGTAGATGCAATGATAAAAATTTTTCCCAAACCCCCCAAGAATGTCAAAGCCCTCAGAAGTTTTTTGGGCCTCAGTGGTTTTTACAGACAAATTTTTCATGGATTATTCACGAATTGCAAGTCCACTATCACATTCTTAAAGAAAGATGTAAAATTTCATGGGAAGCTCCACAAGAGGGAAGCATTTTCTAGATTAAAGGCATTGATGTGTGATGCCCAGTCCTTGCTTACCCTGATTATACACGTCAGTTGACACTTCTTCACTGTGCATCAGATGTAGGCCTTGGTGCTGTGCTGATGCAGAAGGATGATAGAGGTAAATGGCGTGCATTAGCTTATGCCCGCAGAACTCTTAATCCCGCAGGAGCGTAACTATTCAACCACCCATAAAGAAGCTCTGGCGGTAGTGTGGTCTTTGAAGCATTTCAAATCTGTAATTTATGGGTTATAACATTCTTGTTAAAACAGACCATGCACCTGTAGTAGAATTATTCAATTCAAAGGAACTGTCAGGCAAATTAGCACGTTGGCGCCTGACGATACTAGACTTCCACCCAAAATTTGAGTATCTGCCAGGCAAAGTCAATTTCGTTGCTGATTCATTATCACGAAATATTGCACTTGTAACCGCAACACCTGAACCACCAAAACATGAAAACCAGATCGCTATTCCCAACATTGAAGAGGAACAGCGAAATATTCCTTCTGTGCTCCCATCATTTACTACTTGGAGTCAGGTTGATGAACACAATTGCCAAAATTACCTGTCCCACCTTACTGAGTTTAGGCTACAATAAAACCTTTTGGTGCGAGATAACTATCTCACGACAGGACAGGAACCTAAACGCCAGGTTACACAGCTGATAGGCCCTTCTACACTTTTACCCAGATATCTTTCCCTTTTACATGATTCTAGCCTTGCAGGTCACCCAGGGAAAGATGATGTTTGCACCAAGCACGTTTGGAATACTTTTGGCCATTCAATGCGCCGAGATATTTTTGCTCATATAGATAAAAGTCAGTCATGCGCTGAAACAAAGGGTTCAGTTTGTAAACCTGCCCCTATGCTACCTTATCCTACACCTAAAGGACCTTGGGAGACAATAGCCATTGACTTGCTAAAACTCCCACTAACAGAATCTGGTTCTCAATACTTGTTAGTAGCATTGATAATTTTTCTAGGTTTTCAGTTTTGGTTCCACTAAAGGACAAAAAAGGCTCTAAACAGTTGCTAAAGCACTTACGGATGAAGTTTTCTTTAAAATTTAATGCACCATCCACATTGCTCTCGGACAATGGTACCCAGTTTAACAATCAAATTCTCACTGAAATTTGCAAACTTTTCAACATAAACAAATGTAACATAACTAGCTATCATCCCAGCAGCAACGGCATGGTAGAAAGACAAAATAGGAAGATTATACAAAATCCCGAAGTCATTTGCTCAACCCTATAGTTCCCACTGGGATGAATGGATGCCCCAAGTATCTGCCACACTAACTCTTCCTTACACAAGTCACATGTGAAACACCACATTTCATTGTATTTGGGCAAGACAAAAGACTACCTTACACTCTTCTAGAGCAGAGTACACAGCCAATATATAATTTGGGTGATTTCGTAACAGTATGAGTAGCTGATTTTCAGAAAATATACAAGCGGTTTTTAACAGACGCTATTGAATTGTCCAGAGAGGACATGATTAAAAAACCAACGCCCATACACAGCAGAAAAGCCAATTGCTATAGGTGATGTAGTATACTTTCAGGTACAACAATTTAAAATCAAAGTTAGATTCTACATTTGAAGGACCTTACAGGGTCATTGCCCTTGAACATGAACACAAAATAACTATCCAGCATATTTATAAATACCATGCAAAGACAGTCCATATTGACCAGGTTTAAACGAATAGCTAGAGGATTAGATACAGGTGAAGAATTGCCATGCCCAAATACTAAAACACAGGACAAAACCTGTAGTTAATGATGACACAAATACTGCTACAAATGAAAAACCGTCAAAAATTGCGGTCACCCCACGCAGAAACAGTAGTGTCATTCCATTCCATACCATTTAAATCATTACATTTTATATCAGCTCACCTGATTATTTTAAATTTTCCATGTATTCTGAATTTTAATGTGTGTTTTTCTCTTTTTAGGAGAAGGTTTTACACAACACACTAAGCCAATGTTATTTACATTCTTTAAAATACTTTAAAATTTATGAAATGTTTTACGATTTTTTTGGTTTAGTACATTTTTCTGGGCCAACTACTAGTAGAAACTGATATAGTTACCATGTTTACCTTGTAACTCTTGCCGATAGAAACTCTAATGGATAGCAGAACCTAGATAACCTATGTACATCTCTTCACATAGAATACTATTATGTAACTGTTAAAGTTGCACACAGTGCATAGCATTATATAATTATTTACTTACATTCCACAATTCAAGGAATTATTTCGCACGTATTGTTGCATGATCACATTATTTACTTACTTTCCTCAATGCAAGGAATTATTGCGCACTTATCGTAGAAATACATTATTTACTTGCATGAAATACTAACCCATTGCATTAATACTAACCCATGTATTAAATGCATACGTGAATTACATTCATTACAGGAATGAATTACTAGTCTTTCCTGTTGTACCACGATCACTATTTGAATGATAGGATTATGCACTTATTAACATATAATCTAGGTACTATATACTGACAAGCAGTTCCTCCAGAAAATATTTTTTTCACATGTATTACCTATGATGTTCAATGTATTACCTATGTACAACTAACTAACCATTGATCATTATTTACTAACAAATTCAAACTCACAGAGAAATTACGAAAGAACTACTTGTCTTAACACTGACCTCAGAAAACATTGATTGATCACAGTTAAACTATCTCTCTTAACATTGTTCACCATGGAAGAATGCAGTTTCAGACACTTTCCCTGGCAGATACGGTAATTATCATGTCAAACTGTGCCCAGTTTATTTTTTTTCCCCAATTTAAAATTTCAGCTGTGCATATAAAATTTCCCATAATTAGGTTTAATGTATTATTCCACGCATACCAAATCCCCCCCTTTCATTTTTAGTCGAAATGTTTTACCAACTGCTGTGCTTTTCCCTGAAAAGATTTACCTCCAAAAAAAGTTTCCTATTCCACCCGTGGAAAACTTAAATTTTGGGTGTTACAACTGTACAGTTTTTTTTATCACTATGTGGAAAACACCAAATCAAAATGTTACCCCCTGCGTGACAGTTTTTTCCTCATGCATAATAATATTTTAAGGGTTTAATCTGCTTCTTTAGACAGATTCTTACAAGTTCAATTAAGAGGGCTAAATCACTTTCCTGTTTACTTCATCTTTCTGAATTATTCAAATGTGTAAACTTTTTTAAATTTTCTTCCCAGTCAATTTTTACTTTCGTGATGAAAAAAATTTTTTTCTACAATAGAATGATTTATTATCTTTTATGTAGATTTTTGGCAAATTTGGGATTTCCCCAACACTATGCAAAAAAAGCAGCAGCTTACACAGAAAGCCTTCGTATTTTTTGACTCATTCAGGTTTTTAAACGTTTATTGAAGATGTAACGCTGTTTTGGGGGGTTTGAACTCGGCGCTTGCCGCCAAGATGAACCCCTGTTCCGTGCGTCACAACTTTTAGTAATTTAGTAGAGAAACCCTTAGTTCAGGAACGTTAAAGTTGTAATAAAGCTTTCAGGTTTTTTTCTTAAATTCTAATAAACAATATATTCCGGCCTTGTTATGGCTCGGAAAGCGTAAGGCTGCGACAAAAGAACAAAAACCACGAAATTAGCAGAATTTTTAGTGGAACGAAGGACCAGGCAGCCCGAGGTGGCGTAGCGGGGGGTGATTTAGCCCAAACGGCAAAAGGGGGAGGGCCCCGTAGAGGGGGAGACCTTTGGCGATGATGAGGTCAGAGTCGCTGGAGAACAGGTCAACAGGGGCCCAAAAAGTCCTGAAAACGTGTTTTTCCCGAGGTGGGGTCCCTTAGGTGGGGGACCGAAAAAGACAGGACTTGTGGGAGCAGTAAAATCCCAAAGGCAACCCTGATTCGTACGTCCCTGAGGTACGGCCCCTGAGGTAGATAGCTCGCTGTCCGTCGTTCCCTCCAATGGAATGGTCGACATCGTTTTAATGGGGAATTATTAAATACATCTTAAGAAAAAAAAGTAATTGTTTTTTATCTACGCCCCAAGCCAATAATGGTTACATCGCTGGGTACCTCCCCGGGTGCGCCCCCCGCACCCACAAAAAGGCAAGTACTTAACCATGTAGTTATGTAATAATTTGGGCTTGAAAAAAAGTTGTAGAGGGAAAAAAATTAATTTTTCCCGACATCAAGTGGGGAAATGACATAACGAAAAGGCTGAAAGTTTTTTCCCTGGTTAGATTACCACTATTTAAACTAAAGTTTTTCTAGACAATTATTCCCTTTTTTAATTAAATGTTTATCATTTATTTCCTATTTTAAATTTCAAAAAAAATGTTCGGCGGGGAAAAAACATTTTAAACCCCTGGATTGACGTAGCAGGGCTCAAGGAGAGGGTTTGGCGTCCAACCATTAAAAAACAAGGGTGTAAATACAATTACTTCATCCTCCTGGGACTGAAAGTCAAATAAAAGGAAGAAGGAAAAGCAGCCCCCTTTACACGTTTGAGTCTCCCAAATGGTTAGTAATGTTTGTTGTTGCTACAAAATTAAGCATATTATTAAACAGTAAAAGCTTGACAAAGTTACTTGTTTATGCTAAAAAAAAAAATGGATAAGTATATAAAAAAATAGGAGAAAAAGGTTAGATGAAAAGTACCTTTCCGAAATTTCCCCCCTTAATCAGCTTTTAATTTCCTTACTAAATAATGCGGAAATTTGTCTAGAAAAATTAAAAAAAAGAAAAAGCAACCAATTACGCGAACGTAAATTAAAAAAGTATGAGAGGGGGTCGTGGGATATTAGGTTTGTTTTTTCAAGCGCGTCGCATCGCTGAGATGAGCATTTTCACAAAGTTTAAAATCAGGCTTGGCATTGGTCCTTTTAAGTTATCACGTGAAGACTTCAAAGGAAAATTTTAACAATGGATCAAGATAAAAAAACTTATGACCTTTGGTTGCTTAACTACCAGGCGGGCCCCAAAAATTTGGGAGCTAATTTAGGTTCGCTTGGACCAAACCCAAAAACAGATGGCCAAAAGTTTGAACGGTTCAGAGCGGGGTGTTTTTTGCGCGAAAACAGTCTTGGAACCCTGTAATTTACCCCTGACCTGGAAATAAATCTGAGAAAATTTTAAGTTGACAGTTAGATATTATAAAACTTTGTACACAGGTTTCTGAGGGTAAAGAAGTCATAAGGAAGTCGTTTCTCCATACCATAGATAATGAAGTAAGGGGTTGCCCTTTGACCCACAAGTATTGCAATTAATGCAAGCCGAACAGGGGAAAACCATTTTCCCCAAATACAATTAAGCCCCCAACAAGGGGCGCAAGGCTTCCAGGATTTTCTGTTTGCACGCTCAACAAAACCGTTACTGGGGGGTGATAAGTCCCCGTGAATGTTTTTGGTTAAAATGCCCACTATTTTTTTAAAGAAGCGCATTTTTAAAATTCTCCCATTGTCATCTTTAAAAAATGGGGGGGTTGAAAAGGCAAAATAATTTGCGATCAATGGGTGTGCAATCCTTGGCATTTTTATCCAAAAAACGGGCCAAAACAACTCCCTTTGAGAAGGATCAACAATACTAACGGTTTTAGACCTTGTTACTAAAAGGAAGTTGAAAAGATCAATAAAAACGTGCCCAAGGCCCCCCTCAGGAGTTGGATTTTCCCAAAAATTGGTCCCGGTTTTTGGCACCGTCCCCTTATGCCAGCACTTTTCACGCATTTGGTATATATGGTCATATCTATCTGCATTGTAGGCCAAAGTAACATGCGACCCGCAGCAAGAGGGTTTTTCCCGGGTGCCCGGCTTACAGACAGAACGAGTTGCAGTACCACGGACATATGACTCAGGTATCAAAATTTGGCTCCCCTGGGTTCGTTTTTGGGGCCAAAATTACAAAGTACCGGTAGGTGTAAAAAAAAAATTGTGCAAAAAAAATGGGCATTTTTGGAAATGTTGACTGACCCCCGATTAAAAGCATTATCACATACTCCATAGTCGGTTGACGTTGAGCGACCCCTGTTCAGGTTTTGAAAAATTTGAAACTACAGGAGGTCTGTCGTCACTGACCCCAAATGTTTTTTCTGGGACAGTGCGTGGGGCCACACAGGGTCGCCTGGCAAATACTTAAAAGTTGGATGAATTCCTGTATAGTCAAAAAACAACGCGCGAGTTTCCGAAGGGGTTTTTTCCCTTTTAAAAATTTCAGTGACAGCCGCGTGATCAGTGGTCTGTTATCTTTAAACCCGGGAATAACCCAAAAATTTTTTAGGCCAGCCCAACGCGAGAGTTTCCCCGGTGAGTAACTGAGTAATTAGACTCTGCCGGAAGAAATTTCTACTCGCAAAACGCAACACGCGATTTTCCGCGGGGTTTTTGCTTAATACAGCACCAGCCCTAAGCAGAGGCACCCGTTTTAAAGCTAAAAAGGAACCTTATAGTCCGGGAATCCCCAATACAGGAGCCGTAGTTAGGGCGATTTAGTTTGTGAAAGTTTTTTCATTTTACAGCTTTCCAATTAAAGTGCAGCCCTTTTTTCAGTGCTTTTTTAAGGCGAAGAAAAACCGCTGAAAGTTTGATATAAATGTTTGTAGTACCACAAACCCAAAGAAAGAAGGGGACATTGTCTACACTGGGGCGGGGGAATTTTGTAACTGCATTTATTTTACTAAAAACATGTATGAAGTCCTTTCCCCATCCCCCATACCCCAAAAAGGTGTTTTAGACTTAAGGAATTCACATTTAGTTAATTAGCCTTGAGTCCAGCATCTTTAATTAGGGCTTTGCTTCAAATTAGCAAAATGAGACCCCGAGTTTTTGCGCAAATTATGAGACATAAAGGTAAGCAAGACTTTTTTTGCCTTTTGTCAGAAAATGATTTTTAAATTCATTCTTTGAAATTTAATAGGGGCCCTTTAGACCAAAGGGCTTTCGAGCCATCGTAGGCCCATAGGATACTAAAGGCGTTATTTCCCCAGAGCGGGAGCCATGGGCACCAGGCCGCAACCAAATAAGGACGAAAAATAGGTGTTCCCAGGTCCTAATGACATTAAAAAAGTCTTTTAGAACCGGAAAAAGGATATCTTCATCCTCCGGATTTTATTTCTCGCCTGAAATCAATTACGGGTTTTAAATGTCCGCCTTTTTTAGGAACGAGGAAAAGGGATTCCACGGTGAGTGTGATTTTTGAATTTTTCCCTGGTGAACATATCTTTTATCTGTCTCAACAATTTGTCTTGACGTGAGGTAGACATAGGGAATTACACAGGAGGGGGTTTCAGGTTTAAGTTTTATGTGGGGGGTAGTTTATCAGTTGAACCTAAGGGTTTCCCGGGCAAGGCTATAACATCAGGGTGCCGCTGAAGCACCCAACAGTGAAGCCTTGTGTGGGGATAATCCACAATTGTGAAAAAGTGAGTAAAGGTTGGTTGAGAAAAATTTGAGTTCCCGGGCGAGGAAGGGGTTCCCGAACTGACAAATTTTGTGGGTAAGCAGGTTCGGGTATACCTGTTGTCAAAAGCAACGCTCGGCTTAGATAACTCCTTTGTGAGTTAAAGGGGCCCGCCAGTCGCATTAACAACAAGAGCGACGGGTTTTTTTTCCTTCAGAATTTTCCCTTTGGGTTTATCTACTCAGCTGTTTAATTGGCTTGGGGCCTTCTAGCAGGGGGCACAACCCCCGGTGGTATTTGGGGGTGAAACGGATGTGCCTTTCCGACGGTGGGGAATAAAAGATTTTCCCAAATTTCCGTGGCCTTTTCTTTTCCCCATGTCCTTTGGGGTCATTATCTTGTTGAGATGCGGTTTTTAGGTTTGGAAATGTTCCATTATTAATGCGTCAGCAACTGAACACTTTGGGAAAGGGTTTTTGGTTAGAAGGACCCACCCCATTTGGGAAGTTAAGCAAATGGGTGCTCCATTCTTTAAAAATTTTTCCCGAAAATGATGGGGTTTGTTTTGGAGTATATCATCCCGTTTGCTTAAAAAGTTTAAAACCCAAAAAATCCGTCGGGGCAACGTAAATTTGAAACCACGTAAAAGTTTAAACGAAAATAGGCCCCTTTTCCCAACCAACGGGAGACGAACCCCTCCAATATTTAAGAGGACGTTTGTAACTCCCCTAGATTTAAAATCGTTTGGTCTAAGAGGCAGCGGCCCCCACTGCTCGGTTTTGTGAGGTAAGGCCTTTTTGGATAGAGTTAACCGCGGCCTGGTCCACCCCGAACGATCGTTTTCGGGCCCTAAATTTTGGAGGGGAGAGCCAAAATTTGGTTTTACTGCAAGCGGTATAAAGAGAAAGAATTTTTTTCCCTCATTAGGCCGATTTTCAGTTATACTTGTCCCAGCGTATTTGTTAACCCGGGCTGTTTTGTTCTGGGGGCGAATCTTCCCCCCACTGAGTGTAATATTTGCTCAGTAACGGGTATTTGAGTCTTTAGATTGTAACCGTATGGCAATATCCCTAAAGTTTGGCCTGTTCCGAATAGTACTAAGGGATTTTTGTCTACTGCTAGAAAAGCATTGTTTTCCGGACCCGGGTTTTTTGTTTGGGGGGAGGCGGTGGCCCTTGCCATCCAGAGATTATATGTACCAGTATAGGTTCTTTTTGGGGCTTTTTCGGAAAATTTGATTTTCCCTTTAAGCAGCATCACGTTTTTTTTGAGTGTTACCTTTTATTTTATGATGACATTTTTTTCAGTATGCCCCCCTTTTTACAAAAAATAGCAAGTAAGGGAAATTTTGGGGTTTAGAACTGGGGGTGGTGCCAGTGGCGTAAGCTACATCTTTGGCCCTCCCGACTACTCAGGCTGAGTATGGCTAGGGACACGTGGTTTTTTGCTACCATCCTTCCTTCCTTTGTTTTTTAATTTTAACGCAAAAACTGAAATACTTTTGGTGAGTGTAATCAAAGATCGAGAGTTTTTTCTGTAAGGGTTTGTAGAACATAAAATTTTGCAAAAAAATTCCCGGAATTGCGGCCGTACTCAGTAAATATTTCTCCATCGGCCATCCCTTCCCCCCCAAAAAAGGAAAAAAATCACCGAGATCTATTTTGCTTTCCCCTTGGCATCGAGCAATCAGTGGAAGAGCCCGCTTACAGCGTCTCTACCGCCAAGTTAACTCCTTTTACGAAACTGTGTTGATAAATCCCCGAAAAATTTGAGCGAATTTTTTTTTTCCTTTTGACTCTTGGTACCGTGAAGGCGCTAGTTGCAGAGAGCGCGCACAAAACTGGTTGGTCTTGAACGTAAAAAAGGAAATTTTGGCTCTCATCTAGAAAACCAGGGGAATTTGGGCCCTGAATCCCCGACATGTCGAATACTCTCGGGGTGTATAATCTACCTCAAAACCTGAGAAGGTCTCACAGTTGCGAGCGTTGGGAAATCTTAAAAGGCCCGGGGTGCCAGTGGGGCCTGAAGTGCCTGGTTAGGGTCACCACCAGTTTACCTGCCCCGTACTACCCTTTTTGGGGTGGAGGGGAGTCATGTTTTTAATGGGGGGTGAGTGAGGGAAAAAGGAAGGAGCAGGAACGCCTTAAAAGCCTTTAACCATCAAGATACGCGGCTCTTTACAGTTTTTCCCGTTAAAAAACAGCATTCGTCTTCAATAGTGAAAAAAAGGCTTTTTCCCCAGTCTAATAAATTTTCCCCTCCCCAAAAAAATCTTAAAATTTGGGAATAAAGGTAAAAAAATAATTTGGGTAAAAAAATTTTTTATGATTTCCGCAATTTTATAAAACGAGCTTCAAAACCCTTTTCTCAGAACTAATAATCCAAAAAAAATGTGAAAGAAGGTTTTCCGAGTAATTAATGTGTATTAATGATGTAATTTAAATTTAAATCTTCATGGAGTTTTTGCTAAAGCAGGAACGTCTCACTAGATAGTGTAAAAAAAAGTAGATTTTTCTCTTTTTATCAGCTCAGGAGATAGGCGGTTTTTTTCGTCCCGCGTACAGCTCACAGAAAGAAGGGGGGGGGGGGTCGAGATTCCTACAAACCAGCCCAGTCCTTATCCTTTTTGATCTTGGCTTGGGGGAGGGGGTCGAGAGACGTAAAGAATCTTGAACCCAAACCCCCGTCCTAATTTTTTTCGTACTTTTAAGAAGGGTAAAAGGCACCTTCCCTTTTAAAAAAAACAGGCAAAATTGAGTGTAGATTGTAGATTTTTTTTGTGAGATGAATTTTTTTCTTTTTTTTGTTGTATATATTTTTTTTTTGTTGATAAATTTTCCCTCCGGGCATAAAAAAAAACTTCAGGGGTGTAAATTAGGAGTGAGTGCTTTCCTTTTAAGGGAAAGAGTTTGACTTGGGAGGAATGAGGCAATTTTTTTCGTGACCCGCTCCCCAAAAAACCAACTCGCTTTGGTATCACTCGTTTAACGTTTTTTTTCACTAAAGTTTTGCTTGGCACACGTCTTTTTCCCGAAAAATCATGTGCGCCTTTTTACAGTTTTTTTTGATCTTAGGCTGCCACCATGAGAACCTTTTTTGTGTGGGAATCTCGGCGCTTCCGCCAAAATGTAACCCTTGTATCCTGTAGGCACAACGTTTTTGTAATTTCAGGGACGTAACTTAGTTTGGAACAGTTTAAAATTTAATAAAATCTTCAGGTTATTATTTTTATTTCCAAAAAAATTATTCGGCCTTTGTATGGCCGGAAGCGTAAAGGGTTGCGACACAATGAACAAGACACACGAAATTTGACAGATATTGTTTTGTGGGGAAAGAAGGACCAGGCACCCGAGGTGTGTCGTAGCGGAGGGATTTGTGCCAAAAGGCGAAAGGGAGGGCGTGAGGAGAGACGTTGACGAGATAGAGGCAGAGTCGTGGAGAACAGGTCAACAGAGGCAAAATCTGCAACGGTATTCCCCGGGTAGGTCCCTTAGGGAGGGGCGACAAAACAGGAATTGTAGGAGCAGCAAATCCCACAGGCAACCCCTGAGCTGACAGTCCCCGAGGTCGGGGCCCCGAGGGATAGTCGCTGTCCTTTAGTTGCCCCAAGGAATGTGTCGACATCGTTTTTTTATGGAATTATTAATTACATCTTAAGTTAAATAATTGTTTTTTTTCTACGACCCAAGCCCAATAAGGTTAAAAGATTTTAAATTTTCAATTTTTTTATTGAAATTTAAGTTTTCAATTTTTTCCCCGTAATTTTCACAGTACCTTAGCTGACGTTGAGTTTGCTAGCTACAGTCTACGGGACAAGTACACGGCTACACCTAACTTAACATTTATTAACAGTGATATTTGCAATATGGGTTTTTCCAACATATATGACCATATATTATATAATTTTTTCCCCGGCCCGTCATTTTCTTTTATGTTTAACATCAGTAATCCAGTTTTTCCCTATTTTTTGTGATTTAGCTCAGGTTTATCACTTTAGCGATAGGAATTTTCTTTTGGGAAGTTTAGTTAATTTTATTTTATAATGATTTAGCCTTTTGTAGGTGTACATTTTTTATTTCCCCAGCTATCCTTTTTGGGCTAATTGAGGCAAAATATTATAGCGGCCCCCCCGAAAAGTCAGCAGTTATCACTCCAATATTATATTTTTAAATTGCATAACATTTTTATTTAATCCAAAAATATTACACAAGGTAACAAGACTCAATACCCTACATTTTTATTTCATGTATTAACATCAAAAGAATCAGGTATTTTTAGAAAATTATAAAATTAATTTTTATCTAGTAGTATATATAATTATACGTTTTTCTTTCCTCCCCTGTTCACCGTGAAATAACACCTTGCTTCTCAAAGATGTCACGGGCAAATGCCCGTTTTCAGCATAAAAATATAAGATAAACAAAAAGGATAAAAGCCAGAAAACAAAGGAGAAGGGGGGGAAGACCCGGATAAAAATCGACCCCCCTAAACCCCCCCAAAACGCCTGCTCACTCCGGCCCCCAAAAAAACCCCGGACAAAAAAATTTCCCCCCCT
>JACEEZ010008279.1:0-14798 GCA_016584305.1 Chionoecetes opilio | reverse complement strand
TATATATATATAATATACTATATATAAAATATAATTTAAAATATATATATATATATATATGGTGTACTATATTATATATTTTATTGTGCTCATTTACGTACTATATATATCTATATATATATATATTCTATATGTGTACTATATATCTATTTATATATATATCTATAATATATGTGTGTGTACTATATAATATCACTAAACCTTCATGTTCGCGGGCTTAATCTCTTTGTCGGGCGCCCCGCAGGCCCCTGTGCAGCCCCGCAATTCAAAACATTGTCGCGTGAACAGTCCAGGTATACAGTGGTCTATGACATAAGGTATAATTCATGGTATCACTAAGTTCATACAGCTACTTTTGTGAAACACATAGATATAGCTTAGATTATATCCAATATGGTAGGATCACAATAACATTATAAACAAGGCATATACCAAAGACTACTGTATACTGGACTTGCTACTCAGTTTGGGCTATTTCCAGTAAAGGCCAATGCCGCGACTCCTGACATTTTCGAACATCACTCCCATTTCCCTTCCTATGGTTTATCAGTATAAATGATATACTGTTATCTTTGTAAATGTTTGTTCTATAATATTATCAAATAAAAAACAGTAAAACACACTATAAAGGAATGCCATTATGAGACTGAAGAAATAATATGCATGAACTTAAAGTAATCGTCCAGACCATTTCATCATTCCTGATTTAATGCAATCAAATTATAGCCATTAACGAGTATATCAACAATATGTCGTCACTTTTTGCATCCAGTCAGCCGTTTTTAAATAATCCGCAATCAAAATCTGCAAATTCCCCGAGTTCTCAAAACACTCATCAAGGCTCGGTGACGTCATAAGTGGAAGCCTCCTCTTCCCGCGCTGATCAGAAGCACGTAAACACAAGAGATAAATATAGTACTTGAATATTTTTGGGTGTTTCTGATAGATTTTTTTTGCGATATGCCATATGCATGCATCCTTTATGGGTGCAGCAAGACAGCTGTGCCTAAATTCTCTCTCTCTCTCTCTCTCTCTCTCTCTCTCTCTCTCTCTCTCTCTCTCTCTCTCTCTCTCTCTCTCTCTCTCCTCTCTCTCTCTCTCTCTCTTCCTTTCCCTTCTCTCTCCTCTCTCTCTCTCTCTCTCTCTCTCTCTCTCTCTCTCCTCTCTCTCTCTCTCTCTCTCTCTCTCTCTCCTTCCTTTCCCTTCTCTCTCTCTCCTTCCTTTCCCTTCTCTCTCTCCTTCCTTTCCCTTCTCTCTCTCCTTTCTCTCTCTCCTTTCTCTCTCTCGTGGAGGATGAAGAGGGAGGAGGGAGAAGAAATAGTAGATGAAAAAGAAAGAAAGGAGAGAAAGAGAGAGAGAGAAGGGAAAGGAAGGAGAGAGAGAGAGAGAGGGGGACTTCCTCTTCTGACGTCATCAATAACATGCGTAGCCCTGTTGGAGGGAAGAAAAAAAATTAGCGCACCTTTTACAAAAGTCGTGTTTTTACGGAAATAAGGCCTGGAAATCAATTATTTTTGGTGGATTAGGTGTTTTGAATGGCCATTCAACATAATTAGGCAAAAAAAAAAAGGGTCTGGACGATTACTTTAAAGTAATCGTCCAGACCCATATTTTTTTTTGCATAAATATGTTGAATGTTCATTCAAAACACCTAATCCACAAAAAATATTTTTATTCCATGCCTTATCTCCGTAAAAATAAGACTTTTGTAAAAAGCGCGGAAAAAAAATCAGCGTTCCAACCGGCCCGTGAATGTTATTGATGACGTCAGAGTAGGTGTTTCACCGAGAGAGAGAGAGAGAGAGAGAGAGAGAGAGAGAGAGAGAGAGAGAGAGAGAGAGAGAGAGATGGAGTCCTTCAAGAATCTGCCATTATTCACCCTACTTCATCCCCAACACCCACCCACATCCCACAACACCCACCCCCGTTCCCACCCACATCCCCACTTCCAACACTCATCCCCTTCCCCCACCCACATCCCACAACAACCACCTCCGCTCCCACCCACATCCCCAGTGATCATCCCCAGTGATCACATCACCATGTGATCCCAGCCATATACCTCAACATTCTCCAATCACAACCAAACAACACATTCTCCAACTTCTTCGTCTAAGCCCATTTCTCAGAACCATATAGCAATACTGATCTTAAAGAACCTTAAATAATTTTATTCATGAGTGCCAAACCTCCTGATGGCAGTGAATATCTGCAAACATGATCTACAGTACATTAATAATACAAAGCAGAATTAGAGCTTCTCAATGCCTGAGTACATGTAATTCCTCCCACCGCTATTTACAACAAAAAGGACAGTCTCCACTTACAGGACAGCTGTAGTGGGGTGATCTTGATTGAAGTTGCCTAGTGTCATGTTTTTTAAGCATTTAACCGAGACAATAATAACAGTCTACAGTTATTTTATACTTACCAATTATTAAAGTTCTGTGTAAACATTATCAGAGAATAGAAGTTGTCTGTTATGAGATGACTTAAGAAATGGGTTCTGCCATGTTTGTAGAGTGGCATAGTATATATAATTCCTACCCAAAAACTTGAATTCGTGCTGTAAAAGGGGTGATAAAGTTAATTGCTCGAAAAAGCGTCTGCCATTGTCGTGACGTCACGAGTCATACAGGCGCGGGAGGCTACGAAGGCTGTGTACGGTGTGACAGTCGGTGTGTTTACTTATAATGACACCAGCAAAGCCATATGGCAAAGGAAAGGGGAAATAGACATCATTGGTGCTATGTGCCAATGTGCACTAACACTGGCAGGTCAACACCAGGGAAGATATTCATCTCAATTCCCAAAGAATATAAGATAAGGAAGTGATGGTGGCTGGTTACGCCGCTTGTGTTATGGTGGATATATACGCTCAGGCCCGTTGGGCTCGGCTCAGGTCCGCTCGGTTCCGCGCCTGTGTACCACCATCGTTTCCTTATCTTGTAATCTTTGGGTTTGAGATGAATTCTTCCCTGGTGTTGACTGCCAGTGTTAGTGCAAATTGGCACATAGCACCAATGATGTCTATTTCCCCTTTCTTATGACATGGCTTTGCTGGTGTCATTATAGGTAAACACACCATACACAGCCTTCGTAGCCTCCCACGCCTTGTATGACTTGTGATGTCACGACCACGTCGGAGCTTTTTTGCAGTCACGTCACATTTGGGCAACTTTAAACCTTATTTTTATATATTTCTTGCCTTTTTTCTTTGAAATGATAATGTTTAGAGTGATTTTTTTACAATTTAGTTATCTATTGGCCAACCTTTTACAAAACAAAATTAGTGAGGCAACTTGTCTATTTATTACATTGAAGGTGTTTACTTCAATTTCATACACTGAATGTGATGGAAACTCATCAAAAATCTTCATCAATCTTTAATGAAACTTGTTGACAGAGTACTACCAAACCTTGTAATGTGTTTAAATGTATTGATATAGAAACAAACCGGAGTCAGAAATCATGTTAAGGCAATACTTTTCATAGTAAAATAGTACGTATATAACATAACTAGGTGGATGTAGGACATCCACCTACGTGTGTTGGAGATCCCGGGATTTTGAGTTTCTATATGCATGTCTTGAATCAGTATTATATGTATATATAATATAATAATATAGTATATTATATATATATAATAATAAATATATATATATTATATAATAATATATATACCTTATTTGCCGGGGCATAAGATGCACCTCCGCATAAAGACGCCCCCCCTATTTTACAAGGTGGTTTTGAGAAGAAAAAATATTTGGTGTTTTTGATTGGAAAAAAAAAAATCGTAAATTTACATATGTAAAAAAAAAAAAAAAAAAAAAAAAGGATTTGTAGGGGAAAGCAAATATTATGAGCATGTACCTCGATACAATATTCACAGGGGCAATGAAGTGAATGAAAAATTATACTGTTAAATGTAAAAGGGGAAAGACAGGGGAACCAAAATCGGTCATAATATATTGCAGGATGCCCCCACGAATGATATTCTAAATATTTTGCTACCTATGACATATAGCTTAGATTTTAAAGTTGTGGTATGCCTTTGTTTCTTTTCTGCTTATGTGGGTTTTTGACTTGTGGGGAAAATTTTCAGTATAGATATTGGTATTATTTTGGTAGTGGGCTTTTACAAGTCCTAGGACCCCTTACCTACATCATCGTGTAGCTTTGTTCATTCTGAGTATTTTTAGCCCCATTTCCCATGGCGCAAATTTTAAAAATAATGGCATAAAACGTACTACCGAAAACCTACCGCTATTTCAGGCAGAAAGGGTTTAAATTAGGTTAAATCAAATTAGGCTAGGTTAAGGTGGGGTTTTGGTTTAGTAACAGATGATACGAGAAAAAACGAATATTACCTATATATGGCAGTGTAACGTAGCAATGTTGCGGGGGGGACCTGGAGGGCAGGTTGGCCCCCCCCCCACACACACACGAAAAACAGTTACAAAACAAGGCCCAAAATTCCACCCAAAAACGGGAAAGCCAAAGATAAAAATTTCGGAAGGAACCTAAAAATTTTTTAAGGAAAGGGACCAAGTTGGCCCCCCAATTTTTTTTGGGCATAAATATTTTGGGGAATGTTTTAAAAACACCTAATCAAAAAAAAAATTTTTTTTAATTCCCATGTTTTTATCTCCGAAAAAATAAGACTTTTGAAAAAGGGGAAAAAAAAACCCGCTTTCCCAAACCGGCCCGTGAATGTTATTGATAAACGCGATTTAGGTTTTTTCACCGAGAGAGAGAGAGAAAAGAGAGAAAAGAGGGGAGAGAGAGAGGGAGAGAGGAGAGAGGGGAGAGGATGGAGCCCTTAAAGGAATCTGCCATTATTACCCTCTTCTCCCCAAAACCCCAAACCCCACATCCCACAACACCCCACCCCCGTTCCCCCCACATCCCCATTCCAAACCCTTTCCCCCCTTTTCCCCCCCACCCACTTTCCCAAACAACCACCTCCCCCCCCCACCCCATCCCATATCATCCCCGTGACCCAATCCCTGTGTTTCCCAAGCCATATCCCTAAACATTCCCCAATCAAAAACCAAAAAAACTTCTCCAACTTTTTCGTCTAAGCCCATTTCTCAAAACCTTTATAGCAATACTGTCTTAAAAAAACCTTAAAAAATTTTAAATTTCATGAGTCCCAAAACCCTTCCTGTTTGGCAGTAAATATCTCCAAATTGATCTCCCGTACTTTAAAAATTTTCCCAAAGCAGAATTAGAGCTTCTAAATGCCTGGGGTACATGTAATCCTCCCCCCGCTATTTAAAACCCAAAAAAGGACATTTCCCCATTACGGACGCTGTGTGGGGTGATCTTAAATTGAAGTTGCCTATTTGTCATTTTTTTTTAAAGCTTTTTAACCCGGACAAAAATAACAGCCCTACATTTTTTTTTATAACTTCCCAATTTTTTAAAGTTCTGGAAAAACTTTATCAGAGAAAAAATTTGTTGTTATAAATAAAATTAAGAAAGGGGTTTTCTGCATTTTTGGGAAGGGGGCCCTGTTTTTAAAAATTCCTCCCCAAAAAATTTTGAATTCGTGCTGAAAAGGGGGGTTTAAAAATTTAAATTTGTTTCGAAAAGCTTTCGCCATTGTGGGGAAACGTCACGAGTCTACGGCGCGGGAGGTTTAACGAAGGCGTGTACGGTGTGCCCAGTCGGTGTGTTTCCCTTTTTAAATGACCCCACAAAGCCTTATGGCAAGGAAAGGGGAAAATGGGACATCATTGGTGCTATGTCCAATGTGCACTAAACAGGCGGGTTAAAACACCAGGGAAGATATTCATCTAAATTTCCCCAAAAAAAAATATAAGAAAAGGAAATTTGAGGGTGGCGGGTTTCGCCGCGGGGGTTTTTGGTGGATATATACGCTCAGGCCCTTTTTCGGCTGGGTTCAGGCCGCTCGGTTCCCGCGCCTGTGTACCACCCGTTTCCCCTTATCTTTTTAATTTTTGGGGATTGAGATAAAATATCTTCCCTGGTGTTGCCCTTGGCCGTGTTATTTGCAAATTGGAAAATTTCCCCAATGATGTCTTTTTCCCTTTCTTATGACATGGCTTTGCGGGTGTCTTATGGGTTAAAAAAACCAACCAGCCTTTTAGCCTCCCACCCCTTTTGGTTTTGGGGATGCCCACGACCAGTCGGAGTTTTTTTTGGCGGGTTAAGTCACTTTTGGGGGCATTTTTTAAAAACCTTATTTTTATATATTTCTTGCCTATTTTTTTTGAAATTTAAAAATTTTTAGGGGTGATTTTTTACAATTTAGTTATCTTTTGGCCAACCTTTTAAAAAAAAAAATTTATGAGGCAATTTGGGTTATTCATTACATTAAAGGTTTTTTAAACTTAAATTTTCTTTCCACTGAATGTTGATGGAAAAACATAAAAAAATCTTCATAAAATTTTTTAATTTAAAAACTTTTTTGCAGGTACTCCCCCCTTTGAAATTTGGTTTAAAATGTTTTGATATAAAAACACCCGGGAGCAGAAATAAATTTTTAAGGGCATATTTTTCATATTAAATATTTACGTAATAACTAATTAGGGGGGATGTAGGACACCCCACCTACGTGTGTTGGAGTTCCGGGGATTTTTGAGTTTTATAGCATTCTTGAATCAGTTTTATATTTTATATATAAAAAATTATATTTTAAATATATTAAAATTATATATTAATTATATATATATAATATATATTTTTATTATATATATATATATCCTTTTTGCCGGGCAAAAGATGCACCCCCGCAAAAGACCCCACCCCTTTTTTTACAAGGGGGGTTTTGAGAAAAAAAATATTTGGGTTTTTTTTGGGAAAAAAAAAATCAAAAATTTATCATATGAAAAAAAAAAAAAAAAAAAAAAAAAAAGGATTTGTGGGAAAAAAGGAAAATTTTTTATGAGCATGAAACCTCGATACAATATTCAAAAGTGAATGAATGTAAAATAAAAAATTATACTATTTAAAATTAAGGGAAGACAGGGAAACCAAAATCGGTTCATTAATATTTGGCAGGATGCCCCAGGGAATGTATTCTAAATTTTTTTACCTATGACTTTATGTTTAGATTTAATGTTGTGGGTTTATCCCTTTTTGCTTTTTGCTTTTTTGGTTTGGGACTTTGTGGGAAATTTCCCAGTTAGTTTTGGTATTTTTTTGGTGTGGGCTTTAAACAAGCCCTGGGACGTTTACTACATCTCGTGTAGCTTTGTTTTTCCCTGAGTTTTTAAACCCCATTTCCCAGGGCGCAATTTAATAATAATGGCATTACACGTATTTACCAAAACCCAAAACCCCGCTATTTCAGGCAAAAGGTTTAAGTTAAAAAAATTTAAAATTTGTTTAGGTTGAGGGGGGTTTTTGGTTTAGTAAAGAGGGATATAGAAAAAAAACAAATATTCCCTATAAATTTTGGCATTAAAAAAACGTAGAAATGTTTGGGGGGTGGACCTGGGGGGGCGGTTTGGCCCCCCCCCCCCCACACCCCCACACATGTAAAAAAACATTAAATTCCGAAAAAAACGAGAGCAGATTAATTAAAAACCCCCAAAAAAACTATTCAGGGGGGACAAAGTTTGGGCCCTCGAAATCGGGGTTGCCCAAAAAAAAATTTACGTAATTTTAGGTAAACTGAAAGGGGAAAACCATTTTTTCCTTTTTGTAATTTTAAAGGGGGCAGCGTTGTCGGATTGCCGAATTTTGCCCTGGTTTTTCCCAATTTATAATCTATCACATCGCGAGGGTTGTTAGCCCTTCTTCGGGAAAAGGTACAGTTAAGGCGGGTTCACATCTGAAAACCCAGGGCGCTTTTCTGTCACCCGGGCCCTTGTTTCACACTATTGTCACGGTTCCATCTTTTTTTGGCAGTTCCTGCTCCCTCTAAGCAGGCATGGTGCCTCAGAGGCTAGGTGAAGAAAATTTTCATTAATAGCACTTCTGTTGGATGAAGGGGAGGAGTTTTAACCCAAAAATATTGTTTTGGGTTTCATAAACCTTGGGGGGAAAAATGAAAAAAAAATTTTCAGCCGGAAAAGTTCATTTCAAAAATTCTTCCCCAGAAACCGTTACGTTTAAGGACGGGACTGATGATTTGGGGGGCCGTGGGGGGGGCGCACCCGGGGGAGTGTAACCAAATCTATTTGTTTTTCCCAATTTTAAAAAATTTTTAAGGATGTGTTTAGAAGGGGCCGGGGGTCCAAACCCGGTTTTTATGGTGTGATTTGGGCTTGAGGCGGACGGTTTTGGGGCCTGATGGGGGCTTTGGGGCCCTTTGGGGTACTTTTTGGAAAAACTTTTTTTCCCCTCTACAGGGAAACCCTTGCAGCCTTTTTTCTAAACACTCTTTCATACGTTTTTCCTTACTGTAGGGACCCGGGGTGAGGAAATTTAGGGGTCGAAGGGGGTACAAAAGGGATTTTTTCTCCTATCCCCCCTTTTACCACTTAGCAAACGCTAACCCCACACACACCATACACACCTGCATCGGCTTAGGAAACCCCCTGTTGGGAAACCCGGGTTAAGGCCCGAGGGGGACCTGACGCTGGGCCCACTTGTTTCCCCAAACCCACACAACTGCAACACCCGCCCGGTAATTAGGTCAGGGGACAGGGCACACAGGGGACACACACGGGGCCCCCACCCTTTTTGTCCCAGTTGACAATGGGCCCCTGTCAAATAAAAACAAAGCCCCATTGCCCTTTCTCCATCCTTGGGGTGTATAGACAGACCCCCAAAATATACACCCCCCCTCTCACCGCTCAACTCCCCCCTACAAATAAAACTTTAAAAACGCCCCTTTGTTTTATATTCCCTTTATCAACAATACCATTCCCGCGAAAATTCCAAAAAACCAATTTTTTTGCCTCCCTTTTATCATCTTCCCTTTCCCGCTGTTGGGGTCAACTTGTATGGCCCCGGGCGAAAGCGGTTAAAACGGCATCTAATATGCGGAAGGGTTTTTTTTTCCAGGGTTTTAGGGGGAGGGTTTAGCGGTAAGGAAACCGGTGGGTGGCGGCGGGCCCTCGCCGAGTGGGTTCCCCGGTGAAGCGGAGACCGGGGATATAAAACCCTTTCAATGGAGAGCAGCAGGGGTGGGGGGATGATTTTTCATCTGACACGACCATCTGGCCACCATCGTATTTGTTGCCCCCTTTATTTTCTCTTTAAAATCCAACCTTTCTTTGTATTATGCATTACTGTTAAACACCGTTTTCAAATTTGGCTCAATAAAAATACTGCTCAACAAAAGGGTAAAAATCCAGACCCCCCTTTTTTAATACCCACCGGGTGTTCTGCAAATTTTTCTGCCCCACCTCTCAAATTTGCTAAAATGGCCCATTAGGACGCAGGGGGCTTTGCTTTCCTTTTTAAAGGGAAAAAAATGCGTCCCATGCCCCCGGGAAATTTCGGTATAAAATACTTAATAAATTATACACACAAACCTCGTTTTGCAGGATAATAGGGGGGCAATGGTCCCGGGAAACGCAAAAAAGTCCCCGGAAATTTTCCGTAAAAAAAAAAAAAAAAAAAAGGGCCCATGCCCTTACCCACCCCCGCCCCCCACGTTTATCCTTTTCTTAGTATTTTTAAATTTTCCCGGGAAAACCCTCAATAAAAAAATACCCCGCCGTGGGGTTTTACTCCGCTGAAAAGCCCACCTGGCGGTAGGCAGGCAGAAAAAATTTAAATTTGTCCCCCAAAGACGGTCCCCGCCCAGGGGAGGGGGGTCCCGGGGAATAACGGAAAGGGTGGGGCAGGGGAACAGCGGTGTCGTGTGGGCCAATGTAAAAAAACGACCGCTGAACATGCGCCCCCCTGGCGGGGGGCAGCGAAAGTGTTCCAAAAGTCTCAAAAGATGTTTTTGGAAACCGGGGCAGTTGGGGGTCAGGGGAAATGGGCGGGGGGCCGTGCAGGGGGAACCGTGAGTTTTCGTGTGCCAAAAGTAAAAAATACGAAACCCCTGACATGCTGCCAAAACCCGGCGTGAGGCACGGACACTGACCCGCGGGGTGACAGGGACGGGTCGGACCCCCCGGGCAAATTTGTCAATTTCGAAAAGGGCCAGGCATTTTAAAGTAAAAAAAAAAAAAAAAAAAAAAAAAAAATTTGGGAAATCTGACATATCCCCCGGGCCCGGTTTTTTTCCGGCAAACTGAAAATTTCCCAGGTTTGGTGTTTTTGAAGGAAAAAAAAAAAATTTTCGAAAAAATTTTCAAATTATTTTAAAAAAAAAAGGGTTTTTAGGGGAAAACAAAGATTTTAAACATGTAACCCAAAAACATTTCACGTGCAATGTTGTGAAAGAAAAATTATCTCGTTAAATGTAAAGAGAAAGACATGTAACCAAAACGGGCTAAAACCCCCAAAATATTTCAGGAATTTCTCCAGGGGGGAAATTTTATTTTATTATCTTTTTTCCCATGAAATAGCTTAGATTTTGTTGTAAAGGAAAGCCTTTTTTTGCTTTTTTGCTGGGGTTTGACTTTGTCGAAAAATTTTCAGTATAGATTTGGGTTTTTTTTGGTAGTGGGTTTCCAAAATCCCAGGACTCTTCCCGGGGGCACCACGGGGTAGCCTTTTTTCATTCTTGGGTTAAATTTTGAAACCCCCTTTTTCCCTTGGGCAAATTTAATAATAAAGGCTTTCCCCGTAGTACCGAAAATCTACCGTTCTTCAGCCCGAAAGTTTAATTGGTTAAAACAGATTAGGGTTTGAGTTAGAGGTGAGGTTTGGTTTGTAAAAGTGATTAGAAAATAACGAAAAATTTCCCTTAAAAATGGGGGTGTTAAGGGGTAGCAATGTTGCGGGGCGGAAACCCGGGGGGGCAGGTTGCCTCCCCCCCATACAACCCTTTAAAAAAACCCTTTTAGTCCGCAAAAAACGAGAAACCAAATTAAATTTAAAACCCTCAAAAATATTTAGGAGGATTTAAGTTTCGGCCTCCAAAACGGTGGTTGTCCAAAAACAAAAAATTTACGAAGATTTTAGGGAAAACTGAAAGGGCCATCTCTCCTTGTTTTTATTGGGTTTTAATTGTTTTAAGGGCCCGTTTTTTGGAAACGACCATATTTTTCCCAGTTTACACCTATGAATCTATCACAGCGCTGGGGGGGGATTAGTCCTTTTTCCGGGAAAGGGATGGGGATGAAACCGGGGAGCGTTCTGTCGCCCTGCCCTTTTTCACACTATTCGTCAGGGTTTCCCTCTTTTCGGCAGTTCCGGGGACCCCTCTAAGGGGACCCTGGGCCCCAGAGGCCCATGTTGAAAAATTTGCATTTTAGACTTCTGTCAGAGAAAAAGAGGGGTTTTAAATCTAAAAAACTTGTTTTGGGTACATAAAACCTTGAGGGGGAAAAGACAATTATCATTTCGGCAAGCTCATTACATTAAAAAAATTTTTCCCCCGGGGCCCCTTTACGGACAGGACCCTGTGTTTGGGGGGCCTTTATGGGGGCGAAACCCTTTTTGTGTAAAAGTCTATTTGGTTTTTTTTTGTAAAAAAAATTCTAACGGATTGATGAGACGGGGCCCTGTCACCAATTTCACCCCTGAAGGGTGGTGTGGGTTCGGCCTTGGCGGGGGGGGTTTGGGGGGGCCGTGATGGGGCTTTGGGGTTTTTGGGGGCCGTGTGGAAAACTTTTGTCCCGTCTACAGGTCCATTTTCAGCCCTTTTTACAGCACTCTTTCAAACGTTTCCTTATCCGAAGGGGGCAGGGGTGAGGGAAAGAAGGTCCCAGGTGGTACAAAGGCCTATGCGGCCTTATCCCCTTTGCTTACCACTTAGCGGCGCTAAAACAACCCCAAAGCACATCACACCTGCATCGGCTTTAAACCCACCCCTGGGCGGGCCAAAATTAGAAAACCCCGGGGGGTGACCTGGAAAGGGGTGGCCTGACCCTTTTCCCCCGCCGACACAAACCCGCAAAAACCGCCAGGGGAATTTAGTCGCCCAGGAAAAACAAGAGGACCCGGGGCTCACCCCTTGTTTCCCCCCGTTGAAATAAACCCTGTAAATTAAAAAACCCCCCAAACCGGGCGCCCTTCTCCATCCTTGGTTTTAACAACTCCCCAAAATACCTTTCCCCTCCCCTCACCGCTAAAAATCCTTCAATTAAAATTTAACCGCCCTTTGGGTTTTAAATATTCCCTTTATCTTTTCAATACCCGTCCCAGCAAAAATTCCATCACCCATTTCTACCTTTTCCCCCATCCCTCTCCCCAAAATGTTGTGTAACCTTGTTTGGGCCCCGGGCGAATGCGGGTTAAGGCGACATTAAAATGCGGGTGTTTGTTTTTTCCTGGTGTTGGGGGGGAGTTCCCCGGGAAAGACCCCGGTGGGGGGCACGGGGGGCGTCGCCGGACATTTTATCGGATGTTTTCAAAGGGGAGGCCCGGGGAGGGGTGATGGGTTTCTCTGACACGGCCCTCGGGGCAGCCCAAAAATCGCTATTTGTTGCTCCGCTCATTTTTTCCTTAAATCCAAACCTTTTTTTTTGTATTATAAATTACTGTTTAAACAAGGGACAATTTGTGCTCAGGGGGCCAAATGCTCAGCAGGGTCCTCCAAAACCCCCCTTTAAAAATTCCCCCCACCGGCTGTTTGCACTCTTTTGGCCGACCTCTCAGCAAATAATATGGCCGCATTAGACGCAGGCTGAACTTTGCCTTCCTTTTTAAGGGAAAAACTGCGTCTTATGCGCCGGCAAATTTCGGTTTAAAATTTTATATTTTTTATTAAATTTTTTTTTAAAAATATATATAAATTTTAAAATATATATTATTATATATATAATAATATAAACCCAAAGGGTTTTGTGTGGGGTGGGCTGTCGGGCCGGGCTGCGGTCTGTTCCCCGATAGGGGTCGCCCCCCGTGGGGGAATCCCATCATTGGGGCCCGTTTTTGGGAAAAACCGCTTGACCCGGGGAAGGGTTTTAAAAACCCCGTTATGAGAGATTCCCACGTTTTTTTTTTTCTTTTTTTTTAGCAGCCCCCATTAGCGAGTATGGGGAAAAAAAAATGTGGGGTTTCGGAATTGAGGGGAAACCCCGATGTAGGGTGGGTGGGGAAAGGATGGGGGGGATGGGTAAAGGGGAAAGGGGGTGGGGGTGATGGGTGATGAAGGGGGGGGGTGATGGGTGAAAGGGAAAAAGGGGGGGGGGGTGGGGGAAAGGGGGGAGTTTAAAGGGTTTTGTGGTGATGGGGAATTTGGGGGGGGGGTGATGGGTAATGGGTTTTAGTGAATGGGTGGGGGGAAAAACATACATTCCACATTCATGATGGGCAGTTAAATTAGGGAAAGGGGGTATCTGGAAGTGGTTTGGGGGCCGAAAAGGGCCCCCCAATACCCCCCCAATTTGGGGAGTGAATGGGTTGGGGGGGGGGTGGGTAATGGGGTGAGGGGAAGGTTTTGGGGGGATGTGAAGGGTTGGCGTTAATACTACCTTTCCCACCTCCTGATTTCAGGAAAACTAGAAGGGCTATTGGAGGTCTGTGTTTGGTGGGAAGGGCCCACCAAACACCCGGTGCTATTTAGGTTCTATTTTTGGTTTCAGGTCTATTTTAGGGCTATTGGTGGGCCGAAAAGGCCCCCCAATAGCCCCCCGCAGGAGCAGCCAAAAAAGGCGCTCGGAGGGCGGGTTTTCGGGGTAGTATATTTTATTAGAAAAAATATTTATATTTTATATATTAAAATATTATATATATATAGTACATAAAATAATATAGTACATATAATTTTAAATTTATACTATATATTATATAAAATTCTATAATATTTTTTTATATTATATAGTACACACATAATTTTAAAATAATTTTGGGACCATATAATTTTTATATATATGTACCATATATATATATAATAATTTTTAATTTTATAATATTCTATATATATATATAAATTTTTTTATATATTATAATATTATATATTTTAGTACCCATATATATTAAATATTATTACACCAAAATATATAATTTAAAAAATTAATTTGTACACATATATATTAAAATTAAAAGTCCCCCATATATACATGTATATATAGTAACCTATATATTTATATATAGTAAACATATATATAATAAATATAAGTACACCCAAAATATTATTTAAGTTTTTTTTTAAAAATTTTTAAAAATATATTTATATATTTTTAAAATTTAAATATGTTTCCTAATATATATTATATATATTTTAAAAAATAATATATATATTATATATATATATAAATACCATATAATTATTTTTATATGTAAAATTTTAATAAAATTTTATATTGTACACTAATTTTATATATATATATACCCTATATAATCAAAATAAATTATATATATATATTATATATATATTAGTAAAAACTGTATTTTAAAATATTAGTACCAAAAATATAATATATATATATAACATATTATATATAAATATAGGACCATATATTTTATTATATATATATAAGGACAAAAATATATATATATTAAATACACTATATATATATAGAATATATTATTATATATTATTTATTAATAATATATAATTTTTTATATATATATATAGTATGGAATAAAATTTCTGTGGACCCCGCCCAAAACGAAGTTCGGTCCGCCCCGGGCGTGCACGGCAAAAATTTTGTGTTCGGGGAATAAAAATTTTAAAAGGAAAAAAAAGGGGGTTTTTTTTCCCAACCATCACCCTTTTTGGGGGGTTTAAAAAAAAAAATTTTACTTTTTTTTTGATAAGTAAAAAAAAAATTTACGTTCCCAAAACCCCATTTTTGGAGGGTTTTTAAAAA
>JACEEZ010008278.1:35000-52698 GCA_016584305.1 Chionoecetes opilio | reverse complement strand
AATTTTTACCGAAACCCTTTAAAGGAGATCCAGATTCTTAGGAAAGAGAGATCGCCAGTAATCGCCTATACGGAAACCGTATGACGATCAGATAGAAGATTGTCAGCAGATAGATGTTTAAAGAATCTCTATTAAGTATAGATTCAAAAACTTAGAAGGCAGAAGTCAAAGCTATAGGACGGTAGTTTGAAGGATTAGAACGGTCACCCTTCTTAGGAACAGGTTGGATGTGAGCAAACTTCCAGCAAGAAGGAAAGGTGGAAGTAGATAAGGCGTTTTCTGTGGGGGAGCAAGTTAAATTCGCTTGCAAGCGAAAAAAAATTGATTGCTCAAATTTCGCTTGCTGTTCAATCATCCAGGGAAGAGGATTGCCCGACCCGCAAGAATTGAATTTGTTGCGGCAGCAAGTGAAATGTTTGTTTGGGCACTGTCGCGTTCGGCTGGCGTGGCGGTGGTTTGTGCTTCAATAAAATGTGACAGTAGTGTACTTTAGTTAAAATCAATACTCCTTATTTTAGTATCTTATTCTATAATCTTGAATCAGGTAAGTGAGGTTTGGGCGTGTAATTAAGGATAAAATAACCGGCACATCTTTACATATTCCTATATATGCATTCAAACAGTCTTTACACACAAAAAGCTGAACTCTAGAACTAGCTATCATCCTCAAAAGAAAAGAGGAAATCCTGTTCCTCCTCTATTTTTTATACCCTGTCAACTGGCACCTATTAGAATCACTTGAGAAACTTTGGTCCGCCACCATGTTTTTTTACATCTCAGCCGCCGCCCTGCCATCTCAGGAGCAAGCGACGGAAATGTTTTCTGCTGGGAACAGCAAGAAGAAAGTGACTGCTTGCAAGCGAAAAAAATTCGCTTGAAGCGAAATCCCCCGCAGAAAACGCCTATAGACAAGGACGGAAAAGTTTGACCAGGCAGGGTGCAAGCACAGACGCACAGTTTTTGAGAACAGTAGGAGGGACTCCGTCAGGACCGTAAGTCTTTCGAGGATCTAGGGCAAAAAAAACATCATTACGAAGGATCTTAATGACAGGCATAATATAGTCAGAGGGTGGAGGAGAAGGAGGAACAAGCCCTTCATCAACCAGAGTGGAATTTTTAGCAAAGGTTTGAGGGAAGAGTTCAGTTTTAGAAATAGATGAGACAGCTGTGGAGCCATCTGGGTGAAGCATAGGAGGGAAAGATGAAGAAGAAAAATTGTTAGAGATGTTATTTGCTAGATGCCAGAAGTCACGAGAGGAATTTGATTCAGAAAGATTTTGACATTTTCTATGAATGAAAGAGTTTTTGGTAAGTTGAAGTAAAGATTTGGCATGATTACGGGCAGAAATATAAAGGGCATGAGTTTCAGGAGATGGATGCTTACGGTACCGTTTGTGAGCCACCTCTCTATCCCGGACAGCATGAGAACAAGCAGATTTAAACCAAGGTTGACGTGCTTTAGGATTAGAGAAAGTGTATGGAATGTACGCCTCCATGCCAGAGACTATGACCTCAGTTATGCGCTCTGCACAAAGAGATGGGTCTCTGACATGGAAGCAGTAATCATTCCATGGAAAATCAGAGTAGTACTGCCTTAGGTCTTCCCACTTAGCTGAGTTGAAGTGCCAGAAGCACCTCCGCTTAGGTGGGTCCCGAGGCGGCACCGGAGCGATAGGACAGGTTACATAAATATGATTGTGATCGGAACTTGCTTGTCTACTCCTCCTATGAAAATATCAACAAATCTGGTAGCAACTCTAAAGGGTAAATCCTCACACTTCCGCTGTCCTCTTACACCAGTCCTTTTACTCCGCCGTGACTGTGCCACCTGCCAGTTTGTGCCCACAGATGGCTCTACACTCCGTTGTAAATCACTCTGGTTACGAGATTCCACAGCAGATGACTTGTTAGTAGATTCCAGTAACCTCTTAGAGATAGCACCTGTTAAGAGGTCACTAACATGGGCAGCAGAAGTGCTGCCCCTCACGCCTTCATTGCTCATCTCTGTCTTAGCTCCTCTGTATCGTTCGCGCACACCCACAATACCTCTCGTGCGCTGATTATCCTCCTCCTGGCTGGCTCTACGCCCTTCCTCTTCTTGACACCTCATAGCCTTCTTTCCCGTACTTGACGCAGGCATTCTCAACGCTTCGGCATAGTCTCGCTTGGCATCATGTCTTAAAGGTGTTGTCTTATGTGTAAGCCAGTTGCAGCACTTCTCAGGGACGTTAGTTCATCTAGGTCAGTATCAAGTCCCATATCTTCTTTTGTTATGTCGTTAACTACATCCTTGGTATCTTCCTCTATTCCTACAATGGCTTTGCAAAATTGACTTTTTAGATCACAAACATCTCCTCTCACTTGTCCCATTGAGTCAGCTGTGTTTAACACCTCTGTTTTCATGTCCATGATCTTAGGAAGCAGTTCATTAATTTTTGTGACCTCTTCTGAAAGATTAGCCAACATAGGTCCAAAAATTTCAAACCCAATTGGAGGTAACCGCTTATGGGTATCAGTAACGAAGTGATAGTCACTCACATTCAGCGCTTCATGCAGGTCTATAATGTCTAATATTAGTAGTAGTAGTAATAGTAATAGTAGTAGTAGTAGTAGTAATATTAATAGTAGTTGCAGTTGTAGTAATAGTAGTAATAGTAGTAGTAGTAGTAGTAGTAGTAGTAGTAGTAATAGTAGTAGTAGTAGTAGTAATAATTTTAGTAGTAGTAGTAGTAATATTATTATTATTATTATTATTATTATTATTATAGTAGTAGTAGTAATAATAGTAGTAGTAATAGTAATAGTAATAGTAGTAGTAATAGTAGTAGTAATAGTAGTAGTAGTAGTAGTAATAGTAGTAGTAATAGTAGTAGTATTAATAGTAGTAGTAGTAGTAGTAGTAGTAGTAATATTAGTAGTAATAGTAGTAGTAGTAGTAGTAGTAGCAGTAATATTATTAGTAGTTTTAGTAGTAGTAATAGTATTAATAGTAGTAGTAGTAGTAGTAGTAATAATAGTAGTAGTATTATTATTAGAGTAGTAGTAGTAATAGTAGTAGTAGAAATAGTAATATTAATAGTAGTAGTAGTAATAGTAGTAATAGTAGGTGACCCAGTGGCCATGGCGATGTACGCCCTTGGCATGTCAGTCCTTCAAGACGTGATTGCGTTTGAAAAAACCAAGGTGAAGCAGGTGGCATATGCTGACGACCTGTCAGGGGCCGGCAAATTACAGGACCTAAGCCACTGGTGGGGGTTAATACATGCCAATGGCCCTACCATAGGATACACACCCAACGCCGCTAAATCCTTCCTCATCGTCAAGCCAGAGCACTATGACGGGGCTGTAAACATCTTCAGTGGCAGTGGAATTGTGGTAACGAAGGAAGGACAGCGGCACTTGGGTGCTGTTATTGGAACAGAGGAGTATAAGAAGGAGTACGTCGGAGAGAAAGTGTCTGAGTGGGTGCACGAGGTCGATGTCCTGTCAGCCATGGCCAAGACCGAGCCTCACGCAGCCTACGCGGCATACACGCATGGCCTGCAACATCGGTGGAACTTCGTCATGCGCACCATCCCGGACATCAGCCCTCTCCTCAGACCGCTGGAGGAATCTATAAAGAACACCTTCATACCAGCGTTACTGAGATCTCCCGTCCTGAGGAATGACGCGAGGGCGTTGCTCGAACTCCCTCCAAGACTAGGCGGGATGGGAATCACCTCTCCTGAGAAGGTGGCTGAGGTGGAGAACCTCAACTCCATCAACCTTACCAGGTCCCTCACGGATATGATCATCACTCAGGACGCACAAGGTGAAATCGACCAAAGTGTGATCGCTGAGCAAAAGAAACGATTCCCACGAGACAGGCAGCAAGGGCAGAAGACCAGCCTTGAACACCTTTCGACCATCCTGCCTCCAGACACCGTGAGAAAAATCCACATCGCACAGGAGACGGGAGCGTCCAACTGGCTAACATCACTACCAATCAGAGCAAAGGGCTTCAACCTCAACAAACAAGAATTTGTCGATGCCGTTGCTCTGAGGTACGGCTGGCCAGTGGAAGGACTCCCCAACACCTGTGTGTGTGGATCCCCCAACAGCGCAGACCACACCATGACGTGCAAAAAGGGGGGATTCGTGTGTATCAGGCACGACGAGGTGAGGGACCTGACAGCCAGCATGCTCAGGGAGGTGTGCCACGACGTCTCCACCGAGCCAACCCTTCTGCCTCTAGATGGGGAACTCCTGCGGTACAGGACAGCCAATACCGCCCCTGAGGCTCGCGTGGACATCTGTGCTCGGGGATTCTGGACCAGAGGGCAGCGGACCTTTTTGGACATCCGGGTCTTCGACCCGATGGCCGCCTCCCATCGTGAGCTCTCCCTCGAGGCTGTCCACCACAGGAACGAGCTGGAGAAGATAAGGGCCTATGGCGATAGGATCCTGCAAGTCGACCATGGTACCTTCACGCCCCTGGTCTTCACCACATCTGGCGGCATGGCCCCAAGGCTAGGAGCTTCTACTCAAGACTAGCTGACTTGATGTCAGTAAAGAAGCACCAGCCAAGGAGCTCCGTCGCCGCCTGGATGAGGTGTCGCCTCTCCTTCTCCTGCTCTGGTCTGCCCTCCTGTGTCTCAGGGGTACGAGATACTCCACTCCCTCTAACACGGACATAGGTGACCTCGATTGCGAGGCCACATTGGTAGAGAGTGGGATAAGGGTGGATAGGTTAGGAATAGAGTAGGTTTGTAAATTTAGGGGTAGTTAGTTAGTAAATGTATGTATTTTTAGGGGTAGTTGTAAGGTTGGATGCCACAGTCAATAGCGAGGTGGGGCTATGGCGTACCCGCCGCAAATAAAGAGGCGGTGGAGGTATATTGTAGTAGTAGAAAAAAAAAAAAAAAAAAAAAAAAAAAAGTAGTAATAGTAGTAGTAGTAGTAGTAGTAATAGCAGTAATAATAGTAGTAGTAGTAATAGTAGTAGTAGTAATAGTAGTAGTAGTACTAGTAGTAGTAGTAGTAGTAATAATAGTAGTAGTAACTATAGTAGTTGAGGCAAGCGGCACAGCTCACACAGCCAAGACAGGGTTTATCACACTCCTGCCCTTCTGAAAGTCTCCAGCCTTCATATCTGTGTAAAATGATTTATGATTTAATGCACACTAATCTTAGTCAGCTGTGTCTGCTTACTAACTAACTAACTCTCTCTGACTTCCAAAGTGTTTCACACGCAATAATACTCTTACTAACACACTCACTAACCATCTCATAAGAACATACATAAGAATATAAGAAAATATGGAAGCTACAAGAGGCCGTGAGACCTACACGTGGTAGTTCCTGTTACTTAACACTACCTACATCCACCTTACATCCCCATCCATGAACTTGTCTAGCCTCCTTTTAAACTCCCTATTGACTCCGCACCAAGACTGTGTTAGCCATACCCCAGACTGTTAGCCATACCCACATTACCCAGTACTGCGTTAGCCATACCAAGGATTGTGTTAGCAATATTCAAGACTGTGTTAGCCATATGCAAGACTGTTTTAGCCATATGCAAGACTGTGTTAGCCATACCCAAGACTGTGTTAGCCATACCTAAGAATGTGTTAGCCATACGCAAGACTGTTTTAGCCATATGCAATACTGTGTTAGCCACACCCCAGACTGTGTTAGCCATACCCTAGAGTCTTAAGTCTGTTAAGGGTTTCGATAAAACCTTTGATGTTACCCTTGCCACATCAAAAGCTTTTGATAGAGTATGTCATCCATTTACGGTAGGAATGGCGTGCCGTGTTTTTTGCAATTGGCTGTATCTCCACTACGACCTTTTGACTGCATTGGCCTGGCAGGGTCACGGCCTGGCTCACGTCACAAATTACAGACCAATATATACGTACATGATATGAATAATGATAGACATACCAATAATGTCCCAGTTCAAGCAATGTAATCTATAACAAAATAGTCAACAATTCATTACAAAGAGGATAATAACAAATACTGCATTATATGATTTCAGTAATGAACTTGCACAGGTCAGTTGGATTTATTTCATAGAATTAAAATGCCCCACAAAATCGTACCAGCTATTTCATATAAATTTTAACAAGTTGTACGAAAAACATTTGCCAGTAAATTCGACTTCGACCAAAACTCAAAAATAGAACAAAGTCCGTACATCACTCCGGCGTTGAAAAAGAGCATTACAAATAATAATAGATTGGAAAGACTGGCGAACAAATGGCTTTTAACGTATAAGGAAACCAATCGACGGCAAAGACATAAGCGAACATCTACTTTAGGAACAGCAAAGAAAAACTCAACAAAAAACAGCTGAAAGAACACCAAGGCAAGCCTAAGGTGTACGGGAAATCTATCGATTCAATACTCGGAAGAACATCCAATGCATCTAATCAATATCTAATTGAGTTAAAACCATATTGTGCTGACATATCAAATTAATTTAACAACCACTTTTTAAAGTTTGGGGATGCCATGACTAACAGCCAAGATGATGATAACCATATCCAGTACTTAGATAACTCGCCTGCCTTCGTTCGCCATGTATAGTTACAAAAGAGTGTTTTGAAATTTAAAGTTATTTGAATTCTCTTAAATCTGCTGCTCCGGGATGCATATTTCCGTTTTCTGGAAGAGTATGTGGCGTTTATTCTTGAACACATCATGTTAGGTTATAGATTAATAATTAATTAATAATTGATAATTAATTACATATATGGTAGGTTAGGTATTTTTTGGTCATTATGGTTTAGCTTTGTGCGGGAATCACAATGAGGGTATTTTCGAGAAAATCCTATGGTTAGTTTCGGAGCTACAGCCAAGCGTCATCACTCGGAAACCATATACTCCTTTTTGTTTTGTTTTGTTACATCACAAAGGACTGGCCAAAGGTACAACAAAAAGAGGTAACACAAAGCCCATTTAGTTGCCAGTCCCTATAACAATCGGGAGTATGCCTCCGGGATATGATGATATTTCACCAAAAGTACAAAAGCACACGTCAACTTTAATATATACACAAATTAAACATATAATTCAGTTCTCTGGAATATATCCGGACGATCTAAGGAAGACCAAAGTTATTTCTGTGCATAAATCACCTAGCCTTACAGTTATTCAAGAGTTATATGAATCATAGATCTCAACTTGTTTATTGTAATACACATTAAAACAATATTCAGTGAAGTACCGGAAGGATCAATTTTAGGACCACTTTTATGCATTATTTATATAAATGATATAACTAATGCTAATACTAGTGCAAAATTCAAATTTATTGTTCATGCTTATGACACCAACAGGCAGATTAAAAATGTCAAAAATTTGCATTCGAATTCAAGCTCGGAATTAAATTTAGTACATAAGTGGATTAAATCAAATAAGCTAAAACTTAATGTTTCCAAACTAAATACATAATTTTTCAAAATAGATCCATAAATAAATATATGCCACCTTTGTTACTAGAAGGGTAAATTGTGAAACGTGCCAACCATACACCATTTGTTGGTGTTTACGTGGACGAAAACTTATATTGGAATCATCAAATCAACGAAGTATGCATGAAACTATCAATGTATGTATGTATGTATGTATGTACGAAACAGTATATATCAAGACTATGTGGAGTGCTATGCAGGATCCGTTACCATCTTACAAAAAAATATAAAATAAAAAAAATATATATATATAATATATATATATATAATATATATATATATATATATATATATAATATATATATATATATATATATATATATATATATATTATATATATATATATATATATATATAATATATATATATATATATATATATATATATATATATATATATATATATATATATATATATATATAATATATATATATATATATATATATATATATATATATATATATATATATATATATTATATAATTATATATAATTTATATACATTTATTAAAAACATTATTAAATAAAAAAATAATGATAATAATAAATAAATGAAACAAAATAATAAAAAAAATAATAATAAATAAAAAATCTAATAAAAAAGCCTAACTACTGAAGCCTTACGGACCTGATCTGTGGAATTCTTTACCAAATGAAATTATAAATCTTATCAATACCAGCAGTCTATGTCAATTCAAGCAGAAGTAAAGAACAATATATCAGCTCTTCAGACTTCATAACCATTCTCCATAGGACTCGAGTGTTACATCATTGTATGACATGTATTTGTCTCCTGCTATTTGGTAATCAGTGAAACTGCTTTTCTGTCCATATGATTGTTTACCAAACTCAATGTAACCACTAATAAAATAAAAAGCAATCACTAATAAAATGTCTAATAAACGTCGTTTATTCGACGTCCAACTCAACATGAACTAAGTGATTCACGGAAAGATGCCACCGAGCGCCTAACTTCTGATCTTTCTATAATTTCTGATTGGGGCAAAGCAAACCTTGTTTTGTTCAATGCCTCAAAAACTCAATTTCTTCACCTATCTACTCGACAAAACCTACCAGATAACTATCCCCTCTTCTTCAATGACACTCAACTGTCTCCTTCTTCTACAATGAACATTCTAGGACTATCCTTTACTAAAAATCTGAACTGGAAATCTCACATCTCATCTCTTGCTAAAACAGCTTCTAAGAAGTTAGGTGTGCTGTGGCGTCTGCGTCCTTTTTTTTCTCCCTCCCAATTGCTTGCTCTCTACAGGGGCCTTATCCGCTAATGTATGGAGTATGTCTCACATGTTTGGGGAGGATCCACTCATACAGCTCTCCTAAACAGGGTTGAGTCAAAAGCTTTTCGTCTCATCAACTCCTCTCCTCTGACTGACTGTCTTCAATCTTTAAATCACCGCCGCAATGTTGCTTCTCTTGCTCTCTTCTACCGTTATTTTCATGCACACTGCTTTTCTGAACTTGCTAACTGCATGCCTCCCCCACTCCCGCGGCCTCGCTGCACAAGACTTTCTACTCATTCTCATCCCTATTCTGTCCATCTTCCTAATGCAAGAGTTAATCAGTATCTTTACTCTTTCATCCCTTTCACTGGTAAACTCTGGAACTCTCTTCCTGTTTTTATTTTTCCACTTTCCTATGACATAAATCTTTTCAAAAGAAGAGTAACAAGACACCTCCCGAACTAAATTGGCCTACCCCTCTGTTTTTATTTTATTCTCTTACTGTCTTCTTTATAGGGACTGACAACTAAGCGGGCTTTGTGTTACCCATTTTTGTTGTGCCCTTGGCCAGTTCCTTGTGATTTAAAAAACAAAAAAAAAAAAAAAAAAACTATAAGTAGTAAACCAAAACCGTCGGCCAGGAAGCTTCGGCTCGGCACACCGTGCCATTCGCCATGTATGTACGTACATATGCATGTAGTCCTGTATTGATGTATACTTTATAAATGACAATAAACTTACTTACTCACTTACTTACTTACTTACAAAGCAGCAAGTCACGCCTTCATCAAGCCGCCTGAAAACTGTTATCGTGATTATCATAAGCCGCGACCCAGCGAGCGTTGTGTAAGGCGCCGACGTGGCACTCTGATAATCCCGTCGTGTGAGCCTCAAGATTAGCGGACGCAGTCGTGCGCTCTACAAAAGCCGACGCAGTGTGTTGGGTCACGTAGCCGCACAATTTGGGAGAAAATTTGTAGCCATAATATATTTTTTTATTTACATATGTACGGAAAAATGTTCTTAGTTACAATTGTGTATAAGGATAGTATGAATAATTGCTATTCTATGTAATTTCTCCATTGATGAATATTATTGGAGATATAATAATGTTTGTATGCATTAAGGGGGATAAATAAGCTTACAGAGGGAATAAAATTGCGTTTAGAACCAAATATCGGAAAACGAAGACCAGATTCGTGATCGAAATCGACATAAGCCCCTTTAAACCCAGTTTCATCCAAATTGGGAAAAATTTATTTTCCCCCAAACTGCAGGCCCAGGAATTGTTTTTGAAAATCACATTTTCATTAATATCTCAGTAACCATAAACGTAAGAAGAATACGGTATGGAACATAAAAGATGCAGCTTTTGACGGCCAACTCAGTGGTATACGCGAAAGTAAAATTCATGCATATATGAAGCCAAAAATCTATGTTTTCGAAAAAGTACAAAAACTGATTTATCTCGAGAATGTGACATGTTAGGACTAAACGGATTCTGCCATTGGGTAGAACGCGTCAAACTGGACATAATGTATTTGTGTCCTATTTCTTTTTAGGTCAATAGTTTCGTCGGAAAAGGCCAAAAACTAAATGATGCCAACATTTTGAGGAATTTTGCAGCTAGAAAGTATGATATTTTTTATTTACATATATACGTGAACATGATCTCAGTAATAATTGTGTACAATGACGGTGTAAATAATTGCTGTTCTATGTAATTTCCCCAATGATGAATATTTGTGGATCGGGAAAATCCGTAACGTACAATTCATACTCTTAACTCCCAAACCGTAAGTCGTAGAGCGTTCGTACTTCAAAGTTAAAAGATAGTAAACCATACGTTACTCAAAATATGTTAACGGTCATTGGGCCCAAAAAAGTCTCATAAACTCGTCAGAACGAAAAAGCCGTAAAATTCATACATGGTAACTCGCGAACCAAAAGTCACATAGCATTTCGGACGGTTTTTTAGAACATCACATTTTGACGTACAACAAAATATGTATTCCAACCGTTGGCTGTTAAATTTCAAATAAACGCGTCAGAACGAAAAGAACGGTCTAAGTCTCAGCTCACGTTCCTCTATTATATATATATAAATTATATATATTTATATATATATATATATATATATATATATATATATATATATATATATATATATATATATATATAATATATAATATATTATATATATATATATATATATATATATATATATATATATATATATATATATATACAATACCCGCAAATAGAAATCGGACCTATCCCATAAGAAACCACCGTCTAGCGGTCCGAATTCTACTAGCGTATCCCGCCCTATGGTTTGAGGTAGAGTTGGCTGGCGATATCTAGTAAGTCTCCTGGGCGGGTAGTGTGGGAGGTGTGTGGAACTCACGCTCAGTGCCGACCCAGACAGCAAGGGGAGACGTTAATGCTTTGGTATTCTCTGCCCCGTTTTCCCAATATTTTGACTTGAGCACTTTTTGCCCTTTAATTCTTTATATATTCACTAAATATGGGTCGTGCACACATGACTAAGGAGGAGAAGGCTCGCATATTAGCCTGGAGGCAAGAAAAAGTGCCTATTAAAGAAATTTGTAGGCGTACTCGCCGAGCGAAGTCAACCGTAATGTTGCTGCTGGCTGGCGCTCGTGGGGCACCACCCAATGTTGTTCCCACAACAAAACCTTATCCTGGACGCCCACGGAAGACTTCCAAAGTTACAGATCGTCTTCTTGGAAGAGAACTACGTAAAAACCCTCATCTTACAGCTTCTCAGCTAAAAAAAAGTAATCCAACCCTGCTAAAAGACGCATCCATCCGCTGCATCCAACACCGTCTCCAGAAGGACCTCAAGCTTCCCTGCCGCCGTGCTGCACGCAAACCTCTACTGATGGATCGTATGAAGAAAGCTCGACTGGATTTTGTCAATAAATACATCCACTGGACAGCTGGCGACTGGAGGAAGGTCATGTGGTCGGATGAATCGACATTCAAGTGTATTCAGGGCCGTTCTACCACAGTAAGACGACCACCTTCAGTCAGTAGACTCGACCCTGCCAACACAGTTCGCACTGTGAAGCACCCCGAATCTGTCATGATGTCGGGATGTTTCAGTGGTTTAAGAGGTCATGGAGGTTTGTTCTTCCTCCCAAAAAAGCTATCAACAAATATAAAAAAATAAAAAATAAAAAATATTATCTAATATGTTTGTATTATTTATTTCCTTGATATTCATGTTTATGCAACCAGTTGCAAAGCAGGTCCGATTTCTATTTGCGGTGACTGTATATATATATAGGGATTTATGCGGGGCGGGACGGGGCAGGCTATTGGGGGTTTTTCGTACAGAAAAGCCACTTACGTTCGAGATTCAAAAAAGTTTACTGATGACAAAGTTGTAGAGGGCCACAAACTCTATCGGGATTGTGGCCTCAAAATTACATTTAGACCTACACTTAGTCCGCCAGACGCCACGAAGCTCACCTGAAAGCCACTGCATTACACTTTACACTCACAGAAAAGCCACTTACGTTCCCGGTGTGTGTTGGGGGTTCCCGGGGGCTTGGTGGTTTGGTGGGTTTTGAGTTTTGTAATAACGATTATTTCGAAGGACCTAACGATCTCGAAGGACCTTCAATCGTAGGAAAATATTTATACCATTTATTACAAGGTCATTGGAACAACCTTTTAAAGAAGAAAATTTAGTGGTACAGCAGTATGGTAGTAGTGGTACAGCAGTATGGTAGTAGTAGTTCTAGTAGTAGTAGTAGTAGTAGTAGTAGTAGTAGTAGTAGTAGTAGTAGTAGTAGTAGTAGTAGTAGTAGTAGAAGTAGTAGTAGCAGCAAGTGTAGTATTATAAGTAGTAGTCGTAGTAGTAGTAGAAGTAGTAGTAGCAGCAGAAGTAGTATTAAAAGTAGTAGTAATATTATTATTATTATTATAGTAGTAGTAGTAGTAGTAGTAGTAGCAGTAGTAGTAGTAGCAGCAGCAGCATCAGTAGTATTAGAATTAGTAGTAGTGGTAGTAGCAGCAGCAGTATTATTATTATTAGTAGTAGTAGTAGTAAAAATTGGTGTAGTATTATGAATAGTAGACGTTGTATACGTACACGTATATATGTTTGCTGTTGTTGTTCATGCTGTCAAGTTGATAATACTTGAACACTATAAATAATAATACAAGTACTACAACTAATACTAACACTACTACTACTACTACTACTACTACTACTACTACTACTACTACTACTACTAGCAATACTAGTTGTATCAGTATTAGTATTTGTAGTAGTAATGATAATAATAATGACATTTATATATATTATAATTATATTACTTATTATATTTTTTTGTGGTATTACTATTATTATTATAATTATGTCATAATCAAAATTATTGATATACTTATATTCATTAACTTCATCATTGTGTACTAGACATACTGACAGGTGTAAAAACAGGTGATGAAGAAGACTCGGGCTGGTAAATGAGTACTTTATTCCTGAATAGTTTCGCCTCAATTGGGTTTCTCCAGAGGAATACGGCTCGCAGGCCGACGGTCCTATATTTGTCCCCCTCGGTAGGGACTACTGGCTGCCTAGGAAGGCAGTGATTGGGTCAAACTGCTACCACCCGGGTCACGCATCCTGCTCGCTGAATAGTTGATTTTCCTCTCCTTACCCTATCTCCACTACTCGGGCTGCGACCTCCGCCCACACGATGTCTTCTCCTGTCCTCTTGTTTATGTTTTATAGTACAGGGGGGAGATGCTGAGAAGTGCCATAGAGGTAAGGCGAAAAGAGCGCCTTACCCGTCTTCAGGCGCTTTTGTAATGGCCCGGCTAAGGCACCGGCTGAAGCCTATGTACAGTCGATATTTCAGGCGCCTTTGCTCTGCCTTACAGCTCCAAAGCCATAGTGTTGGTCTTGGTCGGAGAATCCTACTAGCCAATCACGTTGCAATGTCTGAAGCGCCGCTTAGGCAGCTTTGACCAATCACAAGGTGTAAACACTTATCAGCTGCAATTTCAAACACGCCTTCACATACACACCCACACGCCGCACAAATTGTGGAGTGAGCTCCATAGGGTTTGTTCACTTATTATCACTCGCCATTATCACTCGTGGAGCATGGACGCGTCGTCTCAAGAGACTCAACCACCAACTAGGAAGAGGAGGCCCAATTACTGCGAGGATGAGCTTCTTATGTTGGTGACAGAGGCCTCCAAGAAGAAGGCAGTCTTGTTCGACCGTCTCAGCAGTTCCGTCACCATGCAAAGCAAGAATAAGGCCTGGGACGATGTGACAGCGTCAGTAAACTTTGTCAGCAAGGTAAAGAGGGACAGGACTGACATCTGGAAAAAGTTTAAAGACTTCAGGTCCGAGGTCAAGATGAAGGCAAGGAAGATAAATAAAGAACTCAAGAAAACCGGTAAAAAAACCATTGTATTTATAAAACTTGTAGAGCTTAGTGGTAAAGATTATTCGGTAAATATGCAGTTTCAACCAATCCTTTCCTAACCTAAATGGTGGGGATGAGGCCCCCCCAGACCCCCTTGCTAGTTAACTAACCTCTAACCCGGGCATTGATTACATAACCTAACCTCGCTGGGGTTTTTTTGTCTTCCCAGACCCCCCCTTGTGTTATTTTTTCATTTCCGCCATCTGTTGTTGGGTTAAGAAATACTCCTTATGATGAGAACGAAACGTTCAGGATAATATAAACCACCGATCGTGTATTAGTTTAAACTGCACTTCTACTGATTATTCTAAAACTCTTTTTCTTAAAATTCTAGAGTCCTTTCCCGCCCTTATTAGTTTGGGTTTTTTTCTCCAGACCTTCACAGATCCCTTCAGATACCTCTGAAACGTAATTGTAAAGTGGGGGAGAGATGCCCCTTCCCCCCCGAAACGACCCTCCTGGACCCCTCAAAAATGTAATATGGAGAGGTAGGAACAGTTCTTAAGGTTCGTAATCAGGGTAGAACAAGAAGTAACGGATTCAAGCTGGAAAAGCGAAATTAAAAAAAGAAATAGGGAAAACTGGTTCACAAATAGGGTGGTGAATGATTGGAATGGACTCAGTAGACAGGTAATTAGTGCAGAGTCATTAGGGAGCTTTAAAAGGAGGCTTGGTAAATTCATGGATGGGGATGAAAGGTGGATGTAGGTAGTGTTAAGAGTAAAATTCTAGAGTCCTTTCCCGCCCTTAATAGTGGTTTCATTTTCTCCAGACCTTCACAGATCCCTTCAGATACCTCTAAAACGTAATTATAGAATGGGGGAGAGATGCCCCTTTCACCCCCCCCCTCCCCCATATTACCCCCACCCTGTACTGAACCTCAAAAAAATATTACTAACCTAACCTCACTATAACTTAACATAACCTTACCAATAACCTCCTAGCGAAACCTAAGGGCGAAAAAGAAGTAGAATTTTACCAGGTTAGGCTAGGTTAGTAATTTTTTATCTCTCCCCCTCATTATAATAGAGTTTTAGAGACGTTTTAGAGACTATTAAGGTCGGGAAAGGACTAGAACTTTACCATAGTGAGGTTAGGTTTGTAATATTATTTGGGGGGGCTCCATGGGGCGAGTTGTCATTTAGGGGGAGAGGGGTGGGTTGAAGGGGGCATTTCTCCCCCACTTTATAATTACGTTCCAGAGGTATCTGAAGGGAGCTGTAAAGGTCTGGAGGAAAAAAAACAATAAGAAGGATGGGAAAGGACTCTAGAAGTTTACCATAGATCTTGTTATTGTTGTTGGTGAAAAGCAATAGTCATATTGGCAAATATTTAGAACATGACTGTCTGGATTCAAGTATTTTTCACCTTTCTACTGTTTCTGTAGGTCAGAACGAGTGTGAAAGTAACAATTAAATGTTGTGCTAATATTAAACTTTTCATAAGCTAGGTTATGTTAGTTTGAGGGTTAGGTTAGGTTAGGTTTGTTTTGTTTCATTAGGTTACTACTTGATGCTTTTACAAATGGAGTGTTTTTTCCTGTCAAAATTTCTAAAAAGTGTATATTACAAAATTAGTTATCACTTTTTCGAATAGAAAAAACACTTATTTGTGGTTTGCACAGAAAAAAAAATCCATTAGGGAAAGCATCACATATTAAGCGCGAAAAAAATAAATTAATGAAAATCTTGATATTACTACCACCACTAAATACTGTATATTACTATATAAATACTGTATATTACTACCACCACTAAACCACTACCACTATACATTTTGCCAAGATCCGCCACTAATGTGGGTGCTGTAGTACTAATTCTTGATCCTCTTTTAAGGTGGAGGTCCAAAAGACCCCAAGGCCGTCCTCAAAGCCAGTGAGGAGGCGATGTGCTGTCCCTCATTGACCCCGAGTTGATAGAGGGAGTTGATGGTATTGGTGATACTGAGCTCTCATTCTCTATTGGTAAGTGTAGAACCAACAACATGTTTCCATATGGTTAAATAGTATGTAGAGACGCTATGTACTTTTTGAAATAAGATTTAGCCTACACCTCCATAGTCAAATGGTGTAAATGATACTTTAACTAAATACATCAAGGTAAAAATGTTTAGACCAAAACTTATAAGCAAACAAACATGATTGAAACAGTGTTACACTTGTCAGTATAGCTACATTATACTGTTGATCACGAACAATCTCCTGAACGTCACATAACACTGAAAAGGATATCAAAACTAAACATGACTTGACGTTAATTGATAACAAACTGTTATCTTCACTGGCACGTGCAGTATGCAAAATTTGCCAGTAAAGTAAGATAAATATCATCATTTGAGCAATGATGCCTATGCATAGCATCTCTACATAGTATTTACCATATTGTGTACATTTCATTGACTTACACATTAATCAGTAACTACCTACTGAAATTATTTGGAATTTGAAATGGATTACTTATGAGTACATTTGTTTTATAATATTAATTGCATTTTATTTAGTCTTTGCACTAACTTTTTGTGAAACTAGCGTATACTGTATGTACGTAGGTATATACTATATACTATATTATATGCAATAAATTGAAGTGGTAGGCAGGCTCGGCTCAAAACTAAGAGCCAAGAATAGACCAATAGGACATGGGTATAAATCCCTGGCTATTTAGAGGCAATGTGGGCTTCTCTCCTTTAATGCTATAGCCCCTAATTATGGAGCTGTAATAGACAAGGGGTGTACGACCCTTACCTTACAGTTATAAATGTGAAATCCTTGCAGGCTTTTAAGGGTGACAATCCTTCACTCCTGTCAGAGTAAAGTATGTGCATTATGTGACTGTGAGCAGTGCATACCCTTGACATGAAAGGTTAGAAATGGTCTACTTGCGACACCCGAATGGATAAACAGATAAATACTTATATATATATATATATATATTATATATATATATATATATATATATATATATATATATATTATATATATATATATATATATATATTATATATATATATATATAATATATATTATATATATATATATATATATATATATATATATATATATATATTAATATATATATATATATATATAATATATATATATATATATATATATATATATATATTATAATATAAATATAAATCAGAGAGAGAGAGAGAGAGAGGAGAGAGAGAGAGAGAGAGAGAGAGGAGAGGAGAGAGAGAGAGAGAGAGAGAGAGAGAGAGAGAGAGAGAGAGAGGAGAGAGAGAGAGAGAGAGAGAGAGAGAGAGAGAGAGAGAGAGAGAGAGAGAGAGAGAGAGAGAGAGAGAGAGAGAGAGAGAGAGAGAGAAGAGAGAGAGAGGAGAGAGAGAGAGAGAGGAGAGAGAGAGAGAGAGAGAGGAGAGAGAGAGAGAGAGCGAAGAGGAGAGAGAGAATAGAGAGAGAGAGAGGAGAGAGAGAGAGGTTAGGAAAGGAGATGAAAGGAAATTTGTGAGGAGTAAGAGAGAGGAGGCAGATGAACGTAAGGTTTAGAGAGTATCC
>JACEEZ010008278.1:0-32500 GCA_016584305.1 Chionoecetes opilio | reverse complement strand
ACCTTGCTACCGACGTATCCTATTAACAATTTTTTTTCTCTCTCTCTCCTCTCTTCATTTCTCTATTTCTCTCTATATATGTCTGTCTGTCTTGCTCTCTATTTTTTGGGGCAAATCAAACAATATAAACAACTGTATATATCTCCATAAATACATGAATATCTGCTATCTGCAAACTCCATGTATATAGATTTACGTGTTTTTTCTTCTTTTAAATATGGTGGTGACAATGATAATAATTTTCACGTGTAATCAGTATATGCAATTTTATAACTTAAGTCTTATCTTATCTATTTTTATCAAACTTAAGTCCTATAAAAAACTGTGAATGCCTGTTTCATCTTGGGCATGATTGCTGTGTATGCATCCGGAGGGCATGAAATCGTAATCTCAGGTGAGGAGAGATATTCGAAAAGATTTGCCCTCGAATTTGAGTGCGTGAAAACAAATAATAAGAACGAGTTTCAAATATGCCGAGACAATTTCTAGACGTGCAATCAGCAGTTTTCGTTTTGAGCGAAGGGTAAATAAAAAATCAACGCAACTTCTATCGTGAGTCTTGCCACCTGATCGATTTTATGTATATTTTCAGTTTTTTTTTTACATCACAAAGGACTGGCCAAGGGCAAAAAAAAAGTAACGAAAAGCCCGTTTAGTTGTCAGTCCCTATACAGAAGACAGCAACAGGATAAAGAAAGGGGTGTGGGCCAATTTAGNCTGTATCGTGATACATAAGCCGCGACCAGCGAGCGTTGTGTAAGGCGCCGGCGTGGCACTCTGATAATCCCGTCGTGTGAGCCTCAAGATTAGCGGACGCAGTCGTGCGCTCTACAAAAGCCGACGCAGTGTGTTGGGTCACGTAGCCGCAAAATTTGGGAGAAAATTTGTAGCCATAATATATTTTTTTTATTTACATATGTACGTAAACTAGACATCAATTATTTACGGCATTTTTCTTTTTAGGTCAATAGATTAGTCGGAAAAAGCCAAAAACCAAATGAGGCCAACATTTTTAGGAATTTTGCAGCCAGAAATTAAGATATTTTTTATTTGTCGAGATAGTTTGTATGTTTGTATGCATTTAAATAAGCTAACGATCTCGAAGGACCTTCAATCGTAAGAAAATATTTATACCATTTATTACAAGGTCATTGGAACAACCTTTTAGAGAAGAAAATTTTGTGGTATAGCAGTATGGTAGTAGTAGTAGTAGTAGTAGTAGTAGTAGTAGTAGTAGTAGTAGTAGTAGTAGTAGTAGTAGAGTAGTAGTAGTAGCAGCAAGTGTAGTATTATAAGTAGTAGTCGTAGTAGTAGTAGAAGTATAAGTAGCAGCAGAAGTAGTATTAAAAGTAGTAGTAATATTATTATTATTATTATTAGTAGTAGTAGTAGCAGTAGTAGTAGTAGTAGCAGCAGTAGTAGTAGTAGCAGCAGCAGCATCAGTAGTATTAGAAGTAGTAGTAGTGGTAGTAGTAGCAGCAGCAGTATTATTATTATTAGTAGTAGTAGTAAAAATTGGTGTAGTATTATGAATAGTAGACGTTGTATAAGTACACGTATATATGTTTGCTGTTGTTGTTCATGCTGTCAAGTTGATAATACTTGTACATATAATAACACTATAAATAATAATACAACTACTACAACTACTACTACTACTACTACTACTACTACTATACTACTACTACTACTACTACTATAGTAATACTAGTTGTATCAGTATTAGTACTTGTAGTAATGATAATAATAATGACATTTATATACATTATAATTATATTACTTATTATGTTTTTTTGTGGTATTACTATTATTATTATAATTATGTCATAATCAAAATTATTGCTATACTTATATTCATTAACATCATCATTGTGCACTAGACATACTGACAGGTGTAAAAACAGGTGATGAAGAAGACTCGGGATGGTATATGAGTACTTTATTCCTGAATAGTTTCGCCTCTACTGGACTTCTTCAAAGGAATACGGCTCGCAGGCCGACGGTCCTATATTTGTCCCCCTCGGTAGGGACTACTGGCTGCCTAGGAAGGCAGTGATTGGGTCAAACTGCTACCACCCGGGTCACGCATCCTGCTCGCTGAATGGTTGATTTTCCTCTCCTTACCCTATCTCCACTACTCGGGCTGCGACCTCCGCCCACACGATGTCTTCTCCTGTCCTCTTGTTTATGTTTTATAATTATATTGAGTTTCTTTTGTAGACGGATTCGTACGCTTTCCTTCGCTGCTTTGTGAGGTTATTTATAATAACCTTGGCTCCCTCCCATCTTGGTAATTTTCGCTTTTTGTCTACGTGGTTCACCAACGTGCTGGATACCCTGTGGTGTCGTACATCAGCCTTGTGTTCTTTTAGCCTGGTGTCTAGGCCCCTGCTGGATTTACCGCAGTACTTGTGGTCGCATCCGCCAAACGGAATCTCGAGAATAGCGTAGTGTACGAGATTCCTTGTGGTCAATGCGATGTGGTGCTCACATTGGTATTACAATTATTACTATTAGTATTATCATTCATGTAGTAGTATTAGTATTAGTAACAGTATAAGTACTCGAAGTAGCACAGTAGTAGTAATAGTAGTAGTAGTAGTAGTAGTAATAGTAGTAGCAACACTAATATTAACATTAGTAGCAGTAGCAGTAGCAGTAGCAGTAGTAGTAGTAGTAGTAATATCAGTAGTAGTAATATCAGTAGTAATAATATCCGTAGTAGCAACACTAATAGTAAATTTAGTAGCAGTAGCAGTAGTAGTAGTAGTAGTAGTAGTAGTAGAGTAGTAGTAGTAGTAAGTAGTAGTAGTAATAATAGTAGTTGTAGTAATAGTAGTTAGAATATTAGGCGCGGCACAGCTAAAAAAAAAGTCAAGACAGGGTTTATCACAGCCCTGCCCTTCTGAAGGTCTCCAGCCTTCTTATCTGTGTAACATGATTTATGATTTCCTGCACTCTAATCTTAGTCTGCTCTGCCTGGTTACTGACTCACTAACTCTCTCCCACTCTCAAAGTGTTTCACACACAATAACACTCTTACTAACACACTCACTAACTCTCTCATGAATACACACAATCTCTCACGAACACCCAGGCCAGCACATGATCAAGGCCACGGTGAATTACAATCACACTCAACATCAGGTATGAGTACACACACACACACACACACACACACACACACACACACACACACACACACAAACACACACACACACAGGCACTCCGGGTAAGGAGTGCCAAGGGAGGGTACTCCGTGGTGTAGGGGAAGCACGCTCGGTTCACAACCGAGAAGTCCCGGGTTCGATCACCGGGCGGAGCGTTAACAGATGGGTTGCTTCCTTAAAAAACCCTAGCCCCTGTCCACCCAGCAGTGAATGGGTGTGGGGTGTTAGCCGGGGTTTGTGACCTGCTCTCCGGGGTGGTGGCTTCCCCCAACACTAACCACTAAGGATGAATGATAAAAATGTTGATATGGAGACGGGGCCATACGAGCATTGCTCTGGCCCTGTAAAATACAACTAGACAACTAGATGCATACACACACACACACACACGCACAAAACGCTCACACTCATTATATATTGATATAAATATTTTGTATGTACATATATATGCATTATATATATATATGCATTATATATATATATATATATATATATATATATATATATGCATTATATATATATATATATATTATATATATATAAAATATATATATATATATATATATATATATAATGTATATAATACTGTGATACAAAATTTTTTTCACTACATATAAACATATATAATCTCTCTCTCTCTCTCTCTCTCTCCTTCCAGTACGTTAGAGTAATACAGGCGGTGGTGGTAGCGCCACAATCTCCACACGGATGGTTACCACATTGGAAGTTCCTTCACTTAAGATTGATTGTCAGTCTTGCTGACGCACACCCCTTGGTGGCGTGTACGGTGTGGGATCCGGAACAGAGGTATATGTAGGGTTCTTATGGGATGTATAGTGTTCTTTGTTAAAGGAAATAAATTAATAATTAACAATTACTTAGCATTCCATTATCAGCATAACAAAATTGACATATTTTGAATGGCATTGCCGAATTACATTTTTAGGCTTGGTTAGATAAGGAAAAATGTAACATCCTTTGTAATTCTTGATATGTTTAAGTATTGAAGGTGAAGAAAAGAGCTGTTGATCCCTTAGATCTCTCTTATATCACTATCTTGTAATTAAATAATAGCAATTGACACATTATCATAATTATATTCACATCTTCGAGACAAACCTCCTTGAGGGTATCGGTGAATCCTTTGCTGTTGCCCTTGACCTATCAAAAGTTTTTGATCGAGCCTGGCACAAATCTTTAATTCATAGTCTACACTCATTTGGTTTATATCCTTCTCTCTGCACCTTCATCTTAAGTTTCCTTCCAAACCGTTCTATTGCATCTACTGTAGATGGTCATTGTTTTTTTCCTAAGTCTATCAATAGTGGTGTTCCTCAGAGATTTTTCCTATCACCCACTCTCTTTCTATTATTCGTTAATGATCTTCTAAGGTCGTCACCATTACCAAGGTCGTCACTCGGCTGATATTTTGGTAATTTGTTCATTTATTGCCATAATATGACACAGATGAAGACACAAAATGACACAGACTCTCCAGATAGTTTAAAAATTTCTGAAATCTGAAATTTTGAAATGTAGTATAAGCCAAAGTTGTAAATTGGAAAAGAAAAATTGTGCGATTTTTGTTTTATTTCGTTGTAGAAGTAAAAAAATTATTGTATTAATTAGTAGTAGTAGAATTATTAAAATATAATTTTCTAGTAGTATAGTAGTATATATAGGAGTAAAACATTTACCCCCCCCCGGGCCCTTTCCTTTCAAACTTTAAAAAAAAGGGGGGGGAACCCAAAAATTTTTTTGGTTTTTTTTTTGGGGTTTAAATTTTTTGGACTTTTGTTTTTTTAAACACCAAAAAAGGGGGAAAAAAACCCCAGGGGGGTTTTTTCCCTTTTTTTAAAAAAAAAAAAAAAAAAAAAAAAAAAAAAAAAAAAAAAAAAAAAAAAAAAAAAAAAAAAAAAAAAAAAAAAAAAAAAAAAAAAAAAAAAAAAAAAAAAAAAAAAAAAAAAAAAAAAAAAAAAAAAAAAAAAATTTTTTTTTTTTTTTTTTTTTTTTTTTTTTTTTTTTTTTTTTTTTTTTTTTTTTTTTTTTTTTTTTTTTTTTTTTTTTTTTTTTTTTTTTTTTTTTTTTTTTTTTTTTTTTTTTTTTTTTTTTTTTTTTTTTTTTTTTTTTTTTTTTTTTTTTTTTTTTTTTTTTTACATTAAAAAATCTTCTTAAAATATACTTTTTGTTTAATCATAATTAACTCTATTTTTCTTTCAAGTTTTCCCAATTTTCACCAAAAGTAGTTAAAACCCCAGGCCCATTTTTTCTTTCGGGTTTGGGGGCGTTCTTCCAAATTTTAAACCATGATGATTTTAAAAGGGGTTTAAAAGGGGGTTTTAAAGGGTTGGGGTATTTTGGGGGTTATTTGGGGTTATTAGGGGTAAATGGGGGGGAAAATTAAATTGGGTGGGGGAATTGGGGGTAATGGGGGGGGTTGGGGGAAGGGGTATTAAGGGGTTTTTAAAGGGGGGAAGGGGGGGGTGGGGGGTGGGGGAAAATTTTGGGGGGGAAACCCCATTTAACCTTTTGGAAAAAAGGGGGAATCTAAGAGTCCAATGAAGGGTTTTGGAAGGAAATTTAAGATGAGGCCCCCAAGGGGAAAGGGATTTAAACCAAATGATGTAAGACTTTAATTAAAATTTGTCCCAGGCTCGATCAAAATTTTTGAAGGTAAAGGGAAACAGAAAAGGGAATTCCCCGGGCCCAAAAAAGGGGTTTTTTGTCTCGAAGATTTTAATTTAAAAATTATGAAAATGTGCCCCCAATTGCTATTTTTAATTACAGTTTGTTTATAAGAGAGATCTAAGGGATAAACCCACTCTTTTCTTCACCTCAATACAAAACATATCAAAAATTAAAAAGGGATGTTACATTTTTCCTTATCTAACCAAGCCAAAAAATGAAATTTCGGAAATGTCTTTAAAAATATTCAATTTTGTTAGTGAAAATGGAATGCAAAGAAATTGTTAATTTTAAATTTTTTCCTTAACAAGAACATATACATCCCATAAGAACCCAAACATAACCCCCTTTTTTCCGGATCCCCACCGTACACCCCCCGGGGGGTTTTGGTGCGTCAGAAAGATGAAAATCAATCTTAAGTAAAGGGAAAATTTCCCAATGGGGTAACCATCCGTGGGGAGATTGTGGCGCTACCACCACCGCCTGTTTACTCTAACGTAGGAAGAAGAGGAGAGAAAAGAGAGAGAGAGAGAGAAAGAGAGGAGAGAGAGAGAGAAAAGGGGAGAGGAGAGAAGAGGAGAGAGAGAAAGATAGAGAGATTGAGAAAAAGAGACAATTTAATATTTTATTATTTATTATATATATTTTGAAATATATATATATTATTATATATATTTTAATAAAAACTATATATATATAAAAAGATAATATATATATATATATATATATATTATATATAAAATCTATATTTATATTTAAAACTTTACAAAATTTTTTATATCAATATCTAATGATTGGGGTTTTTTTGGCGTTGTTGTGTTTTTATGCATCTATTTTCTATTTTTTTTTTAAGGGGGGGGCCAGAGCAAGCCGTTTTGGCCCCGTCCCCTAACAACTTTTTTTTTCATTCATCCTTAGGGGTTTGTTTTGGGGGAAAGGAAAAACCCCCCCGGGAGAGCAGGCCCCCAAACCCCGGCAAACCCCCCCAACCCATTCATTTGCTGGGGGGACGGGGGCTGGGGTTTTTTTAAAGGGAAAACAACCCATCTGTTTCCCTCCGCCCGGTGATCAAACCCGGGGATTTCTCGGTTGTAAACCGGGAGCTTGTTTCCCCCTACACCAAAGTACCCTCCCTTGGCACCCTTCCCCGGGAGTCCCTGTGTTTGTGTTTTTTTGTGTGTGTGTGTTGTGGGGGGGGTTTTAACTCATACCTGAGGTTGAGTGTTTTTGTAATTAAACCCGGGGCCTTGATCATGTGTTGGGCCTGGGTGTTCGTGAGAGTTGTTTGTTTCCCTGAAGAGTTAGTGGGTGGTTAGTAAGAGTTTTTATTGTGTGGGGAAACCCTTTGGAGGGGGGAGAGAGTTGTGATTAGAAACCAAGGAAAGAGCAGATTTAAGGTTAGAGTGCAGGAATCATAAATCTGTTACACAGTAAGAAAGGCTGGGCCCTTCAAAAGGGGCCGGGTGTGAAAAACCCTGTCTGATTTTTTTTTTTGGGGCTGGGGCCGCGCCTAATATTCTAACTACTATTACTACAACTACTATTATTACTATTTAATTTACCCTACTCTCCTACTACAAACTACAAATTACTACTGCTACTGCTACAAATTTACTATTAGTGTTGCTACTACTGATATTTTTTCACTGTTTTACTACAATGATTTTTACTACCACTACTATTTACGCTCTGGTACTCCCTCCCTGCAAACTGCTACAATTTTAAATATTAGTTTTTGCTATTACTATTACTACTACTACTACTACTACTATTACTACTAATGTGTTTATTTCGAGTATTTAAATACTTTTACAATACAAAATCTCCAAACTGAAGGGAAAAATACTAATGGAATAATTGAAATCCCAAAATGGACACCACATCCATTGACCAAAAGGAAATTCGTACACTACGCTTTCTCGAGATTCCTTTGGGGCGGTGCGACCACAAGTACTGCGGAAAACCCAGCTGGGCCTAACACCGGGCTAAAAAACAAAAGGTTTGATGTACGACACCACAGGGTATCCACCTTTTGTGAACCACGAGCCCAAAAAGCGAAAATTCCCAAAATTTGGGAGGGACCAAGGTTTTTTTAAAATAACCTCACAAAGCGCAAAGGGAAAGGGGTACAAATCCGTTTACAAAAGAACTCATTAATTAAAAAACAAAAACAAAGGACAGGAAAGATTTCTTTTGGGCGGGGGTTTCCACCCCGAGTATGGAGATAGGGAAAGGGGAAGGAAAATAAACCCTTCAGCGAGCGGGTTTGCTTGCCCCGGGTGGTACATTTGACCCAATCACTCCCCTTCCCTGGGCCCCAGTACCCCCAAACCGGGGGGACAAAATATGGGCCCGCCCCGGCTGCGAGCCGTTTCCTTTGAAAATTTCCGAAAGGGGCAAACTATTCGGGAAAAAAGTACTCATATCCCACCCGATTTTCCTTCTCCCCTTTTTTTTTAAACACTGTCATTATGCCCTATTCAAAGTGATGTTAATGAATAAGTATAGCAAAAATTTTGTTATGCCCTATTATAATAAAAATAAAAATTACCAAAAAAAAAACATAATAATTAATAAAATTTAAAATTTAAAATAAAAATGTCATTATTTTAAATTTTACTACAAGTCCTAAAACTGATAAACTAGTATTTTTTGCAAAGTAGTAAATTTGGGAGTAGTAGAAATTTTTGAAATAAGTTTGTTTATTTTTTTATAGGGGTTTTATTTATGTAAAATTTTTTTTAAAACTTGACAGCAGAACAACAACGAAAAACAAAATGTGTACTTATCAACGTCTACTTTTCAAAAACCAAACCCCAAATTTTTTACTCCCAACAACTAAAAATAAACTGCCTGACTCCCCCTACTACTATTTCTAATACTACTGTGGCTGCTACTATTTCCTACACTGCTGCTCTACTACTACTACACTACTACAAACAATAATAAAAAATAAAAAATAATATTCCTACAAACTTTTTCCTACTTCTGCTGCTACAAATATTTTCTCTACAAACAAAGGGCTACTACTTTTTCCCGGATCTACATTTTCCCTCTACTACTACTTTTTACTATACTACCTACTTTAAAAACAGTAGAACTACTACTCCCAACTGCTATACCAAAAATTTTTCCCCTTTTAAAAAGGTTTTCCAATGACCTTGTAAAAAATGGATAAATTTTTCCTACGATTAAAGGCCCCTTCGAGTCGTTAGCTTTTTTTAAATCCCTAAAAACCCAAAAAAACTATCTCGAAAATAAAAAATATCTTAATTTCTGTTTTCCAAAATTCCAAAAAATTTGGCCTCATTTGGTTTTTTGGTTTTTTCCGACTAATCTTTTGGGCCCTAAAAAAAAAAAATGCCGAAAATAATTTTATGTCTATTTTACGTACAAAATTAAAAAAAAAAATATTTTATGGTTTACAAATTTTCCCCAAAAATTTTGCGGCTACGTGCCCCAAACCACTGCGTGGGCCCTTTTGTAGAGCGCACGACTGCGCCGCTAATTTTTTGGGCCACACGAGGGGAATTATCAGGTGCCACGTCGGCGCCTTACACAACGCTCGGGGGTCGGGGTTTAAATGATAATCACGATAACAGTTTTCAGGGGGGCTTGATGAAGGCGTGATTTTGCTGCTTTGAAAAGTAAAAAGTAAGTGAGTAAGTAAGTTTATTGCCATTTAAAAAGTATACATCATCCAGGACTACTTACTTTACATACATTTTCAAGGGGCCGGTGGGGCCGACCGAAGCTTCCTGGCGAGGTTTTGGTTTACTACGTTGGGGGGGGTTGCATTGAGTTTTGGTAGGCCCCGGGGGAAAAAAATTTTTTAAAAAAAAAAAACCCAAAAAAAAAAAAAGGGGGGGGGGTTTGGGGGGAAAAAAAGGTTAAATTTTTTTTTTTTTTTTAAAACCCCCCCTTTTTAAAAAATTTTTTTTTTTTGGAAAATTTCCCCGGCGGGGGAAATTTTTTTTTTTTTTTTTTTTTTTAATTTTTTATTTTTTTTTTTATTTTAAAATTTTTTTTAAAAAAAAAAAAAATTTTTAAATTAAAAATTTTTTATTTTAATTATTTTTTAAAAAAAAAAAAACCTTTTAAAAAAAAAAATAAATTTTAATATTTTTTATAAAAAAAAAAAATATAATATATATAAATTTTTTTTTTTTATATAAAAAATTTTTTTTAAAAACAAATTTTTTAAAAAAATAAAAAAAAAAAAAAAAAAAAAAATTTTTTAACCCTTTTTTTTTTTTAAATTTAAATTTTTTTTAAAATTTTTTTTTTTTTCCCCGGGCCCCCAAGGGTTTTCCGGTAAAACCCCTTCCCCCTTTTTTTTTTTCCCCCAAAAATTTTTAATTTTTTTTCCCCCCCCCAAAAGGGAAAATTTTTTTTTTTTTTTTACCCCTGGGGGAAATTTTTTTTTAAAAATTTTAAAAAAAATTTTTTTTAAATTTTTCCCTTTTTTAAAAATTTTTACCAAAATTTTTTTTTAAATTTTCCCCCCTTTTTTTAAAAAACGGGGAAAAAACCCAAATTTTTTTTTAAAAATTTTTTTTAAAAATTTTTGTTAAAAAGGGGCCTTAAAATTATCCCTTTTTTTAAAATGGTTTTTTTTTTAAATTTTAAAAATTTAAAAAAAATATAAAAATTTTTTTTTTTAAAAAAAAAATTTTTTTTTAATTTTTTTTTAACCCCCCAAAAAAATTTTTTTTTTTAAAAAAAATAAAATTTTAAAAATAAATTTTTTTTTTTTTTTTAAAATTTTTTTAAAAAAACCCCTTGGAAATTTTTTTTTTTTGGAATTTTTTCCCCTTTTTATTTTAAACCTTTTTTTGGATGAATTCCTTTTTTCCCAAAGTTTAAAAAGGGGTTTTTTTTTTTTTTTTAAAAAAAATTTTTTTTTAAAATTTTTTTTTTAAAAAATTTTTTTGGTTTTTTTTTATTTTTTGTTTTTTTTTTTTAAAAACTTTTGGGGGGTTTTTTTTTTTTAAAAAAAGGGGGTTTTTTTAAATTTTTTTTTTTCCCCCCCCTTTTTTTAAAAAAAAAAAAAAAAAATTTTTTTTCCCCCCCCCCCCCAAATTTTTAAATTTTTAAAAAAAAAAGGGGTTTTCCCCCAAAACTTTTAAAAAAAAAAAAAACCTTTCCCTTTTTTTTTTTAAAAAATTTTAAAATTTTTTCCCCCCTTTTTTTTAAAAAAAAAAAAACAAACCCCTTTTAAAAAAAATTTTAAAAACCCCTTTGGGTTTTAAAAATTTTTTTTAAAAATTTTTTTTGGGTTTTTAAAAAGGGGGTTTTTTTTGGAAAATTTTTAAAACAAATTTTTTTGGGGGTTTTTTTAAAAAGGGGGTTTTTTTTTCCAAAAAACCCCCAAAAAATTTGGGGGTTTTTTTTATTTTTAAAAAAAGTTTTGTTTTTTTTAAATTTTTTTAAATTTCCCCAACCCGGGGGGCCCCCTTTTTTTTTGGGTTTTTTAAAAATTTTTTTTTTTTTTTTTCCCCCTTTTTTTTTTTTTTTTTTAATTTTTTTTTCCCCTTTTTTTAAAAAAAATTTTTTTAAAAACCCCTTTTTTTTTTTTTAAAAAAAAAAAAAAATTTTTAAAAAAATTTTTTTTTTAAAAATTTTTTTTTTTTTAAAAAAACCCCCCGGGGGGGGTTTTTTTTTTTTAAAAAAAATTTTTTTTTTTTTTTTTTTTGGGTTTTTCCTTTTTTAAAAACCGTTTGGTTTTTGCCCTTTTAAAAAATTTTTTCTTTTTTTTTTTTTTCTTGGGGGTTTTTTTTTTTCCCCCCAAAAAAAAAAGGGAAAAAATTTTTTTTAAATAACCGGCCCCCTTCCCAAATTTAAAAAAACCAAAAAAAGGTTTTTAAAAAAAAAGGGACCTTTTTTTTTTTTTTTTTTTGGGGGGGGAAGGGAAAAAAATTTTTTTTTTTCCCCCCGGGAAAAAACCGGGGGAAAAAACCCGGGGAAAACCCCCCCCCTTAAAACCCGGGGCCCTTGGGGTTTTCCCCCCGGGGGGGGTTGGGGTAACCCCCCGGGGGGGGGGGGTTTTTGGGTTTAAAAAAAAGGGGGGAGGGGGGGGGAAAATTTTTGGGGAAAAACTTGGGCCCCAAAATTTTTTGGGGGGCCCCCCGGTTTCCAACCCCCCTTTTGGGGGAAAAAATTTTCCCCCTTTAAAAAACAAAAGGGGGGAACCCCGGGGGGGGAAAAAAAAAAAATTTTGGGAAAAAAACCCCCCTTTTAAAAGGGTTTTTTTTGGGGGGTTTTTGGAAAGGGGGGGGGGAAAAATTTTTGGAAAAAAAGGGGGGGGCCCCCCCTTTTTTTCTAAATTTTGGGGTTTTCCTTTGGGTTTTTTTCCGGGGGGGTTTTTTGGGGGGGGGGGAAAAATTTTTTGGGGGTTTTAAATTTTTTAAAGGAAAAGGGGCCCCAAAATTTGGGCCTTTTTTTTTCCCCCCCTTTCCCCCCCGGGGGAATTTTTTTTAAAAAAAAAAAAAAAAAAATTTTTTTTTCTTTCCAAAAACCTTTTTTTTTTCCCAAAAAATTTTAAACCCTTTTTTCCCAAAAAATTCTTTTTTCTTTTAAAAAAAAAAATTTTTTTTTTTTTTTTAAAAAATTTTCCCCTTTTTTTAAAAAAAAAAATTTTTTTTAAAAAAAATTTAAAAACCCCCCCTTTCCCCCTTTTTTTAAAATTTTAAACCCCCCAAAAAAAACTTAAAATTTTTTTCCCCCTTTTTTTAAAAAAAATTTTTCCCCCCCCTTTTTTTTAAAAAAAAACTTTTTCCCCCAAAATTTTTTTTTTTTAAAAAAAAAATTTTTAAAAAAAAAAAAAAAACCCCCAAAATTTTTCCAAAATTTTTTAAATATTTTAAAAACCTTTTTTAAAAAAATTTTTTTAAAATTTTTTTTAAAAAAAAAAATTTTTTTTTCCCCCCCAAAAAGGGGGGGGGGGGGAAAAAGGGGGGGGGTTTTTTTTTTGGGAAAAAAAAACCGGTTCCCCCGGGGGGGGAAAAAATTTTTTTGGGGAATCTTTCCGGGGAAAAATTAAAAAAAATTTTAAAAAAAAACAAAATTTTTAAAAAAAAAAAACCGGGGGGTTTTTTTTTTGGAAAAGGAAAAAAAGGTTTTCCCCCAAAAAATTTTTTTAAAAAAAAGAAATTTTTTTTTTTTCCAAAAAAATTTTTAAAAAGGCCCTTTTTTTAAAAAAAAAATTTTTTAAAAAAGGGGGAAAAAAGGGGAAAATTTTTTAAAGGGAAAAATTTTTTTGGGAAAAAAAAAACCCCCCCCCCAAAAAAAACCCCCCTTTTTTTTTTTAAAAAAAAAATTTTTTAAAAAAAAAAAAAGGGGGGGGGAAAATTTTTTCCCCTTTTAAAATTTAAAAAAGGGGGTTTTAAATTTTTTGGGCCCTAAAAAATTTGGGAAAAATTTTTAAAAAAATTTAAAAAAAAAAAGGGGGTTTTTGGGGGGGGGAAAAAAAAGGGGGGGGGGTTTTGGGGTTAAAAAAGGTTTAAAAAAATTAAAATTTTCCCCTTTTTTTAAAAAAAAATTTTTTTTTTTTTAAAAAAAAAAAAATTTTTTATTTTTAAAAAACCCCTTTCCCCTTTTTTCCCCCCCCCCAAAAATTTTAAAAAAAAAAATTTTAAAAAGTTTAAAAACTACTTTTTTTTTTTTTTTTTTAAACCCAAATTTTTTAAAACCCTTTTAAATTTTTTTTTTTTTTTTTCCCCCCCCCCCAAAAAAAAATTTTAAAAAAATTTTTTTTTTCCAAAAACCCCCAAAAGGTTCCTAAAACCCCCTTTTTCCCCTTTTTTTTTCCCCCAAAAAAAATTTTTTTTTTTTCCCCCCCAAAAATTTTTTTTTAAAAGGCCAAAAAAAATTTTTTTCCCCCCCCAATTTTAAAAATTTTTTAAAATTTTTTCCCCCCTTTTTTCCCCCGGGGGTTTTCCCTTTTAAATTAACCCCCCAAATTTTTTTTTAAAAAAAGGGGGGTTTTTTTTTTTCCCCCCCCAATTTTGGGTTCCTTTTTCGGAAGAAGGTTTTTGGGGGGGGGTTTTAAAACCTTGGGGGAAAACCCCAGGGGTTTTTGTGCCCCCCCGGGGGGGGGTTTTTTTTTTAAAAAATTTTTTGGGGGGGGCTTTAAAGGTTTTTTTTTTCGAAACTTTCCTTTTTTCCCCCAAAAAAGGGGGGGGGGGCCCCCGGGGGGAAATTTTTCCCCGGGGGAAAACCGGGGGAAAAAAAAAAAAGGGGAAAAAAAATGGGAAAAAATTTTTTTTTTTTGGGGTAAATTTTTAAAAAGGGTTTTTTTTTTTTAAAATTTTTTTTTTTAAAAAAAAAAAAAGGGCCCAAAATTTTTTTTTCCCCAAATTTCCTTATAACTATACTCTATATATATACTAATTACTATCTACTTTACTACTACTAATTTACTACTATACACTACTATTGACTCTACTACTATTACTATACTATTACTACAATCATACTATCTAACTGACTATTACTACTACTACTACTACTACTACTATAAGACATTATAGACCTGCATGAAGGACTGAATGTGAGTGACTATCGCTTTGTTACTGACACCCATAAGCGGTTACCTCCAATGGGGTTGGACATTTTTGGACCTATGTCTTTCAGAAGAGGTCACAAAAATTAATGAACTGCTTTCTAAGATCATAGACATGAAAACAGAGGTGTTAAACACGGCTGACTCAATGAGACAAGTGAGAGGAGATGTCTGTGATCTAAAAAGTAAGTTTTGCAAAGCTTTTATAGGAATAGAGGAAGCTACCAAGGATGTAATTAACGACATAACAAGAGAAGATATGGGACTTGATACTGATCTTGATGAATTAACGTCCCTGAGAAGTGCTGCAACTGGCTTACATAAGACAACACCTTTAAGAAATGATGTCAAGCGAGACTGTACCGAAGCGTTGGGAATGCCTGCGTCAAGTACGGGAAAGAAGGCTATGAGGAGGCAAGAAGAGGAAGGGCGTATAGCCAGCCAGGTGGAGGGTAATCAGCGCACGAGAGGTATTGTGGGCGTGCGCGAACGATACAGAGGAGCTAAGGCAGGGATGAACAATGAAGGCGTGAGGGGCAGCACTTCTGCTGCCCATGTTAGTGACCTCTTAACAGGTGTTATCTCTAAGAGGTTACTGGAATCTACTAACAAGTCATCTGCTGCGGAATCTCGTAACCAGAGTGATTTACAACGGAGTGTAGAGCCATCTGTGGGCACAAACTGACAGGTGGCACAGTCACGGCGGAGTAAAAGGACTGGTGTAAGAGGACAGCGGAATTGTGAGGATTTACCCTTTAGAGCTGCTCCAGATTTGTTGATATTTTCATAGGAGTAGATAAGCAGGTTGAGAAGGAGGATATACAAAGTTATATTAGGAAAGTGAGATGTGTGGAAATTAATTCAATATCTGAGCATGAAATCAGATCTCAAGATGTTAGGGCATTCAAAGTAAATGTAGCATTAACGACAAAGATATTCTTTTCAATCCTGATTTATGGCCTGAAAACATTGTGGTTGACAAATTATATGACAAATCTGGAAGAAGAAACAAAGGTATCAACAGGGAATAAGGAATCTTAGTTTAGTATATTACTTAATTTCTGTTTTATTATCCTTTTATCTTAAATATTACATGGATAGTTTTTAAATCTCTTAACTTATGGAACTACTTTTAATTGTTGTTCATTGATGATAAATATTAATTTGATCAGGGACTTAACTGGCCTAGGATGTGATTTTATCTTTTTACAGGAAACTTTAGGGATATAATAACTAGGGATGCTAGATTTTATTGATGACAACTATGATTGTGTTGGAGTGGGTGCCACCTTCTCAGAGAAGGCGCTGAGATCCATGGCTGGCAGACAGGAAGGTGGGATGGCTATTATATGGAGGATAAATCTTAACTTGAAATTAATAACATAATTTTGGAAAATAATGTTATGGTTTTGAATGTTAATATCTTTGGAAGAAATTATATTTTTATAAATGTGTACCTGAACAGTGATGTTTGGGAGATCTTAACACTGAATCAATACCTGAAAACTTTGTCTTTGTTAGAAACTTTTATGCATGATCTTAATTTTGATTCAATTGATTTTATTGGTGATTTTAATGCTGATCCTTTTTTTGGTAGGGCTTTGAAAAATCATTTCAATGTTGTGTCAAAACATTCACTGGTTTGCTATGACTCAGACCTGCTTGGGAGGGACGCCATAAACTTCACAGGGTATGGCAACAGCACAAACAGGTGGCTGGACCATATAGTTGGTAGGCCTTGTCATCACATTGATGTCAGTGAAGTCAAGGTTTTATATGTTAGGAATGGTTCTGATCACCTGCCATTATTTATAGAGATTGAATTTAAGGATGTCCATCTATCTCACACTGCGTCTTCAGGTAATAACACAAACTATGTACAATATTCCTTAAATTGGCATAAATTTGATGAAAATGATTTACATAACATCAACATACGTGTTGACAACAAACGAAAACTTTTGAAACATGATTTAGTTCAAAATTGTCATAAGACAGGTTGCCACAACCCTTTGCATCTAAAGGAAATATACAAAGTATATGATGCAATGGTAACAAGCATTCAGGAAGAGAGTGAAAAATATTAAGAGAAGAGTTGTTAAATGCAATAAATTCAAGGTTATTCCTGGATGGACTAGGAGGGTGAAGGAGCTTCATAGTAGAGCAGGAGACAACTACCTGGAATGGGTGGAGCATGGTAGACAGCTACACACTGTTGCTCAGACAGACACCACCTCGTTAATAGTATTGACATGGACATAATGGTGTTGTTCTGCTGCTGCCTGCATTCTTAAGAATGCATAGTCAGTGTTTTGTGTGTGCCTCTGGTTAATTACCACTTATCTTAGTTGATAAGCAACTGCACACAGGGACAGACACAATTAACGTTGGGTGTGTTTGCGTCATCGTCGTGTGAACAGCGAACGGACATTCTCATCCCACACACTCAGCACTTCCTGGATAAACACATTCAAGTAAGAACCTCTCATTTATAACTCGCCGACGGAGGGACGGAAAAAGGCGAAGGGGGGAAAACGCGAACCTGGCGCCCCTAAGTAAGACTCTATGTAGTCGAGTATGTACCCCACCTGTGAGGGTATTGTCACGATATTAATGTTCGGGCCTTTCTTTTAAAAGCTTAAGGTTCCTTGGCCGTTTGTAAAAACCCTGTGACTTTATTTTGAAACCACAACCTTTATGTGTAATATATTATTTAAATATATATATATTATATTTTTAAATTATTTTAATATATATATATTATAATAATATATATATTTATATAATTTTTAATATATATATTATATATTATTATATATATATAATATATATATATATATTATATATATAATATAATACAATATATATTTAAATAAAGTATTGTCTCACTCGTTTCCTTGGGCCCTTTACTTTACTACTTACAAAAACTATACGTTACAAAAAATCAGCAACCCTTATTTAAAAACCGTCGCCTTCTTGCAATTACTACCATATTATGTATATCCCTTTGGGCGTTACCCCTTCCCGCCCTATCAGGAGGGCATCATTAGCAATCACCCTACACGTCGGAGCCGTATCTTACTGGGTAGACCCCGTTACCGTAAAATAAAAGCTTAAAAAAGGGAACAAAAAAGGGGCGGCATCGGGGGTACGAAAAACAAAATTTTTAAAATCTTGACTCCCTACCTGTAAAATACTTTACTAAAATGGGTAACATAACATGGTGACCGCGGTGGAATGTCACAACATAATTGGGAAACAGGGGGAAAACAATGTCATAAAAACACCACCCCCCTGAGTTATACAAAGCCCCAGAAAAACATTTAAAGTGCATTAAGACAGTGGCGAATAAAAAACAACAAAAAAAAGTAATATTATGTTCAAATTTTAAATACAAAAAAAATAAAAATTTTGGGAAAGAAGAAAGAGAGTAGGTAAAAAAATGTTGGGGCAAAATTTGATGGGATCTCGATGATTCACAGATTGTCGCTATTGAGGTCACTTTCAAAAGACCCAAAAAGGACTTGATACAAGGAATGACACTGTTTTTCCCGAAAGATTAAAGGAAATGGGGCCCCTGAAAAAAAGAAAAGTAAATTCAAAAAATCAGTGCGACTAATAAAAATTTAATTTCTGTGAAGATGGATTTGGTCATGAGGGAAATTATTTTCTTTTCCAAAAAAAGCACACAGACTTTTTAAAATATTGTCATTTTCTACAATATGTTTTATACATTTTTATTTTCCCCGGTGATCTGTAAGGGGCACTTTATCCTTTCCCCAAAAGATAAAAAACTACAAATGTTTCCATCAACTTAGGCCTTTGTGCCAATCTTCAGTTTTGAAATTTTTTTGAGAAACATGTTTTAAATTTTTTGATAAAAAAACTCACTTTAAATTTTAGGCACTCAGGATTAAGAACGCAGCATCCACTACTTAGCTTTTTTTTGGAAACAGTTTAGAAGTACCGCCTAAAGGTATTCCCATTGCTACTTTTTTTGATTTAAGTCAACCCTTTTGAAAATAGACCATTTCCTGCTTGGTAAAAAATTTTTTATCATCAGGTATACCTTTTGATTGATCTCAATTGATGCACTACTTTGGGAAACCAAAAAGGGCAAATCAGATGACTCAGCCCAGGAGTGAATTTTATTTCATTGAACAGGGATAAGGAGGGGGTGTTTTTCCCCTATTGCCCCGTGCCCTATTGCCACGTTACACGTCCCCCAGTTTTAGACCACTATTGCAAACATAGGGTTTTATCCTTTTTTTACTGATGGTTCCCAAAATAACAAAGGGGTTTGGGAACGGTGTCGTTTTCCCTCGTTTAAAAAAGGCGTCAGCTTCCCAAGTGTTTCATTGTTTTTATGGCTGAAATAATGCTATTTTTTTCTCTCAGGGCTATTTTTACTCTTGGATGTCTCTTTTAAAATTTTAGTGTTTTTGTGTGCTTTTCCAAATCATAGTAATTTTAACTCTCCCCATCCGCTGGTCAATGCCATCCTGGAGGGCTTTCTGCTCAAGAGGCGAGGCCGGACGGTCATTTTTTTGGGTCCGGCACAGTGGGTTGCCGGTAATGAGGAAGGACCCTTGGCAAAAGCGCAGCTAAAAGACCAGCTCTATCACATTTTGCAGGCCGGCTACGGACCTATGCTCGGCAATCATAGATCAGTTAACAACATTTTGGCGGGAAAGTTGGTTTATATAGGGCAAAATAAACTCGCACCATCCGCCAAAGATCGAGGATGGAGCTACGCGGTCTCTCCCGGGATGGGAGACTCCCTTTGGAAACTATTGCGTTTGGTACACTCTATATATCGGGGGTTTTCATGGGGGGGGCCCCCCTCCTTACTGTCTGTTTGGTTTGGGTCCCCTTAATTTGGCGGCCTTGGGGTGAGTGTCCCATTTGGGGGGGACCTACGTGAGCAATTTTTGGCCCGGTTGTCGCGGGTCGGAGGGTGCCTACCGTTTTCCCCCTTCTTTGGGAGAGGGTTTTTCCTACTTTATTGGAGGGCTGGCCTTCTCAACAATTTTATGATGTTTTTAAATTCATTATTACTGCTTTTAATGTACTATTGTTTTTTTAGTATTTTTTTTTTTAAATTTTTTGATTCTATCTTAAATTTTGTTTTTTAAATAATATTTTAATTTATCTTATGTAAGGGGCGTCAAAAACCCCCGCTTTTGTGGCGCCTTAAAATCTATAATATCTATCCTATCCCCAATCTTTTTAAATTTTTTTATATAGGAAAAATTATATTTTGAAAAAGGTCACCTTGGGTACAGGCTGTGGTTTGGTATTCACAGACTTAAATTTGGTTTATGCTGATACGGGTTTCCCTTTTTGCTGCGTAGAGAGAGTGGATTTTTTGTACAAATACTAGTACTAAAATTTGAAAATAAAAAACTTGTTATAAACAAAGAAAAAAAAAGATTATGCGATTAAATTTAAAAAAAAAAAAATTGTATCGGGGACATAAAACTTCATGGTGATGAAAAAAGGTTGTGAGTGCTATAAATCTTTGGACAAAAATTTTTTGAATTTTTAGAGATACTGATGACATTGTTTTTTCTTTTAAATTTTATATTCTATATTGATAATACATATAGGGATTTAAGTTTCTGGATTTTATTTTCTTTTGCTTTTATTAACCCTTACTGTTGTCCTGACTAGGCTTGGCCCTGGGGAATATGCCCAAATTTTTAATTTTGTATTTTTTAAGCTTTTAAATGTTGCATAAAACCCCAAAGGGTTTTGAAATCTTTTGGAGTGCCTCCCTAGCCAGCAGCCACATCACTCGGAATATGTTGTCATCAATTTTTTTTAAAAGGCATTTCAAGCCCTGATACAAGCAAATTTTTTAAAAGACTGCTTAGATAAAAAAAGTCTCATCAAATTAAATTTTTTTTTACACCAAGGGTCTCTTTGCTTATTTTAAAAAAAGTATTGAAAAAACAGTACAATATCAATAATTTGACGGGGTTTTAAAGTTTTATAATAGTCACGGATAGTCGGGTACAGAGACATGAGGAGAGGCGAGGTCCCTGTTTGCTTAGGGAGATGACCCCTTTCAAGTTTAATGCTGATTTTTTATATTTTTTATGTAGTATCAAAAAAATTCCATTTTTTGTAAGATATACCTAATATATATATTAATTGCTATCAATTCTTTTCAAGGTCGCCTGTCCATAAATTTTGTTTTTTTTGTATTTGTAGTTTTTTTTAGGTTGAATTTTTAAAGGCGAAATCAATAAATAATTCCGTAAGCAATGATTTTTAAAGGGATGTGCAATATACTTTTTGTTTATGGCATAACATTTTTTTACTTGTAAATGTGTTTAGGTTTAGTCACTATATACGCTACTTACAAAATAAATGTAATGACTAAACGAACTATACTATACTACCAATATTACTCTGTAGTATTTATACTATTTCTGCTGCTACTTGATTTTATTGAACCTCTATTATAAATGTGATTTCTGGTTTTTTCTAATTTTACTACAAATTTTAACTATGGTACTAATCTACTCTAATGTTGCCACTACTGAATTTCTACTACTACCAAATTACTATATACTCTACTAACTTTTACTAAATAATTATAATAATAATGTAGTAAAATTGTAATATCAATGTGAGTACATTTGACAAGTGTGGGAAGAGGGATAAAGGAACAAGGCCCGGAAACTAAGAACTTATTCGCAACAGTTTCGCAACGGCTTCGGGGAGGAACACAGGACCCTCTAAGAACCCAAATTGCACCCCCCCACCCCATTAAAGTGCGGAAATTAACCAAAAATTTAAAGCAAAAATTATCTGAGTGGAGTTTTTTAGGTTTTTTACCAGAGCAAGACGGTTTTGAGCGACGAACGACGAACGGGCAGACCCTTTGCTTTCCATAAGAGGGCTTTTTTTTTGGAAGAAAGCAGCGAGGAAGGTTGGGGGTCAAGGTTGAAGACACGGGGGATTTTAGTCTGGAGGCTGAAATCTGTAGCTTGCAAAAACAAAGGCGACCCTGCTGATTGCATGTTTGAATTTTTCCAACTGTTTTTTTTTAAATGTCGAGGCATAGAGAAGTGTAGTTCAACTTGTTGGATACTTGAATCTGGATGGATGACCGCCATGACATTTCCAAAATGGCCGCCCTCGGAATTTGTTTAAACTTTTTGTAGGTTTTTAAAGACCATAAATTTGTGATGTTTGTGTCAATTTTAATATTCCAAAAAGGGGAACCATTTATTACTTTATTTTGTTTTTTTTTTTGGGTTTTTTTATTTTTTCTTTACTTTATTTTTGGATCACAAAAATTTTGTTTTTCCCGATTTTTGGAGAAAAAAATGAACAAAATAAGGGGCAAAACTGGAACAAAAATATACTATCAAAACCCTTCTTGTTTGGTTAAAATTTAAAACTAAAAACATCAAAACCTTTTTAAAAGGAACTAAAACAATGTGTAAATTTGTATTTATTGAAAAACAAATATACGTTGTTTAGCACACAATTAGTAGACGTCAAAAGGTTTTGAACAAACTTGACAGAACCAAACTAGCTATGTTTTTACACCCGTGTTACCCTTTATTACTCATATGCTGATGGAATCAGCTTTGCCATGAATTGTTCAGAATGGTGAAAGGGTTCATTGGGTCAGTCAATTGTTATTGTTATCAGATTCCTTCTGACATAGAAAGGGAAAATTTTTTCTTGCGAAACCCTGAAAGAATGCGCAAAAAAGTTTTTATGGCTTACTGAACTTGAACAGTAAATAGATTTTTTGCAAAGTTCTTTTCATCTACATGCTTGGTGCATCCCAGTTGTGCTGTGCAATTTCCGCGTCGAGTTGCACAGGAACAGTGAGGGCTTTTCCAAACATCGGCCCGGGGCAAGCACCCACTTTCTTTTTTACCACCCGTTTCCACCCACATCCTAGGTTTCAGGGAGGGGGTTCAGCTTCAAGGCTCTTCTCCACATAGGTCGATAATGTGCCGCCTGATGTGGGGGGTCAGAGCTCGCGTGGTTGGAGGAGATTCCAACGGCTTTTTCAAAACCAAGGAAAATATCACACCTGACTTTCTGAAGGGTTGTTTTGGTCTGGGACCTACAGCTTGCAGGGCAAATACTCTGCTCAGCAGACATTCCATTGGCAAGTTTTCCCTGCAAGATTCTGCAGAAGTTGAGAGTTTTTTTAGGAAAATAGCCCCCGCGGGGGCCCTTCCCCAAAGCCCAACTGGCTTGTACTGTCTGACCGTTACAGCATGAAAACCAAAACGATGTCCCCTGCGAATCTGTGATGGTGATGGAAAGAACAGGAAAAAAAAAAAGTGTTGCTTTTTAGGGTTACCACAGAAAAAAGGGGTGAAATGGGGGATGGGCAGAAAGAAACAAGGACATCATGTCTCGGCTCCTAAAACGTTTTAGGGTATCTGTCCCTTGCTTTCCCTTTGCATGGGGAAGAATTTTCCCGGGAAGCCTTTCATGCTCAGCAGATGAAAATTTGAAAAAATCTATCCCGACGGGTCCACACTTTTTCAGGGTCTGTGAATCCTCCTTCAACCCAGCTCTCGTCCTTCTTTGTTCTGGAAATTTTTTGCTAACTCGTACACAGAAAAATTTTCCCAAACTAGCTTTTTTTTTCATCAAGGAGATGAAAACTATCCCCCTGCCCAAAAGGCGATTCTTGCCTGCACGTCTCGTCGATTGCTTTTTTGCCCCGTGCCCTCTGACTTCGAGCTTTTGATTTGTTTCTTTCTTCCCGTAGGTCGAAACAGGTCAACCCTGGTACTTTTTTGAGAACAAGATGACCGGTCGCAACAGCATCAGCCCATTTGCCGAGAGTTTTAGCTTCATCCTATTCCCTGTCTCTGGATCATGCCATTCCGCAAGATAGGTTTTTGGGTATGGTCCAGGCCCAAAATTCTGTGGAAAACCTGTGGGGGAAACCCGGAGGTCATCTTTGTTTTGAGGTAGGCCCAGTCGAGTTATCTGTTGGTCCCAAAGGGTCCCGGGACCAAAACAAACAGTTCTCTGCTTCTGAATTTTGCAAGGTCCAGAAAGGGTTTAGAAAATTCAGGTTTTGGTATCAGAGACCAGAGCTGCACCGTGGACCCGGGTATAGTAAGCCGAAAGGGAGCTAAGGAGATCGACCCCCGTCCTCGTTGGTACTCGTTGGAGGATCCTCCAGAACTGCGGGTTTTCCGGAGTGCTGAGTTCTTTGGAACAGATCACCCGACTTGTTGCCCCACGCTTCATGTCAAGTCCGAAGAATCTCGAGTAACCTACTGTGTTTCATCTTGAAAACTGATGGGGTTTTATTGCCCTGAGTATCGGGGCAGTCCAAATCGGTTTTATGGCCGGGTTGCCCCAGGACCCTTTAGAGCTGGGGATCCTTCAAAAAATGAAACTCTACAGGCTGCCCAAAGGGGGTATTGGGGGGCGCCCGAGGTAAGGGGGGTTTTGTCTCGCGGAGACACTGGAGAAAATCGAGGAGAGTGCGCTGCCCGGCTGGCTGGGGGAACCCCGGGCCAGCAAAAGGGCTCTGTCACGCTGGACTAAACCCTCCCGGGGGAAAAAAAAAGGAGAGGTATGCAGGAGTCTCGCTGAGGAGTCGAGGGGCTTTTAAAAGCTAAGACCCCGACCCGCCTACCGGCCCTGAAAAAAAACTCCGTTCCCAAGTCTCCATCTGGGGGAGGCTATTCGAACAGCAAAATGGGGGGCCTCTGTCAGACAGGGGTGGGCAGGGGTGGTGGGTTGGGTGAGTATTTGGGCGTGTTCACGGTGGACCCTCTTGAGAACTTCAAAACCCCTGGGTTCAGGCGTGGATGCTGATCCTCCCATTTTACAACCCGCACCCCTCTTGACGAAAATCAGAGAGATGTAGCAAATTGAGGGGGGGAAAGGCACTGGTGTTTTAATACAGTGGGGAAATCCTCAAAAACTGGGGGTGAGGCCCTGTCCACGGGTTTTTGCGTTATGACTCCATTGGGGAATAGGTCCCTTCCTCCGATGGGAAAAGGGGGGGGTCGTCCCTATTGGAAAGGGGAAAAGGGGACCCTCAGGACTGCAACAATTTCCGCGGGATTACATGCTCAGCGTGCCAGGCAAGGTTTCTTGCCCATTATTGCAGACACGGACCGCGTCATCTTTTGAAGCATCAAAGACCCGTATATGGGTTTAAAGCCCGGTAAATCAAAAACGGACCCTATCCTAGCGCCCTTTGGTCCCGGTGGAAGCCGACGTGAGTTTCGACAGGGAATGTTGCAGCCTATGTTTTATCTCAAGAAGGCGTTTGACTCAGTGCATGTGAGTCATCTGGGATTTCTGCGACTTCGCGGGATTCTGCAAGGACTATTTGGTTTTTAAGCTGGGCGTATTCTGGGATGAGAGTGCGTGAAGTGTGGTCGGTGTATCCAGCTTCTTTCCTGTTAATATAGGAGTGAGGCCAAAAAAGCTCCTTGGGCCCATCATTTTCAACACTTGTAGGACTGGGGATTTTACAAGGTTGTGATAAAAATGTTTTGGTGTATCCGTCGGTAAAACAAGATCATGATCTTTTTTTTTGTCGTGATGCGTAATTTTCTGAGCGCTGGGGTCCTGGTGATGGTTCGAGGCGGCCGAGGAGGGAAGCCTTTTTGGGGCTTTAATCTCCTGGTTAAGACCAAGGTCCAGGTGTTTGGGAAATTATAGAGAAGCATAAGTTTTTTCTGCGTGCGGCGAGGACATTGAATCTTGGAAAGTTTTACATACCTTGGGGACAGGGCCGGATTTTGGCCTGTGGGGCCCCCGGGCAGGTCTGTGGGAGGGGCCCGGCCCTTCATTACAAAAATTTTTCAAAAATATGGGGTCCGAGCGAAGCAAGATAAGTGGGGCACTTAGGGGAGGGAGGGGACATCCGGATAAAAGACCAAAATTTTATCACGCAATCTTTAGGGGCCCAGCTTGATTCTATAACCGGGCGCCAAGCGGTAGGACCCCCCTTATTTTTAAATTTTTTTATTATATGGAATTTTTTTTTTTAAAATTTTGGGGAATTTTTTTTTTTTTTGTTTTTGGGAAAAAAATGTTTTTTTTTTTTGCAGAAATGAGAATATAGTCTTTTTGATAATTTTTGGTGTAATTTTTTTTAAAATCGAACATCTAGAAATATTTTAAAACAATATTGAAAATTGGGTTCGGGTGCTTTTCCCTCAGCATCTAAGCTTCAATTCAGAACCGGCCCCAACGACCCGAACAGCAAGAGCAGCACAAGGACATTGATTTTTTATTTAATTAGATGCATATTATAAAATTGCTATATGTTGAAACATATCTGCTATATTTTGCAATTTGCCTTATATTGTTTTCCTTGGTGCAGGTTTGGAGCAAGATTCATGAAAGAAGGACACGGGCAAAATTTTCCCAAAAAAAACTACCCCGAACCCCTTGTCCCCCCTTGAAGCAGGGAGCGGGGGACACATCAGCCCCGGGCGGCCCTATGATCTTTTCCTAAAAAATGTGGTCACTTCAAAAAACTAAAAATCTTTCCCGGACCCGTGCTTTTCGGCAGTGATACATTGGAGCCCTCATCGGGAACGTGCACAGGGCAAAAACCCTGTCTTCACAGCATTCAAAAGAGTGGAAAGAGAAAGAAAGAGGGATAGAGATGTTCCCCCTGAAAGTGGCATACGAAGGCAGGCCCCGGGGGGCCTCCCCAATCGTTCGAAATGACCTTTGGGAAATTTTTTGCACTAAGAAAGACGGACTCAGCATGAATTTAGAACTCTAGGCGCAATGATAACTCAGTTTAGGGCCCAGCGATCTGCAAGAGACAGATTAATGGACAGGATTGAAGGAGCCGGTGCCCTTTTTCACTGGAAGCAAAGTATCATCTGGCTTGCCCGTTGGTTTTCGGAATCGCCATCGGTCTCTAGTGGGGCAAAGAGAAATTTCCCAAGGATGAACCTGCGAATGTGAAGAGTTCAAAGCAAGAGTTTTCGCAGAATCCTAAAAAAACATTGAAAACGAGATAGAAAAAGGGTACATTTTGCTTCAAGTGGCCTATTGAGGCACCTCTACTGACAGCTGAGATTTGGTTTTTACTAGTGAAATCAAAAAGGGCCTTTTCAAGGAGAAGTTTGAATCACTTCCCCAGGCAAGAGAAAAGTGACGGGAAAAAAGGATACTCGTATTTAAAACAAGGAATGCGGGGAAGCTGAAGCAAGGTTAAACTGGACTTTTGAGGGAGAGCTTGATTTTGGCGAAAGCTGCCAGGATTGTACGAAAAAATCTTCAGCCAAGGGGGTTCAATTTTGTGGTCCTTCCCATGACTGCCAGCAAAAGGGACTGTCCCGCCCCAACTCAAATCCCTGATAACCATGCTGATGAAAGGGGGCTGATCGAAAGACCGGACACAGTGGATCACAGGCCGTCTCACGCTTCACAGGTATCCTTTACAACTGCAAGAAGACCAAGAAGCGGCGCAGAGAGCCCCAAGGGACCCCCAAGGGCCCCAATTGGGCAGACACGCATTCTCAGATGTGAACCACCCTTCCGCTGTACTCGGCCTCAATGTGCACACACAGACAAGGCCAAACAGAGGGGCACAAAGAGTAGAACTGGGCATCAGTGTCAGTTATGACAGGGTCCTGAAGTGGAGAATGAAATCGCCACTCCCGTCTGTGAAAACATGAAGATGAAAGGGTAGTAGTCCTGCCAGCTCCGCCAAGGTCTCTTCACCGGGGGAGCCGTAGAAACCCTTTGTTTACAATCCCTCAAGCACAACCGCCAAAGGTTCCTTCCATGGAACAGGGATCATTCTCTTCCAATCCCCAAACTGCATCGAATAGGGGCAGACCCAAAAAGGAATAGCATGATGTCAGGAGGGGCAAAGGCCCCCCAGTGCCACACTGCTTTAAAATTTTCCAGCTTGGCATTCCCAAGGCGTCGGGGGGCTGGCCCAAGACAACCCGTGACATCACAGCGTACATGGTACCTGAAGAAGGCATGCAAACAAGAAAAGAAAGGGCGGGGAACACCCATAGCTTTTGGGAAAAGAAGATGTGATAAAGGGGAGTTTGAAAGCCTGTCCGTACCAGCCCGTTGCAAAACAGTCCTGTCAAGAAGTAAAGCTGCCATCACTCAATTTCTGCCTTTTAAATGGAAGGCAACACACCTCAATTCAAGCATGGAAGGATGTCATCCGCGAATCTACACATTTTTCCTAAACCCCGGGACAGATTCCCAAATAATAGCAATGGATGCTCCGCGTATGGCTTGCCAAGTTCATTCAGTGGCACTGCCCTCCCACACACGGTGAAGCCAGTATGTTGTATGTCGGCGACTCCACCTGGAGTGGCGGTGTGGAAGAATTTGGAGACTCCCTAGACGGATTGGATGGCGACAGCAAAAAAACCGGGCAGGAACCCTCTGTGGCAAGCAAACCCTTTCCTAAAGGGGCATCACACCGACGAGAACCAGGATGCCCCCCAAAAGTCAGCGCTCTGGCCTCCCCAAGCGCAACATGATGCTACAGAAGAGCGCTGTGGGCAGCAAATGAAGTAGGACAGAAGAGGGTGGAAAAAAAGCATGGTCAGGAGAGTCCAAACCCTTTTAGTACTGGGACAATCCAGGATTTAGCTCCTGGGATCAATTCGTTGCGCTCACAGAGAAAGAGACTTTCCCCTGTATGTCGAGTTATGAAAGCCCTTGCACCATGGTTTTTCGACTGACCACCATAATTAGCCAGATGGGCCCGGGTCCACATCCGCGCATGGGGAGCTCCCCCCAAAATCGAAGAAGAGTTATTATCAGAGGCAACTGGGTTGTTCAGAAGACAGCCAGAAGGGGCTCCCGATTCCGATCGACCAAGCCCATAACAGAATAATGAGCTTGTGAAGGGCCCGGAGGGGCAGTCGGCCCGACGAAAACCAACAGCCTTCAAGAAGGGATGATCGCCCGGACCGAGCAGGCACGCATTCCATGAGTTTTAGCGGGGTCACTGCCATCTCAGAAGAAGAACGCCAGACCCCGAAAAAGGTCTGTCTGCGCAGAAGCATTTCACGAGCAAACACGGGCCCCTTTTCAAGTTATCAACGAGAGAGCAACCGTTCCAGAGGAAGGAAGCGAGGTTGCACTCGACACGCGGGGTGTGATTGGAGAATCTGTGGCCAAAAACTGGCAAAACCCTAGAAGAATGGGACAGGCTCAGTACGACAGCTACAACGAGGCTATCATACTGAACGAAGGCAGTCCATCATGAGCCCGTGAGAGGAATCATTCCTCTCTTCAGACATCATCCAAGGGGAAGAGGAAGCAGTCAGATGGGTTTCCCTGTTGAAAGAGATGGTCCCTCTTTCTCTGTCTGTACATAGTTGCTCAGAACGGGTACAGATTGGGAAACCTTCCAACATGAAAATCATCCGCACCCCCCTTTTTATCTGAAAGAGGAACACTGCGCCAAGGAAAGAAGTAAGACCTCATTGGTATCCTTTGGAAAAAACAAAAAAATCTAGAAGGAACCCCCGCCGTTTTGGGTGCAAGAATATCGACGGTGCGCGTGGGTTCTGCTTCTCTTATAATGTTACCAATTTTAAGACACGCTAATGAGGTTTTTATCCCCCACATCCTGAAGCTTTTTGAATCCTGCAGAAGAGGGCGATGTGGTCTGGGACAGTACATTGCCCGCAGTATCAAGGGTAAATAGAGAGAAAAGGGGGGAAAAGGGGTACGAAGAAAGGCGGGGTCCAACGAAAGGTGCCCGCAACGGCCCCACTTCCTCCGGGATCCCACAAACAAGGAGGGGCTTTTTCCCGTTTTCCTTTCAGACAAAGTCGGCTCCCGTGACTGGCCAGACGGAAAGGGGGTCTTTATAAAATCAGGCACAAAGTAACGCAGAGGTTCAGACCCCCCATGCCACGATGTGACCACGAAGAGGCCGAACAAGGATTGTTTTTCACCGAAAGATGCGCTGGAAAGGGGTGACCCAAAGTTTGGTTTCGCATGTCGCACAGACGCGTTGCCATACTGTAGGAAAGTACCATTCCTGACCCGCCCGCATAGATGGCAGCCATCTGGGTTTGCATTTGGAAATGGGAAAAAACTTTATGTAGGAACAAAGCATATGCCCCTGTTGGGAAAAAGATAGGGCAACGGCATTGCCCAGTTCCACCGTTTCACGGGGTGGACACAACTTCCGCTTTCTTCGGCAAAGGGAAGAAATCAGCATGGAGGCTTGGAATCCTACGTGGAGTGACGGAGGCCTTCAAAAAAACTTTATGAATACCCTTACAGACTGTGACAGTGAACTGCAAGCAATTCCAGTGCTCGAGCGCTTTACCGTGTCACTACAATAAGACGGAAACTTGGACTCTGTGAACGAGGCAGTAGGGAACCTTCTCACAGAAGAACAGGCCCTGGAAAAGATTCCCCCCAAAGCAAGAAGCCCCCTGCGCCAAAAACTGCGCGCAGCTACCCAAACTGGAATCTGGGCAAAACCCGTGATCAATGTGAGAAAACCCCCAACCCCCGAGGGCTTTTGGGTGGACCTAGAGAGTGCAAAGAAGACCTGGGGTCCTGTGTGGCCAACCCGCCCCGTGCACTCAGGCCTGCAGGAAGGTCAAGTTGGCTCAAAACCCCGTCCCGGGGCAGCCATGCGGAAAGGCGCGTGGAAGTGCACCGAACTATGCAGCTGCCAATGTGAATAGCTTAGCCGAGAAGAATTTTTCCCAGTTGGGTGAAAAACGCACGGTCTGAAAGAGTATCCCTTTTCTTGATTTTTGTAGTGTTTAAGGGGGGGCTCCGAATAAATTTGATACGCGATTCATATTTTAACCGCTACTTTACCCCGCGATTACGAAATAAAAATGTAACGAAAAAATTTTGTTTTGAATACCGGGGGACCTAGTTAATTAGAACGTTTAAAAAAAAAAAGAGGAAAGCACCCGGGGACACCTAATTTTTAAAAATTGTTTTAAAATACTTTAGATGTTCGATTTTAAAAAAAAATTACAAAAAAAATGATCGGAAAAAAAAACTATATTTTTTCATTTCGCAAAAAAAAAATTTTTTTCCCAAAAACTAAAAAAAACAAATTCCCCAAAATTTTCACATTTTTTTTCACAAATAATGAAAAATTTCAAAAAAAGAGTGGTCTACCGCTTTGGCGCCGGTTATAGAATCATAGCGGGGACCCTGAAGATTGCCCGAAAAAATTTTGGTGCTTTTTTCCGGCATGTCCCCATCCATTTGAAATTCGGTGCTAAGCTGCCCTACTATGAGCAGCTGGGGGGTCTGGGGGATTTTTTTGAAATTTTAGCCTATTAGGAGCATTTTGAAGCAATACACGCAGGTAAATTGAGAAAGTATATTAGCTATAGTATATTTTGACAAAATTGGGGTACTCTATCACCTAATTGGATAAAGATTTTCTTTTAAGTGGACACAGCTCAATGAAGTATTCAGATTGAGAAGTAACACTTGAAGTTGCGAGACTATGAATCGGGTAAAGCCTTGTTAAAATTATGAAGTATAGGAGTAGCCTAAGCCCCTTATTTTCTGAAATTTGAGCTCACTGCCTATAAATTTGGTTGATATGAAATTTATTGACGGGAGTTACTTGCAAGGTTAATTTATTTTTAATGAGTGTTTTTCTTGTATATATGAATTATATGAAACTTAGAGCTAAGGCACTGGCTATAGCCTCGCTACAGTCGACGCCATGCCTACCTAAAAAGAGGCTGTTGGCTTCCGATTAAAGCATCAAGGCAATCAAGCAACACTAGCTAGGCAGTTGGATATAAGATAAATGATTAATTTGATTAAAAATTAAGGCCTCATGATTAAAAGAAATTTACTATATAAATATACAAAGAAGTGTGGTAAATTTCTAGTGTTTGCTCATACTTCCCCTTCCCCCAAACAAGCTTGGGAACCTGTGGGAATGCAGGGTTTTCGGGTGGGGTGCAAATAATGCGTCGGAAACCCGTATTTTTGGAATTATGTAAAAGAGCCAAATACCCTAGATCTAAGAAAATTTAACCTAACCTCCTTGCGGGGGGCTCCGTTCCCCTCGACCTCCCAGTAATCTAACCTAACCTAGCCTAGCGGGGGGCTCTACCTCCCTCGATCCCCGTCAATCTAACCTAACCTCTTAGCAATAATCACCCGAAAATATATCTAACCTAACCTAATTTTACCTAACCTTCTAACGGGGGGGCTCCAACCCTCTAGACTCCCCGGTAACCTTACTCTACCCTTACCCTAAGTGGGAGGGGTGGGGGGAGGGGGCTCAACACTCCGGTTATCATTCTGTTTGTGAGGATCGTCAGGTTCACACGTCTCTGGACTTAGAAGAAATGCAATCTATTTTCCCCAGATCTCGGGAACTTTGACCATTTATTCTTTTTTTTTTCTTCTTCTTTTTTTACATTTATGCCCAAAGTGCCTGTAGGCCGTGAGCTCCAGGGCTCGGATGGCAGGCCCTGGAGGCTCACTTGAGGGCTGTGATGGTTGGCCCTCGCCCGTGGTGACGCAGGCAGGATTTTTATAGTGAAGCCTGTGATTAGAGGCTCATGCCGCCCGCCTGTTTCCTCCGATGCACTCACAGTCGAAGGTAGAGTTAATGGGCGGCATGTGGGTGTTCTTAGGCCACTCGACGGTACAGAAATATTTTAAAGTGGATTTATGGGTCTCACTCGGGTTCGAACTCGGGTCTTCGAGAACGCCACTCAGTAACGCTAACCACTCTGCTACCGCCTCCCCTACAACCCTATATGCATCATTCTGTGAATATCGGCAGGTTCATACGTCTCTGGAGTCTGGACTCCAATCCAATGAATTTTCCCTAGATCTAGTGAAATTTTTCATCACCCCTAACTCAAAAACTATGTGGTTGCGACGCATATTTTGTACCCCAGCCAAATATCTCGCATTAGCCCAGGTCCTCAAACTTGATTTGGTGGAGAGGAGAGAGTATGGGCAAACACTAGAATAATACCAGAAGTATTAAGTAAATAAATAAATAAGAACAAAAAATGTAATATGTGGAGGCCCCGGCCAGGCCCCAGTTTGGCAGTTTTCCCCATTTTGTGGAGGCCCCTGATGTGGGGCC
>JACEEZ010008276.1:182500-186079 GCA_016584305.1 Chionoecetes opilio | reverse complement strand
AATAAGAAAAATTTAAATGTTTTAAATTGTTTTAAAAAAAAAAAAAAAAAAAGTCAAATTTAAAATGAAAAAAATAAAAAAATCAAAAAAAAAAAACCTAAGATTATAGTGATAATAACGATAGATAAAAAAACAATACGATGAAGAAAGAAGACAAAAATGAAAAAGAAGAAAAATTTGAATATTTTTTTTATATATATAACAACAACAATAACAACAAAAACAAGATCAACATCAACAAACACACAATTACAAACATAAACAACCATTTTTTTTTTTGGGGGGGCGAGCAAGGGCAAGTTTTAAAAAGGGTTTTTTGGATCAAGTTTATGGACTCGAGGGAGGAAAGTTAAAAGTAATTGCGAAACGTTGTTTAAAATTTTCCGAAAAGGGTTGGGGGGACTCCCGCCGCCTCAGGGGGACCGGGGTTTACCCCAACCGACCCCGCACGTGCGGGGGAAACAAAACAGAGGGAAGAATAAAAGACACAATAACTAACTAAAAAACGACAATAGGATGAATGGACGCAGAATGAACGAAAAATAACAATAACGAAAGAAAGAGAATTGGGGTGAACGAAAAAGAAAGATGAACGAAAGCAAATAAGAATAAGAACGAACAAAACAGAGAGAAGAATGGGAGAACAATAATGAAAAATAAAAATAAAAATGCGGTGGACAAAAAATAGAGAGGAATGAAACACAAGAGGTTTGGGGTTAACAAAATAGAAATAAGAATGAAAGAAACAATAAGAAAACAAATAAAAGAACAGGGGTGAAGAAAAGAGAAAGAAGAATGAAAGAAACTCAATCGACAAAAAAGACAATAGGGATGAACAGAAAAAAAGAAGAATGAAAGAAACAATAATGAACAAAAAAAAGACAACAGGGATGAAAGAAAACAAGAAGAATGATGGAAACAATAACGATAAAATAGAGACAATAGAGGGGGACTCAAAAAAGAATGAAATAAACAATAACGAACACAAAAATAGACTATAGGGATGAACAAAAAAGAATGAATGAAAGACAATAACAAAAATTGCTGGAAAAAATAAAGAGTTCTATTGCATATCAGGACAACAGTTAATTAGTACTCATTCAAATTAGAAAAATAAATCACGTCTAAATTGCCAACAACGTCTAAAATTGAGAAAGATAAAATAAAGTGGTATTTGACGTACAAGTGATTAAATATATTGTCACTCATATATAAAAGTGATTAGTGGCAAAAGAAGGACAATTTAATACATCTGAGGCCATTCTTCCAAATAAAAAAAGAGCGTAAATGAAAAATAACGAGTCTGCTTAATTAATATACTCAAGTTTCCCTTTTGGTAGAATTAAAAGTCGCAGGGGAAGAGAAAAAATATGTATCCTGGTAAACTGTTCTGAGACTTTTCCTGTAAAATTTGTCAGGAGGAAAAAGAGGGGAGAATTTCGTGGTAAGGATAGAACACAGGCAAAAATAATATCTTTCCCTCTAAATATGCACACAAAAAGCACGAATAGGAAAGGCTTAGAATGTTCAGTGGAAAAAAGAGGGCACTAAAATCCTTACTGCCTGATAATATAAGTTAAAGTAAAGATAAAAGGTTACACAAAAATATAATGTTTAAGTAAGGGCAAAAGAGAAGCGAGGTGAACAAAATGGAAAGTAAAATTTTTAAAAACCCGGACGATGCACCACCACCAGCATCACAAACATTAGCACCACAAACAACAGCACCACAAACATTAGCACCACAAACAACAGCACCACAAACAACAGCACCACAAACATTAGCACCACAAACATTAGCACCACAAACAACAGCACCACAAACATTAGCACCACAAACAACAGCACCACAAACAACAGCACCACAAACATTAGCACCACAAACATTAGCACCACAAACAACAGCACCACAAACATTAGCACCACAAACATTAGCACCACAAACAACAGCACCACAAACAACAGCACCACAAACATTAGCACCACAAACATTAGCACCACAAACAACAGCACCACAAACATTAGCACCACAAACAACAGCACCACAAACAACAGCACCACAAACATTAGCACCACAAACATTAGCACCACAAACAACAGCACCACAAACATTAGCACCACAAACAACAGCACCACAAACAACAGCACCACACACAACAGCACCACACACAACAGCACCACAAACAACAGCATCACAAACAACAGCACCACAAACAACAACACCACAAACAACAGCACCACAAACAACAGCACCCCCACCACAAATAACACCACAAACAACAGCACCCCCACCACAAATAACACCACAAACAACAGCACCACAAACAACACCACCACCTCCACAAATAACACCACAAACAACAGCCACCACAAACAACACCACCACAAACAACAGCACCACACACAACAGCACACAAACAACAGCACCACAAACAACACACGCACAACACACACCAAACAACAGCACCCAACACCACCACAACCAGCACCACAAACACGCACCAACCCCCCCCAGCCCACCACACCACAAACAACAGCACCACAACACAGCCACCACAAAACCAAACAAGCACCACAAACAACAGCACCACAAACAACACGCACCACAAAACCAACACACCACACAAACAACAGCACCACAAAAACACCACACAACACACCACAACAACACCCAACACACAGCACCACAAACAACACCACCACACAACACAACACAGCACCACAAACAAACACCACCACAAACAACAGCACCACAAACAACACACACCACACACACCAAACACAGCACCACAAACAACACCACCACACCACAACAGCACCACAAACAACACCACACAACACACAGCACCACAAAACAACACCACCACAACAACAGCACCACAAACAACAGCCACCACAAACAAACCACCACCACCCCAAAACACACCACACCACACACCACAAAACACACCACAAACAACAGCACACCACAAACAACAACACACCACAAAACAACACCACAACACACCCCAAACAAGCACCACAAACAAACCACCACCAAAAACACCACACCACACCACAAACAACAGCACCACAAACAACAGCACCACAAACAACAGCACCACAAACAACACCACCACCTCCACAAATAACACCACAAACAACAGCACCACAAACAACACAAACAACACCACAAACAGCACCACAAACAACACCACCACCTCTACAAACAACACCATAAACAACACCACAAACACCACCACAAATAACACCACAAACAAGACCACAAACACCACAAAAAACACCACAAAAAACACAAACAACACCACAAACAGCACCACAAACAACACCACCACCTCCACAAATAACACCACAAGCAACAGCACCGCAAACAAAACAAACAACACCACAAACAGCACCACAAACAACACCACCACCTCTTCAAACAACACCATAAACAACACCACAAACACCATCACAAATAACACCACAAACAACACCACAAACACCACAAAAAACACCACAAACAACACAAACAACACCACAAACAGCACCACAAACAACAGCACCACCTCCACAAACAACACAATAAGCAACACC
>JACEEZ010008276.1:157500-172500 GCA_016584305.1 Chionoecetes opilio | reverse complement strand
TGCGTGCGTGCGTGCGTGCGTGCGTGCGTGCGTGCGTGTGGTGTGTGTGTGTGTGTGTGTGTGTGTGTGTGTGTGTGTGTGTGTGTGTGCTCTTGGTGATGACATCTAGAGGCTTCGAGAGGCTGTCAGGGCATAAACAGGTCCTCCAACAGGTAATGAAAGCAACGAAGATCTCAATTTTTTCTGTCCAGTCTGCATAAACATGACTTCCTCAACGACTTCATTATCTTTTTACTCGGCACCCAAAGCCCCGAGCTCTTACTTCCCTATTCCCTCCTGCCTCTTACTCATTTTCTTTTCTTCAGCCTTTCTTGTGTCGCATTCATTTTCAGCATTACGACTTTTTCTTCAGCTTCTTGTCCTCCATTCCGCATCCCATTATTCTTACTTTTTTACAATAGTATTCCTTGTTATTTCTAGTATTATTAGTTGACGTAGTTATTTTTCAGCTTAAATTAGATGCTTTTTTTTTTACATCACAATGGACTGGCCAAGGGAAAAAAAAAGAATAATAGATATAAGATAGATATAAGAAATAGATATAAGATAAGATGAGAGATAGATATAAAATAATAGATATGATTTAATAAAGTCACAAACTCAACTGTGCTGGTTTCCTATCATCTATCTACCTTGTAAAAATCTCCTGGTTTTCCTCCGACAGATATTGTGCATGTCAAGTTTTTCTCTGCTGGCACTCCATCAAGGGTGTGTAGGGAGAGATCTTCTAGCTTTTATATCTTTTTCTTTAATAACACAAACACGTAACATGACCTCAAGCCAAGTTCATCTTTACCTTTCCACTTCTGTATTCCTGCGTTCCTGGTGAGCTGCATACTAGAATTTATCCTTTCTCTGTCACTTCTCTTTGATGGTTTGCTGTGTATGTAGGTCATGCAGCCCGTTTGTGATTGGCAGGCGAGGGGAGGCTAGGGAAGGGATCTTGCATGTGATTAGTGGGAGCAAAGAAGGAATACGAATATCTGTTTTATCTGGTGTTCGCGCCACTTAATAACACCTGCCAAGATATTAATCATGCTTTCTACTTTAATTTTTCTCGCTCTCTCTCTCTCTCTCGCTCGCTCCTATATTGCCAATAAATCAGGCAAGCCTTTATCTTGTCCGCAGGAGGGAAGGAAAGAGGGAGAGAGGAAGGGAAACGAGAGAGGGAATCTGTGACGCCACGTGGAGGGAAAAGGTTGGTGAAAGCAGGAAGTAGGGGAGTGAGTGAGTGGAGAGAGGGGAAGCGAGAGAGAGAGAGAGAGAGAGAGAGAGAGAGAGAGAGAGAGAGAGAGAGAGAGAGAGAGAGAGAGAGAGAGAGAGAGAGAGAGAGAGAGAGAGAGAGAGAGAGAGAGAGAGGAGAGAGAGAGAGAGAGAGAGAGAGAGAGAGAGAGAGAGAGAGAGAGGAGAGAGAGAGAGAGAGGAGAGAAGAGAGGAGAGAGAGAGAGAGAGAGAGAGAGAGAAGAGGGGGGGGGGAGGGGGGAGGGAAGGGAAATGGAATGGGTAAGTGGAAGGATGGAAGGGGGAAAGGTGGATCGGGTAAGGGACAGACCTGAATAATTGACAATAAATGAGAGGGGGATGAAGGGAATTGAGGGTGTGATTATTGTAAAGGAAAACTGAAGGGAGTGGAAGAATAGGAGATATACGAAGAGGAAGAGGAGTAAAAGGAAATGGAGGAGGAGGAGGAGGAGGAGGAGGAGGAGGAGGAGGAGGAGGAGGAATACAAAAGGAGAAAAGACAGCAACAACCCTACTGAGGTAAATGGAAAGGAGAAGGAGGATGGGAAAAGAATAAAACAACGAAAACTCTTAAGAAATGAGGGAATGAAGGAGGGAGGAAGACAAGGAAGCAGAATCATGAAATAAGAATCCACTTTAACACATCATATATTTTGTTACACCTGAGCGGAGAGAACATGAGATCACAGAAGAGGGAGGAGAGAAAGAGAAGCTGAAATAAAATGAATAAAAAGGTGCAGGAAACCAAAGGACACAAACGGAGAAAAGAAAGACATATAAATAGCAGAGAAGCACGAGGTCAAAGTCAGGTCAAATAGAAATATGAAAAAATAGAAAAGCACACAATTTGAGGAGAGAGAGAGAGAGAGAGAGAGAGAGAGAGAGAGAGAGAGAGAGAGGAGAGAGAGAGAGAGAGAGAGAAGAGAGAGAGAGAGGAGAGAGAGAGAGAGAGGAGAGAGAGAGAGAGAGAGAGAGGAGAGAGAGAGAGAGAGAGAGAGAGGAGAGAGAGAGAGAGACAGAGAACGAGACAGAGAGAAGAGAGAGACAGAGAGACGAGAAGAGACAGAGAGACAGGAGACGAGAGAGAGAGAGAGAGAGAGAAGAGAGAGAGAGAAGAGAGAGAGAGAGAGAGAGAGAGAGAGAGAGAAGAGAGAGAGGAGAGAGAGAGTAGAGAGAGAGAGAGAGAGAGAGAGAGAGAGAGGAGAGAGGAGAGATAAGACACATAAGAGATGGGGAAGGAGAGTGGAAAGATGGGAGGAAAGGAAAACGTGCAGAGATCAGTTTGGGTAAGGACGACAATACCTATCTCCACTGAAACCCAGGAGAAGTTTCAGGTTTCCTCAAGGGTGCTACGGCTCGTCTAAAACCACTACAGAAATATATAAATCTTGAGTTTCTTGAAGAGCGTTTGGGGACTTTCAAGAGGTAAAGACGAGAGAGAGAAACCCAAAAAATATACAATTGAGTGACAAAAGGGTCTTCGGGGTTCCTTTGTCCCCAGGGTCCCATTTAAGGGGTGAAGAACGGCCGGTATTGGTTCCCCGCCCGATGGAAGAAAACGTAAATTTGGTTGAGTCGCCCATTGATCAGTAAAGAAAATGTACACCGGTTGGTCTGACTTTGTTTAGAAGAGGAAGGAGGAGGAGGAGGAGGAGGAGGGATAGAATGAAAGAGCGAATTGGAACGAAGGGCGTTATGAAGGAAGGAAAAAAAATGAATGCAAGAGGGAATTGGAGGGAAGGAATTTATGAAGTAAGAAAAAAATGACCACAACAAGTAAGAGGACAAAGGCAAAATGAAGACCACGAAATTAAAACGGGAGGTAAAAAGAAAGAACCGAAATGGGAGACATATATATATATATATATATATATATATATATATGATTTAGATCTTGCAACTAATCCCATTGATAGATAAGTATATAGAAAGCAATGGAAGAAAGAAGACAGTGAAAGAAGGAAGGGAAGGAAGGAAGGGAAAAGAAGAGAGGGAAGGAAGGAAGGGAAAGAATGAACAGAAGGAAGGAAGGGAAAGAAGGAAGGGAACGAAAGAAGAGAAAGAAGGAAGAGAAGGAAAGAAGGGAAAAAAGGGAAGGAAGGAAGGGAAATAAGGAAGGGAAGGAAGGAAGGGAAAGAAGAAAGGGAAGGAAGGAAGGATAAGAAGGAAAGAAAGGAAGGATGAGAAGGAAGGAAGGGAAAGAAGGAAGGGAAATAAGGAAGAGAAAAGAAGAAAGGGAAGGAAGGAAAGGAAAGAAGAAAGGGAAAGAAGGAAGGGAAAGAAAGAAGGGTTAGAAGGAAGGTCAGTGGGTCGAGTCCAGTCTTAGAAGGTGAGTGGGATGCTTCCAATACTTGCGTCTCACGATCTTTGTAAAAATAGACTGAAATCACAGCACTGGCCTCCTCCTATCTCAGGTCTTGCCGCCAATACCTCACTATTGTTATCTTTCCTCGATACAACATGAGCCTTTCTTTCCTTTCCCTTTCTCTTCTTTTCTGTCATCATTTTCACAACATGTCATTATTTCATCATTTCTATCGATTTTTCACCAATCTCACTATGCCCCGTAGCTATTTTCTTGTATTATTATCTTACTTTTCACTTATATCAATCTATATCTATATAAAATCTATCATATCATAATCATATCATCGAGGGATCAACATTTTCATTATCTACAAACATGATTTCCACATAAACTTTCACCACTTCCACATTTCACCATTTCCACTTCATTACCAAATTATCTTAATAGCTTCCACATCACTCTACACTATTTTTATATTAGCTTTTACCAATTTTCACATTTCAATAATAATAGCTTTTCACAAACAAAAATTCCGTACTACCCTTTTCAATAATTTCTCCACAAATCAACATTTTCACATAACATTCTACAATTCCTCTAAATAGACTACCTTCACTGCATTCGTAATTTCTCTACACCACTTGTAAACCATTTAATGCCTAACTTGGTGTCGAGTACTCAGCGTCCTGGGAAAACATGGACCCAAGACATCTATATCTTCAACATGCCAAGGAGAACTTCCCCAAAGAGACTCGAGAGACCACGATTGGCACACCACCACCACCACCACCACCACCACCACCACTACCCCTACCACCAACACCACCACCACCACCACTACCCCTACCACCAACACTACCACCACCAACAACACTACCACCACCACCACCAACACTACCACCACCACCAACACTACCACCACCACCACCAGCACCAACACCACCACCACCACCACCACCACCACTACCACCACCCCTCACCATCACCACCACCACCACCACGACCACCACCATCATCACCATCACCACCACCCCCTCACCATCACCCCCCCCTCACCATCACAACCACCACAGCAGCCACCGCCACCACCACTACCACCACTACCAACAGCACCACCACATCACCACCACCACACCACCACCACCATCACCACCACCACCATCACCACCACCACCATCACCACTACCACCACCACCACCACACCAGCACCACCACCACCACAGCAGCCACCACCACCACCACCACCACCACCAAGTCCCACCCATAGCCACTCACGCCACTATACTCGATTTATTAACTGTTCTTGGAGCCTAACGCGCCGCCCTCCGTCTTCCTGTACTCGCTGCCTCCTGCCGCGGTGCTGTGATGGCCACGAGGGATGCCACTAATAGCGGTTACCACAAGCCCAACGACCTTCATAACCACGCGCACGCACGCACGCGACACACACACACACACACACACGTGTAGAGTGCGCTGAGCTGACGTGCCTGAGACAGCTCCGTATTTGGATGGATTTTTTGTTATAATTTCTATACCCTGGAGTGCCCACTGCTACTGAAGGAAGTCATAAGCACCTGACGAGCTCGGTGGTCTGATCACTGAACTCAAGGGGCACCTGCACAGCCGATACTGAAGGTAAATAAACAGACTCTCATACTGGTTCAGACTCCTGGAGTAAACAAGTAGTTCCAGCTCACGTCACAGTTTATGATTATGGCACACACTGTTGGTTCAGACATGGAAGAATTAGTGAAGGCGAAGGTAGATGAGGAGCTCGCGAATATATCCAGCAATATTGAAGGAAGGGAGAGCAGGAGCAGCTCAAACAAAACAGCCAAGGAGGTAGCTGCTGTGATTCTGCCCAGCCTGGCTAACATAATATCAGTAGCTGTGTCTACAGCTGTAACCACTGCTCTCAAAGACTTTACTGACAAGATGGAAAGCAGGGCTAACGAAATGCAACGGTACTGCCTTCTGAATAAGTACGAAAATGACAAGCTAGAGCAGTACTCTCGGAGGGACAACTTACGCATATCTGGGCTCGTAGAGGACGAGGACGAGTCTGAGGAGGTGCTGGAAGCCAAGATCATTGAGCTTGCTGACAACATCGGTGTGAAACTCAAACCAGATGAAATATCAGTTACACATCGGTTGGGAAAGCCTAGAGAAGGAGGTAGGCCAGTGATTGTGAGATTTTGTCATAAAAAAGAAAAAAAAAAATGAAATAATGAGTAATAAGAAAAAGCTCAAAGACAGGCAAACGAAGGTTGTACATAAATGACACTTAACCTCCCTAAGGCCAAAATGTTGAGTTGGTTAAAGAACAGGAAGCAGTGAAAAATGTGTCCACAAGGGAGGGAAGTATACTGGCCGGCTCACTAGGGTGGCGGGCCCTTTTGTGGTCATAAATAATCCTGATGATCTACAAAAAAGTAGGTATTACATCTACTGGATTGGAAAAAAACTTAAACTGGAAACTATCTGATCAGGTTCTAGGATTGTGCTGGAGCACAGCACATTTCTATAAACCCAATTTTTTACACTAAACAGTGAAGAATATTTACCCTGGACCATGTATACCACAACACAATACACTCACACGAACAATACTAACCCTTTGTCGGGATTCCCACCATCACAATGAACTCACACTGAACAATACTAACCCTTTGTCGGGGGTTTACACCATCACAATGAACTCACACAGAAAATACTAACCCTTTGTCAGGTATACACCATCACAATGAACTCACACTGAACAATACTAACCCTTTTTGGTGCTATGTACACCACAATACAATATTAACCTTGTGCCATATATATCCCACCAACTGTTTATTGATGTTCATCTCTCAATGTGTGTGGTATCAAGTCAAAGCTTTTATCAGTAGATTTTGTTAACCAACTTAAAAAAAGCTATATGTTCTTTTTTTTTGTGAAACAAAATGCGATGATGCTGACATGAATAATGTGAAGGAGAGCATGGACAATTTTGGGTTTTGACATTGTCTTTAAGAACAGATGCAAATTAAGTAAGATTCAAGTCTGGTGGTATCCTTATTGCTTTTAAAAAGGATGTTTGCTTTCAAGTGGGGGACTGATAAGAAATAAACTATGAATCTTTACTATCAATTATAATAGAGAGGAGGAGTGTAAGTTTTAGATCGGGAAATTTGGGTTTAATCAGCAGGGGTTTACATCCCTCCTTCACACTCAAGGTATGGCAAAGAAACAACATTTTGAGGGAACTAGATGATTTTTTACTAACTTACACAAACAATGATTATGCACATATACTTTGTGGTGTTTTTAATGCTCATACTCTAACTATGCCTGATGTTCCATAGTTTCGTTAGTGGTGATGATCTGTGTCTGTTGGTGTTCCCTACACAAGTCTAAACTGATTTTGGGCATAGCGGGTGGACAGAGCTAACCAGGACCTAACCCCAGACAGGAATTCTTATGCAGAAAAATTGGTGGAGGTTTGTAAAAATAATCAAGTATTTATATTAATTGGTAGATTGGGTGAGGACTGTGCTGTGGGAAAATTTACAACAACATGATACAACTATAGATTATTTTCTAGGTTCCTCATTAGTTATGCAGTGTGTTGCAGTTTTAGAATATTGATTATGATGCATTATTCCTTGATGTACACTGTGGGCTACATGCACAATGAAATTCAATAGTACAGGTAATGTAGCCACTGTAAATAAAAATGATGCTCAAGAGGTAAGCCGGGCAAGTGGGGAAAACCAGGAAAATGGAAAGCTGAGAAAATGAGTTGTGTATGAAAGGAACATTGATGTAGGCAAGGTAAATGGGATAATAGCAAAATATGATGAATTATCTGTTGATGATATTAATCAGGACTAAAGAAAATTTGATTGAGCCTGCACTTACAACCTTTCCACAATATAAGAGGAAAACATATTAAAAAAAGAGTAATAATTCCACCTTAGAGGGCTATGATAATCAAGTGTTGGAAAGTAAGAAAAGAATACCCACAAAGCCAGGCATAAGTACAGTTGCATAGGAATAGGGGTAAATTTTAATACTATGATTGAGAAAAGCAAAAGATACAAAGGTAAAATTTAAAAAAGAGTAAAATCTAAAGAAAGGACAAACTTAATAAAGGAACTTAGAAAAAACAGAAGCTGTGACCCTAAAGCATTCTGAAAAATCCTAAATGGTAAAAAAAAGAACAGTAAGATTCCCATTACACAAAAACAATTTTTATGAGCATTTTTAAAACACCCTTCCCAGTGATGACAGCAATTCTAACATCGCAATAAACACAATCACAGATTATGATAACAACACTGACCCCTTACCAATACTTTAATGACCCCAAAAACTGAGGAAGAGGTGAAGAGAAAATTAAGAAACTAAAGAACGATAAAGCCCCAGCAACTGACATGATAAAAATGAATATTATTAAAAGTACTCAGCACATTCTGTTCCCTCTATATGTCAAGCTATTTAATAAGATACTTGAATAGTGGTATCATGCCACCCTGAGTGGCTGGTTGGTATGGTAGTGCCACTCTATAAGAAACAAAGAGACATTCAAAGACGCCAATAATTACCGGGGCATCACCTGCTTAGCTGCCTGGGTAAACTGTTCCCCTTTCTATACTCAATGATAGATAAACTAAATATTCTGATACTAGCAATATTATTAATGAAACACAAGCTGGTTTTAGGCATGAGTACTCTACTTTAGACCATAATATTTTTGCTTAATGCGTAATTGATTTGTTCAACTGGGGGAAAAAAGAAGCTTTTTGTTTATTGTAGACTACAAGAAAGCCTTTGATATGGTTGGGGGCGTGAGGGTTTGTGGTACAAGCTAGTGAGGGAGGGAAAATGAATGGGAAAATACTTAATGTAATCAGAAATATGTATAGTAACATCAGGTCTTGTGTAATGCTTAAACCAAGAGATGTCTGATACTTTGTATGCAACAGGGAGTAAGCAAGGGGAAAACTTGTCGCCCGCTTTTCCTTTTTACATAAGATATGAAAGAAATTACTTGAATGTAACTGCAATTTTCTAGATTTGGGGATGATTTGATAAAACTCCTATTTGAAACTTTTTGTGTCAATGTACGAAGATGATACAATTATATTATGTGACGTGAGGGAAAGGATGAAGCAGGCTCTGATAGCATTGTATACTTACTGTGGAAAATTAAAGTGGAAATTAAAGATTAATTGTAAACAAAAACAAAAATAGTGTGTTCAGTTGGGGAAAAAACTCGTCTAAGAATATAAATTTGATTTGGTTATGAAAAAGTTGAGGGTGGTAGAAGATTACAAGTATCTGGTGTATTATTTAAATTTCAATGGGAGTTCCGAAAGGAAACTAGATTTAAAGAACAAGCAACAAAAGCAATGTATTCACTAATAGGTAAATGTAGAAATTTGGATTGCCATTGATATGCAGTTTGGAATTATTTAATACATGGTGTTACGAGTAATGACCTTGAGCTGAGATTTGGGGAGACATAGGATTAGAGAGCTAGAGATATTATACTTAAAATTCTTAAAACAAATGTTGTGTGTTCTTAAAAAACGCTAGCAATGATATGGTATATGGTGAACTTGGAGTGGTAAACCCCCTGGAAATTATTTTAAAAATGCAGAATGTTAGGTACTGGTCTCGGCTAATTTCAGGTAAAAAACACTAAAAATTTTGCTATATTTAAAGTATCAATGTTTGTTGCATGGATATTGTTCAGGGTTATACACTTCTCCATGGGTTGCCTGCATTAAGAATTTTATGTTAATGGGTGTGGTATTGTCAGGGTTGTGGTTATCACAAAATGTGCCCCAACACTACATGGTTTAAGAAAGCAGTTGAAGTGAGATTAAAGGATCAGTGGATTACTACCTGGCATCATAATTTATCAACAAAATCGTTATGCAGTAACTACAATATATTTAAGCAGATTTATGGTATGGGGGTGTACCTCGTCAAACTACCGAAAAGTATTCGCATCCAGGTAACTAGATTCAGAACAAGCAACAATAGACTACCAATAAATGTTGGTAGAAAACACAGGTGTAAAAAAAGAGAAGATCGTCTTTGTAGCAAGTGTATTGCTAATGTTGTAGGAGATGAATTTCATGTCCTTTTCGAATGTACTAACGAGGAAATTGTAAGGCTGCGGGATATGTATAGCCAGAAATACTACACAATTAGGCCAACGCATTTTAAGTATGTTGCGTTAATGCAAAGTACCAGTGTGAATGTTTTGAAGAACTTGTCATTATTCATCAGATCAATTTTGAGCATGTTTAGATAAGCTAACAAGTATATCTGATTATTAGTTATCTTTATTTATATTTTTCTATGTGTCACTTAGTTTTGGAAATTGACAATTGGATTTCTCCTAACTTTTAGTTTACGTAAATACTTAAACTGTAGTACAAAGTATGCACACTTATCTTATTGGTATCGTTTGAAATGTCCTGCCAAATGTATTGTATCTTATAAGAGCTGTGCTCCATACTTTATTTATAAAGTCTGAGCAATAATAAATTCTATTCTATTCTAATTCTATTCTAATTCTATTCACACACACACACACACACACACACACACACACGTGCAAAGATGGAGCTTTCTTTTTACATTCTCGTACAGCATTTCGATCTACATTTTTATGGTGTACTAGCCGCAAAGCCGCCCTCCGGGCGGAATTTTTGGCTAGCTCCTGCGGAGGGCTATTGGTGGGCCTTCGGCCCACCAAACATAGTCCCTCACCCATCACCCATCACCCCACACCTATCACCCCACCCATTCACTCACCCATTACCCATCACCCTACATCAAGGTTTCCTCAATTCTCGCAACCCACTTTTTTTTTTCACAATTCTCGCCAATACTAAAAATAAAAATTAATAAAAGAGATCGGATCATCCCCAAAGTAGCCTTAAAACCTTCCCTGGTCGACCTGGTTCCAAAACTGTGCCATATGATGGGATTGTGCCACGGGGGGCGGAACCTATAACGGACATATTGGTGGGCCTTCGGCCCACCAAACACAGACTCTACAGATAGCCCCTTCTAACTTTCCTGAAATCATGGATGTAGAAATACCCTACATCAAGGTTTCCTCAATTCTCGCAACCCACTTTTTTTTCTTCACAATTCTCGCAAAAAAAAAAAAAGAAAAAAAAGTGATCGGATCATCCCCAAAGTGGCCTTAAAACCTTCCGCTGGTCGACCTGGTTCCAAAACTGTGCCATATGATGGGATTGCGCCACAGGGGGCGGAACCTAGAGCGGACACACACACACACAGACACTTTCGCTTATATTATTATAGATATCTACAATGAATACGATGCAACCTCCTCTTTTTTTTCCTCTACTTTCTTCTTCCTCTTATTTATCTTCCTCTCTCTGTCTCTCTCTCTCTTCTCTCTCTCTCTCTCTCTCTCTCTCTCTCTCTCTCTCTCTCTCTCTCTCTCTCTCTCTCTCTCTCTCTCCCTTTTATCCTCATTCTCCAGGGTTACAGGAGGCTCAGGGAGAGGCGAGGAGGCTCTTTTACTCCCTTGTGTCGAGGCTCCCGGTGCGTCCCTCACACTCGACAAACAACGCCGCTAATGCCTCCACACATACACACACACACACACACACAGACACACACGCACACACAGACACGCACACACAGACACACATACACACACACACACACACACAGACACACACGCACACACAGACACACACACACACACACACACACACACACACACACACACACACACACAGGAGCCTGTGTCACAACAAAGTATGATTAAGTTGAAGCACTGAAAAATGAGGAGGGAGATGAGGAAGACGAGGAGAGGGGAGGACAGGTGGAAGAGGAAGAAGAAAAAGGAGATATAGGAGGAGCAGGAGGAGGAGTAGGAGGATGAAGGGAGTTAGAGCAAAACACCGCCACTGTCGTCATCTCTCCTCCTCCTCCTCCTCCTCCTTTTCCTTCTTCCCATCGTTGTTGGACTGGGTTTCACTTTAATGAGGCAGGTATCCTCCTTAGGAACCCGGGACGACTTGCAGGTCATAGTCCGGCTCCATGGAACTCCTCTCCCCCTCCCCCCCCCACCCACCACCACCTCCTCTCCTCCTCCTCCTCCTCCTCCTCCTCCTCCTCCTCCTCCTCCTCCTCCTCCTCCTCCTCCTCCTCCTCCTCCTCCTCCTCCTCCTCCTCCTCCTCTTCATCATCTTCCTCCTCCTCCACCTCCTCCTCCTCCCTTATCCTGGGTAAAGTAAACACAACCACCATCAAGAAGGAAACGACAGTACGAAAGACGCGACAACAGTAACTGTTTCGTCGCTTTTGACTTCCATAATTAAGGGAGTAACTCGGGTAGGCGCAGGAGGTGAAAGGGGGGGTGATTAGGTGGGGGGTGAAAGGGGGTTGGGGAGGGTGGCCGGGCGTTCGCTGATTGAGGGAATGACCTGACGGAGGGAGGTCGTCGCAGGATATTGGGTCAACTTAATATCCGGGAAGACACGGAGAGGACTGTGCGGCAGCCAATCCGGACAAATGAGGGGCGCAGCGACACTAAATAAAGAAAGGAAGCAAAGGATTGTGGGATGAGTAACGTGAGATCGAAACCCAGACGGTGACGGTGGGTTAACGGAGGTCAGACTAATGGTGATTTAGTGCCCTGCGCTTCCAAATTTTCCTTCTTCTTTTCGCATTTTTTTTCATTTCATTTCATTTTTTCCTTTCTTCCTTCCATTTTTTCTTTCCTTCTTTTCGCATTTTTCTTCATTTAATTTATATTTTCCTTTCTTCCGTCCTTTCTTCCATATGTTCTTTCCTCCTTTTCTCATTTTTCTTAATATAATTTCCTTTTTCCCCTTTTCTTCCGTCCCTTTTTCCAATTTTTCTTTCCAGTTTTTCTAATTTTCTTCATTTTATTTCCCCTTGCTTCCTTTTTTCCGTCCTTTCTTCCAATTTTTTTTTCTTCCTTTTTCTTTTTTCTTCATTTCATGTATTTATTTCCTTTCTTTCCTCCTTTCCTTCTTTTTTTCCATTTTCTTCATTTAATTTAATTTTTATTTTCTTCCATTTTTTCTTTCCTTCTGATCTCATTTTTCTTCATTTCATTTCATTATTTCCTTTCTTTCGTCCTTTCTTCCAATATTTTTTTCCTTCTTTTCTCATTTTTCTTCATTTCATTTCTTTTTCTCCTTTCTTCCCTTTCTCTTTTCTTTCTTTTCTCCTTTTTCTTTAATTCCTTTCTTCCGTCATTCCTTCTCCTTTCTCCCTATCTTCCTCCTGTTCCCCCGTTGGTGTTACTCTAATATTAGAATCTAGACTTATTTCCAGGAGCGCCCAGGTAATCGCCTTACTAATAATGAATCTCGGACGCCTTTGGAGACGCGACACAAAGGCAGGGAGGAAGGAAGGTGATGGGAAAAGGCGAAGGTAGGTAGACAAGGAACCAATTATGATGGAAAAGCATTTATAAATCTTAATTTTCTACCATAGACACACACACACACACACACACACACACACACACACACACACACACACACACACACACACACACACATACACATACACATACACACACACACACACACACACACACACACATAGACAGACAGACAGACAGAGAGACAGACACACACACACAGACACACAGACAGACAGACAGACATACAGACACAGACAGACAGACAGACAGACAGACAGACAGACAGACAGACACACACACACACACCCCTAGCACTTTTTTACCTTTCCCTCAAACTAAGTATCGAAGATTTTGACACAAAATTGTCAAACTCACATTTCTTACCTGGAAATTTAAATATAAGGTGATATTTTCTCCCCTTAACCTCTACATATCGTTCACCTTTTTAGCACCTCACCTTCCAACCCTGTGTAGCCGCCTTGCATCTCCTCTACCTGAGGATTTCCCTACCTGGGGATTTCCCTACCTTACCTCCCGTACCTTGCATCCCCTACCTGAAAATCCCCCTATCTTGCATCCCCCTACCTGAGAATCCCCCTACCTTGCATCCCTTACCTGTGGATCACCGTACCTTACCTCCCCTACCTGAGGATTTCCATATCTTGCATCCCCTACCTGATAATCCCCCTATCTTGCATCCCCTACCTGAGAATCCCACTACCTTGCATCCCCCTAACTGAGAATCCCCCTACCTAGCATCCCCGTACCTTGCATCCCCTACCTGAGGATCCCCCTACCCTGCATCCCCTACCTGAGGATCCCTACCTGGTCTGACCTCCCTACACGTGAAAATGTTCCCTGGTTCAGGATTTCAAAAAACAGGCCGAAACTTCGCTGATTAAGTATGTTATGAAGCCTCGACAGCGATAATGAGGCCACGTGTAACGCCGGCAGCTACCTGAAGGAGGCAAGTGGTGGAAATTATACCTGGATATGTTACTAAATGAGGTGCTTTGGGGAAAATTTTCGACGAACTGATATACATGTACGAACAAAATATTGACAACTTGAAATACTTGTCCGCAAAAACAAGTCACAAACTGATATACTTGTAGACGAAAAAGTAAGAAACTAAAATACTTGTGCGAAAGAAGTTAAGCTAGAATACTTGTCCAAAAAGTGTTGAAAAGTAAAACACTTAATGGGAAAACAAGTGACAAACTGTACGAAAAATACTAGTACGAAAAAAAATTATTGACAACTTGAAATTATTATCCGCAAAAACAAGTGACAAACTGATCTAGCCTACACTCTCAGAAATGAGGGGTATATTAAGGGTAGAACTGTTACATCGCACCATCACTACCCTTTTTAAACCCTATGTCCAGGCTGTAGGGTAGATGCTGCCGATTATACCCTTCATCTACCCTTTATCTACCCTTTTTAGACGAGAGAGTTGGAAAAGGGTATATTTGCTTCGATCCGAAAGGGTGTATTTGTAAGGGTAGAAAAAGGGTAGCAGTATTTCATCACTACAAATACCCTTTTTCTACCCTTTTCCTACCCTTTTTTTCTAAGAGTGTACTTGTAGACGAAAAAGTAAGTAACTGAAATATTTGTGCGAAAAAAGCAATAAACTAGAATTCTTGTCCCAAAAAATGTAAAATACTCAATGGGGAAACGGGAGGAAAAAAACACTAAAAATTCCTTTTCGTATTTTTTCTCTCGCCTCGGAACAGACAGTTTTTCTTACCCATTTTTTTCCCTCACTCTCTCTACCTCCTCTTCTATCATTCTCTCATCATCCACTTAGCTCTCTCTACGGCTGTCATCACCACTCTCACGCTGATGGTTTTTAACTCTCAGTGGCGCTCGAGTACTCTCTCTCTCTCTCTCTCTCTCTCTCTCTCTCTCTCTCTCTCTCTCTCTCTCTCTCTCTCTCTCTCTCTCTCTCTCTCTCTCTCTCTCTCTCTCTCTCTCTCTCTCTCAAGTAGGCTCATACT
>JACEEZ010008276.1:137500-152500 GCA_016584305.1 Chionoecetes opilio | reverse complement strand
TAAACTAATAATAATAATAATATCTCTCTCTCTCTCTCTCTCTCCTTCTCTCTCTCTCTCTCCTCTCTCTCTCCTCTCTCTCTCTCTCTCTCTCTCTCTCTCTCTCTCTCTCTCTCTCTCTCTCTCTCTCAGTACACTCAAACTTCCACAAAGTAAATGGTCACAGCCGCAGGAAACATTTACATGATGAGTACAAACTTTTTTTTTCAGAGCTCGAAACATACGCTTCAGGTGACGACATATATCACAGCGTTATTGTAGTGTGTGTGTGTGTGTGTGTGTGTGTGTGTGTGTGTGTGTTGTGTGTGTGTGTGTGTGTGTGTGTGTGTGTGTGTGGGTGGGTGGGTGGGTGGGTGAGTGGGTGGGTGGGTGGGTGGGTGGGTGGGTGGGTGGGTGGGTGGGTGGGTGGGGGGGGGATGGGGTGGGTGAGGGGGTGGGGGGGGTGGGGGGGTGGGGGGGTGGGTGGGTGGTGGGTGGGTGGGTGGGTGGGTGGGTGGGTGGGTGGGGTGGGTGGGGGGGGGGGGGGGGGGTGGGGGGGGGGGGGTGGGTGGGTGGGTGGGTGGGGTGGGTGGGTGGGTGGGTACCCCCCTCCCAAACACTTTCTGCTCTGCGTTTACACTTTCATTTCCATAACGCAATGTCAACAACAATTTTAAAAAGTACTCGTACAGCTGCCTCTCTACTACTTATAATAATAATAATAACAATAATATAGATAATAATAATAATGACAGCAGCAATAATAGTAATCATCAGTTTTGTAATAAATGCAAATGGTAGAAGTGACCTCATTACCAGGGACGGACAGGTGGTAGTGGCTCCAGCATTGTATTGACAGGTGGAGACAGGTGTGTGAGTGAGGTGTTGAAGAAAGGAATTGCAGTACAGACACAACCTCAAAAGTCGATCCAACACCCAGCAGGTTCGTCTGATTGCCATTACAATGATCCAAGATTCTAATCCAATTCTCCTGTGTCATAGAAGCGTTAATCTTATAGTTACGACCACAGATGGCACCCTTAAGGCAGTGTTTTGAGGGAGCAGCTGGGTCAAGACAGAGCTAAACACCTTCCGCTCTGCCACGCAACTCAATCCATCTCAACCTAAAACTTTGATGGGGGACGGAATTACACTTTCGAAATGGTGATGGAAGCTGGAGAATGTTTTACTGGAGTGAGGGAAGGAGGGAAGGAGGGAGGGAAGGAAGGAGGGAAGGAAGGAGGGATGGAAAGAAGGAAGGAAGGAGGGATAGATGGAAGGAAGGAAGGATGGGAGGAGGGAAGAAGGGAAGGGGGGATGGCGGGAGGGATGGAAGGAAAGATGGGAGGAAGGAGGGAGGGAAAGGAGGAAGGAGGGAGGAAAAGGAGGAAGGAGGGATGAATAGCTGGATGGTAGAAGGGAAGGAAGGAAGGAAGGAAGGAAAGAGGTAGGGTGGGAGGGAATGAAGGAATGATGGAAGAAAGGAAGGGAGGAGGGATGGATAGCTGGATGGTAGAAGGGAATTAAATCATGAAAATTAAATGAAAGGAAAAGGCTATCGACTCATATTTCCAAACTTAGGAGGTGAAAGTTATGTAACAGGTGTGTGGTGGAGGTTCAAACATGTTTCAAATTGTACAGGTAGAATAGTTGATTACTTTTTCCTTACGTCATTATCAGCACTCTCAACATAATCTCTCTGGGAACGTAGCATCACTTATCTGTAATCTTTTTGTTACGTGTTTAACCGTGGCCACCGAGAGAGTTTAAGTTAATGCATATTTCTTGAAAGTCTCATAATAGCATTTCTTTTGTGTGTTTTGCGATTTTTTATTTGATAATATTATAGAACAAACGTTTCCGAAGATAACAGTTATCTTTTATACTGATAAACATTATATTAGGTAGGTAAACTTGTACGGGGAGCGGAGCGGGTAGGATCTACATGGTGTGACGTCACGGGCGATGTATCAGGCCTTGTCTCTCGTTGGCCACGGTTTAACCCCGTCACTCGCAGATCTTTCCTTTGCTACATATTAACGTTTGCTAGCCATTACGAAATGTAGCTTAATATACCAAATAAGATCGTGAACAAGGGTATTAAACAGGTCATATCTATAGAATATTGCTTACATTCAATAAAATAGTCTAGTGGTAGCCAAATCACAATGGAAATTACGTTCTGGGCCTCAGGTGGTAAACGTCCCCTCTCACCCCTCAACTTGCATTTCGTCAACATAAAAATTAGAGTTTTTGTTTCATCAAAGATTTATTTTCCAACTCACATTAAATTCAGATTTTATGCACCCGGTGACTCTTATTGAAATTGACTAGCTCACATTTTTTTTCGTTCAGTATTTTTTCCAAGGACAAAATGCTCTGTAAACACTCGACTCCAGAGTTCTCTATTTTTAGTTTTTTATTCCATGACAATATATTCTCCCTCTCATATCTCGAGAACACTTGTCTCTTGTTGCATTCCTTTTATATTATTATAATATCCCCTTCACGCCTAGATTTGTCCTTTTGAAATAGTCTGTTAGCCATAAAATTACGAAAATTAACTAAATATACCGAATTAGCTAGTGGACAAGAGTACTAAACAGGTCATATCTGTAGAATATCAATACATTATTTAAATAGTCAAATGATAGCCAAAGTACAATGGAAAATGCGTTCTGGGCCTCAAGGGGTTAAACTAGCTTTTGCTTTATAAAAAAAATTTCAGTTACATTATTATTCATTTTATTTCTGCAAGGGCGCGTCGATGAGAAGGCAGGGCGGGGCGAGGACGTGGCAGGGCGGAGTGACGAGGTGTCTGTCCCGCGTCCCGTCACTGTCCTCGCTGCCAGGATAAACTCAAGAACATATTTCACTGGCTCTTTTTCACATGATCCTCCCTTTAGCCAGTGTCCTGGAGAATCACCATCACATTTTTCTATCTTCTTATTTTTTTTTCTCCCAGTCCCTCTTTCCTCTGTACTGGTTATATCTCTCCTCATTTTGCTTTCTTTTCCTTATCATCCTCCTTTTCCTTCTTTTCTTCATAATTCTTATCGTTCTCTTCCTTTTCTTTCCTTACTGCATCTCTTTTTTTCTCTATGTGCTTTATCTTCTTTCCTCGGGTTTGCTGCTAAAAGGCGTAAGTTTATATTTAGTTTATGGTTTACCAGTTTACGTCCTGAGTCGATTTCCTCCTCCTCCTCCTCCTCCTCTCCTCCTCCTCCTCCTCCTGGAGGAGGGGGTTAAAAAAAAGGATTTACGAACGTAGTCCCAGAAAATCTTTACACGCTAGACCGGTCAAGCTCAACTAGAAACAACAGATTTAAAATAAGCAGGAAACGGTTTGTAACGAACGAGGCAAAGTACTGCTTCACAAACCGTGTTGTAAACGTATGGAATGGGCTGCCGTCAGATGTAGTAAACTCAAATACAATAGAAGCATTTAAAAATCGCCTCGATAAATATTTCATATCAAATCCCCGGTTGTCACTGTTTATCTCGGAATAATAAATTGATCTCGCGGGCCTCTGATGCTTACTCTCATTGCGTGAAACGATTGCGAGTCGCGTCTACACAACCCCTCCCACACGTCTCAGACAGCCCCGAGTAAACGGTCACTACTACAACTTTTGACCTGTGACGGGTTGTGGTTCAGTAAGGGCCCTGACAGTTAGGGACCACCATCGGGATTTATGTACCAGGGGTCACTGCTGCAGGGGGCATTAAACGTGTACGGTGTCCAACTTGAAAAGTGCACTACCGCAGTGGATTGAACGGAGATGGGGCCTGATTGACTGCTGCCTCCCAAGAAAGCGCCAGGCAAGGCTGCCACACCACCCTTGAACTTCCACACTGAGCCTACACCAACACTACATTAGACCTCATAACACACACAGATAGCCCCGAGTTAACGGTTACCACTACTTCTCTCGACCTGTGACGGGCTGTGGACCAGCAAGGATCCTGACAGTTGGTGACCACCATCGGGATTTAAGGTACCAGTGGTCACTGCTGCAGGGGGTATTAATAGTGTACGGCGTCCTATATGGAAAGTACACAATCCGCAGTGGATTGAACGGAGCTGGGGCCTGATTGCCTGCTGCCTCCCAAGAAAGCGCCAGGCAAGGCTGCCGCACCACCCTTGAACCTCCACACTGTGTTCCCATCATTACAAAACACACATAACATGACCCTACTATCAAGCACTAAACCTACCCCCACAAACATAGTAGTAGTTAGCCATAGATTACAGCTTTCAACTTTCCTCACAAATTCCATGCAGTTTTTCTATACTGCATGGTATCACTTCCTTTCCGGCCAGCTTCGGCTGGAGGGATGGGTGGGTGGGGAGGAGCCTTCTACTTTCCTATCCTTTCTCTCTTATTATCTAGTTAGTGTAGTGTAGTTAAATCAAACAGCCATGTAAGGACCAAATGGTCTGTTGCTGTTTGTGTTTCCTTTGTAATCCTTTGTAATCCTTTGTAATCCTCCTCCTCCTCCTCCTCCTCCTCCTCCTCCTCCTCCTCCTCCTCCTCCTCCTCGTCCTACTCGTCCTCCTCGTCCTCCTCGTCCTCCTCGTCCTCCTCCCCCTCCTCCTCGTAGGCCAAGCTAAGATCCTTAAGTGTTCTCTAATTGTATATCACGTTTATCCCTCGACAACCCGGCGCGACTCGGCAGTAATTCCCTCAGATGAATGGCGGCGGCGGGTGTAATTCGGGTTAGCTATGACAGTCATAACGTTTGTCTCCCCTCGACTTACGATAGCGCGCAATAAATGGAGTGCCGTGCGTCTCCTGTATCCACCAATCCTCATTTTACGGCAGACTTTACGATCATTATTTTATCTACATTTTACTGCTTTTGTTGGTTGGTAAAATAGCTATTATAGTGGTTATTTATTTTCTACTTTTTCCCCCTGTTTTTTTCCCTTTGGTATCTCATTTTTTGTAGCTTTTATATATGTGTAGATTTTTTTTCTTTTTAAAGGATTGGTTTTGTGGGGTTTTGAGTTTTCTCTTCCTATTGTTTTATCTAGTTGATGATATTGTTTGGTTTTATTCTATGTTAATTGCAATGATCTCTGTTTCTGTCTGTCCATCTGGTTCTGTCTAACTCTATATTCATCTATTTGTCTCTCTCTCTATCTGTCTGTCTGTATGTCTGCCCTCTCTCTCTCTCTCTATCTGTTTTTCTGTGGTCTGCTCTCTCTCTCTCTCTCTCTCTCTCTCTCTCTCTCTCTCTCTCTCTCTCTCTCTCTCTCTCTCTCTCACCCTTACCCTATCCCATGTTCAGACAGGGAGTTTTATTGTTGTCTGAACGAACCTGTTGCTGGAAGGATTGCAGGGAAGGAAAAGGAAGGGGTGGAGGGGAGGAAGAAGGGATGAAGGGGAGGAGGAAGGGTTGGAGGGAAGGAGAGAGGAAGTCTGGCTGGTCTGAGGGCGAGGATTTAAAATATTCTGCTTTTGGTAAACTGTTCCTGATTGAGAACAAAATAAAAAGAAAAAATATGTACCTGATGAGACTTTAAAAAATGCTATAAGGGTCTTGCTGGTGTGTGTGTGTGTGTGTGTGTGTGTGTGTGTGTGTGTGTGTGTGTGTGTGTGTGTGTGTGTGTGTGTGTGTGTGTGTGTGTGTGTGTGTGTGTGTGTGTGTGTGTGTGTGTGTGTGTGTGTGTGTGTGTGTGTGTTGTGTGTGTGCGGCGCGCGCGCGTGCGTGCGTGCGTGTGTTGTGTGTGTGTGTGTGTGTGTGTGTGTGTGTGTGTGTGTGTGTGTGTGTGTGTGTGTGTGTGTGTGTGTGTGTGTGTCGAGATGAGGCCATGACCTTTTGATGTTTTTAGGGGAAAGTGCATCGTGTAATCGTGACGAAAATGGGAGAGAGAGAGAGAGAGAGAGAGAGAGAGAGAGAGAGAGAGAGAGAGAGAGAGAGAGAGAGAGAGAGAGAGAGAGAGAGAGAGAGAGAGAGAGAGAGAGAGAGAGAGAGAGTAATTGAAGTGTCCCAGTAAAAAATACACAAGACGAAAGAGGAAAGAAAGGAGGGTAGTTGGTCGTCGGGCTAACGAAAAGCAATCCTACGTGCTAAGAAAAGTAAGGCAGAGGGGAAGGAAGAGAAGGGCACAGGGGGGTAAAAGAGGGGAGAGGAGGGGAAGGAGGCATTATTGGATAGCCTATAAACACTGTACACGTTCACATTACTCCTAAAACACTCCCTGAATCCCTTACCGAACCCGTAAAAGCCCTTAAACTACTTCTGACCCATAAAAGCCTTTGTAAAAATGGAATGTTTTTGATTTCGCATTTCAGTACAAAAAAAATCATGGCGAGGGTCACGTTTCCCTTCTTTCATATCGACTGTATTTTTCCCCTCACTAAAACGCCCCAAACTTTATTACTATTATTAAATCTCATTGTATATATGACTACGTATAAGTGTATTTCATTTTGCTGCTGTAAATATGAGGACTACCCACGTTCGTTCAAAGGCTTTCAATGATATTTGATTGTTATGAATTAATATTGCTATTAAAGGTATTTTTTCGAGGTTATATTTGGTTCTCATTAGCTTCGTCTGAGTGACTTGCCATTGTTTATTGATGGGAAGAGTGAGTGAGTGATTGGGTGACTGAGTGAGTGAGTGGGTGACTGAGTGAGTGAGTGGGTGAGTGAGTGAGTGGATGAGTGAGCGAAAAAGTGAATGAGTGAGTGAGTGAAAAAGTGAGTAAGTGATTGATTGATTGAGTGGATGAGTAAGTGGGTGGGTGAGTGAGTGAGTGAGTGAGTGAGTAAGTGAGTGAGTGAGTGAGTGAGTGAGTGAGTAAGCGAGTGAGTGAGTGCGTGCGTGAGTGCGTGAGTGAGTAAGCGAGTGAGTGAGTGAGTGAGTGAGTGAGTGAGTGAGTGAGTGAGTGAGTAAGTGAGTGAGTGAGTGAGTGAGTGAGTGAGTGAGTGAGTGAGTGAGTGAGTGAGTGAGTGAATTCATAAGTTTACCAAGAAACTAACAATAAGCAGCTTAAAATTGTCTAAATTGAAAACTATCTGGAATGCGCTTAGGAACAGATCTCCCAGACGAGGAAACTTAAGAGGCTGAATAACTGTAACGAAGACAAACTCAGCCTCCGAACAACATGGTAGGAATAATAAAAATGTTCTTGGAGGCTGAAGTTACGAGAAGAATTAACTCACAAGAAGACAAGTGTGCTGTAACGTGGAAAATCCATCACCACCAAAATTAATTAGAGAGGAAAACATAACATAGAACACGAAACACATACGAAAGGAAATAGAAAGCACACACACTAAAAAGAATACATAGGAACACACACACACACACACACACACACACGTAGCAAAGGAAAAGAAAACACATTGATAAGAGATAAGAGGAAACATACGAGGGAAAAAAGGCGTACGTGATGCAGATAATAGAAAACACAATAGAGGCCAAGGACACAGAGGAAAATTTTATAAGGAAACAGAAACGAAAATTGAAGGAGAGATAACACTAAATAAAAAAAAAGGGAAAAACACTCGAAAAATAAACTTACAACAAAAGTAACACAATAGAAAAAACAAGTGAAGACGCAAACCAAAACAAAATAATGAAGGTAAACAGAAATGAGAACTGAAGGAGACAAGGTACACACACCACCAAAAAAATACAGAAAAGGAAAAAAAAAATATACTTGAAATAAATACTTACAAAAATACATATATATATATATATATAAATACAACAAAAGCAACTCAACAGAAACACAAGTGAGGATGCAAAACATAATATATTAATGAAGGAAAACAGATACGAGAACTGAAAGAGACAAAAAACCGAAACAAAAAGAATAATAGCAATAGAGAAAAAGGGAAAAAATACTCCAAATAAAAACAAACCTACAACAAAAGCAACACAATAGAGAAACACAAGGGAAACAAAACATAATAATGAGGGACTTGAGAGATTATAAAAAGTTAATTAGTGATAAGATAAGATAAGATTTTCATCCTATCTAGACACTTTGCAAGTACCAACTACAAGGTTATTGACTATACAAAGCGCCGCCACGTCAGCACGAACTAGGCGGACTCGAACCGCTGACCGAATGCACAGGGACGCTGCACATTGCGAGCTCACGTCTCTACCAACCTTGCCACCCTGACAGACAGTTAATTAGTGAGTGAATAAATAGAAATACCAAGAAACTGAACAATAAGAAGCTTAAAATTGTCTGAATTAAAAACTATCCGAAATGCGCTTAAGAACAGATCTCCCAGACGAGGAAACTTAAGAGGCTGAATAACTGTAACGAAGACGAATCCCGAACACAGATTTCTCGAGCAGCTTGAAGAATAAGTCTGCTCGTGGGGGGGGGGAGAATGAACAACACCAGGAGAGCGGGAGGAGGGCGAGGGGGGAAGGACAGGGGGAGGGGAGGAGGGTGGAGGGTGGAGGGGGAATGGGGGAAGTGGGGCGAGGGCTTATACAAGGGAAAGACAACACCTTCTCGGGCACGCATGCACCACTTAGGGAGGCAATTGGCTGACGGTGACAGGTACAGACACTAATCTAGAAGGAGGAGGAGGAGGAGGATCTGCAGGAAGAAGATGTGGAAGAGTAGGAAAAGGAAGAGGAGGATTTGGAAGAAGAGGTGGAAGAGTAGGAAAAGGAAGAGGAGGATTTGGAAGAAGAGGTGGAAGAGTAGGAAAAGGAAGAGGAGGATTTGGAAGAAGAGGTGGAAGAGTAGGAAAAGGAAGACAAGGTTTTGGAGGAAAAATAAGAAGGGGAAGAGTAGGAAAGGGAAGAGGAGGTAGGAATAGAGAAGGATTTGGAGGAAATAGAGGGAGGGAAGAGTAGGAACATGAAGAGGAGGTAGGGAAAGGAAGATTTAGAGAAAGAAGAGGAAGGGAAAGAGTAGGAAAGGGAAGAAGAGGATTTAGAGGAAGAAGAGGTGGAAGAATAAGAAAAAGAAGAAGAGGTAGGAAAAATGAAGGATTTGGAGGAAGAAGAAGAGGAATAGAAAGAAAGGGAAAGAGGAGGATTTGGAGGAAGAAGAGGAAGGAGAAGAGTAGGAAAAAGGAAGAGGAGGACCAGGAATGAACAGATAACAAAGGGAGACTCCTTATCACTAACACAAGATTATTCCGTAAACTAAAATGACCTTGAAATGCCATATCTTCTCACAGCATCCATTCCCCTGACCTAACCTGACCTCACCGATACACTAAGGTCAATAAATCGTTCTATCGTACAAACCAAGCACTTTAGCATCAGGGCGACAATATATCTTTAGGTTTTACATGCTGGGTTCTAATAATTTTTTACGGCAGAATCATCCGGTCTTGAACTCTATTAAAGGAAGGTAAAAATATATTAGATAGAGCGGGTTTCCCTTATTCCCTTGGGCAGTATTGACCTCGTTCAGGCAGAGTATCTTGCGCCACGAGGGCCAATAATGGGAATAGTCGTGAGGCTCTTGGGGAAAGGATAGGCTGGATGCAGGAGTTAAAAGTCTATTTAGAAACACTGCAGCAGGAGCAGGAGAGAGAGAGAGAGAGAGAGAGAGAGAGAGAGAGAGAGAGAGAGAGAGAGAGAGAGAGAGAGAGAGAGAGAGAGAGAGAGAGAGAGAGAGAGAGAGAGAGAGAGAGAGAGAGAGAGAGAGAGAGAGAGAGAGAGAGAGAGAGAGAGAGAGAGGACAAAAGGCAGATACAGATATTAATAAAAAAGACAATAAAATAGGGTACGCACGCACGCACGCACGCACGCACGCACGCACTAACGCACACACGCACACACGCACACACACACACACACACCACACCAAATACACACATAACAAACAAGCAAAAAGATCACCGCTGTCTTCTATGTAACTACTAATAACACTTTCACCCAGAGTTTCTCATTACCACCACCTGACACGCCTTTCTCATTACTACAGGTGTTGCGCTGAGCATTTTGCAGCGCCTCCGAACTAATTAAACTACCTCGTTTACATTACACGGCACACAGACATAATTACCTTCCCCCCTCACCCCCAATACCCCCCCTGCCCCCCCACACACTATGTAGGTCGTAGGCATCCCAGTCATAACCTTAAGTTTAATAGTTAACAAATGCTGATTTTTTATTACCCAGCTTCCAGGTGGCGTCTGCGGCAGGTGCGGGTGTTAAATAAACCTTTTGTGATGCTACGCTTGAGTCAGTTACAAGGGAGAGAGGTCGAGGGGAACGGATGTGGACTGAGGTTTGAGGGCTTTAGGGGAACGAGGGTAGTGGTGGTGGCGAGAGGGGTTCATGTTGAAGTGGGGAATTTGGAGGGGGAAGTAAAGGGGTGTTGGAACGAGGGGAGATGTGAGGGGAGGGAGTACTGGAGTGGTGTGGGGGATTATGGGCGGTTTAAAAGAGTAGGAAAATGGGTGGTTGAATGCTCTCTTAGGTGCGAGAAAGAGCGGGAAGTTAAAGTGGAAGAAGTCGTGAGTGTGAGAAAAATGGAATAGTATGGCAGGGATGGATGGGTGCCGTGAAGGAAAGAGTTACTGGCAAGGAAGGGGGTAGAGAGGGGTGAGGAGGGGGTGGTGTTTGCGTAGAGGAGATTGGCTATGAGAGAGGCTGATTGGGAGGGGAGGCTAAGCTGTAAGAGGGAGAGGGGAAACAGGGAGTGGAAGTTGGACACCTATACGTTCCCCTCCACAGGTGATCCAACGACGCACCTCTGCCTCATAACACCTCTAAAAATAGGGTTACGATGTTTATTTGCATTCTAACTTTGTTTCCTGATACCGCCGGGTGACCATGTGGTGGATTGGACGCCGGGAATCACCTATAGCATCACCTCGCATGACCTTAACACGCTCATGACCAGTGCCCTTCCGTTTCCCTTCAGCTCTCTGCACTAACCCAGATCCGTCGTCAAGGGCTTCGTAAAGTTCCAAGCGCTGAGGGTTGTGTCAAGGGCGTTAAAGTGCAATGGTAAAGTGTGTTGCGAGCTTGCGACGACGTACGAATTTCAAGTGTGTGTGTGTGTGCGTGTGTGTGTGTGTGTGTGTGTTTGTGTGTATATATATGTGTGTGTGTGTGTTTGTGTGTATATGTGTGTTTTTTTTTGTGTGTGTGTGTGTGTGTGTGTGTGTGTGTTTGTGTGTGTGTGTGTGTGTGTGTGTGTGTGTGTGTGTGTGTGTGTGTGTGTGTGTGTGTGTGTGTGTGTGTGTGTGTGTGTGTGTGTGTGTGTGTGTGTGTGTGTGTGTGTGTGGTGTGTGTGTGTGTGTGGTGTGTGTGTGTGTGTGTGTGTGTGTGTGTTGAGGGTTGTGATTTCTCCTCCGTCCAGATGGGTTCCTCTCACTCTTCCTCTCTTCTCCCTCCCTTCTTCCCCTACTTCCCTCCCTCCCTCTCTTCCTTCTTCCCCTACCTCCCTACTTCCTCCCCCTCCCTTCCTCTCCCCCCCTCCCCCCCTGGTCTCCCTATCAGGTGCAGGCGGAGACTTGCACTGCGTGTCTGTTGGACGGTGACTGATGGCCAAGCACTGCGCGGAAGATGAAATTTATGTGAGGCATGTGAGGGAGAGAGGGAAGTGAAATGGAGGGAAAGGAGAGGAAGAGAGGGAAGGGAAGTGGAGGGAAGGGGTAGGGCGAGGGAGAAGAGATGTGGAGGGAAGGGGGAGGGAGGAGGAGGGAAGGGGGAGGGAGGAGGAGGGAAGGGGTAGGGAGAAGGGAAGAGAAATGGAGGGAAGGGGAAGGGAGAGAGGGAAGGGAGGTGGAGGGAAGGGGAAGAGAGAAGGGAAGTGGAGGGAAGGGAAGAGAGAGCTGGGTGGTTCATCTTCTTCATATCTCTTCCTTAAGATTCCAAGTAGAGGTAATTCTCTCTCTCTCTCTCTCTCTCTCTCTCTCTCTCTCTCTCTCTCTCTCTCTCTCTCTCTCTCTCTCTCTCTCTCTCTCTCTCTCTCTCTCTCTCTCTCTCTCTCTCTCTCTCTCCTGTGGGCGTAGGATATAACGCAATAACATACCTTCATCATCGCCAAATTGACCCAACGCTGGAGTGCTTGTGTTGGGGGAGCCTGGGAGACAATTTGGATGCTTTACAGGGACGCAAGGACGAGGAGAACGAGAAGGAAGGAGGAGGAAAAGGTGGAGGAGGAGGAAAACAAAGAGGTAAATGTGGAAGAAAAGGAGGAAGAGGACGAAAACGACGAGGGAAAGGTGGAAGAGGAGGAGAAAGAGGACGAAAGCAGGGTGGAGGAAAAGGTGGAAAAGGTGGATGAGAACGAAAACAAGGAGGAGATGATGGAAGAGGAGGACGAGGAGGAAGAGGAGTAAGAGGACAAAAACAAGGTGGAAGAAAAGGTGGAAGAGGAGGACGAGGTGGAAAACAAGGAGGAGGAAAAGGTGGAAGAGGAGGACAAGGAGGAAAAGGACGAAAACAAGCAAGAGAAAAAGGTTGAAAATGTGGAAGAGGAGGAAGGGAACGAAAACAAAGAGGAAAAAGTGGAAGAGGAGGATGAGGATGAAAACATGGAAGAGGAAAAGGTGGCAAAGGATGACGAGAAGGAAGGGAACGAAAGCAAGGAGGAATAACACAATAAAAACGAGGAAACGTAGGAGAGAGAGAGAGAGAGAGAGAGAGAGAGAGAGAGAGAGAGAGAGAGAGAGAGAGAGAGAGAGAGAGAGAGAGAGAGAGGAGAGAGAGAGAGAGAGAGAGAGAGAAGAGAGAGGAGAGAAGAGAGAGAGAGAGAGAGAGAGAGAGAGAGAGAGAGAGAGAGAGAGAGAGAGAGAGAGAGAGAGAGAGAGGGGAGAGAGAGAGAGAGAGAGAGAGAGAGAGAGAGAGAGAAGAGAGAGGAGAGAGAGAGAGAGAGGAGAGAGAGAGAGAGAAAGTGTAGAGACATATATGATATGAGGGGAAAAAAAGGGAGGGAAAAGAAACTGGACATTTACTTTAATTTCCGGCGGGTTACAATGGGCGCAGTGGGAGGGTGCGGGTCACAGCTGATCCCCTCGTAGGCAGGCTTCAGAGGGGACACCAGCAGAGGGGCTTCACAATGGCTTTTGAAGCATAAGCGTAAAAAGGCTTCAAATTAAAAGTTGGTGCCTAGATGGCTGTTAAGGCTTGAGATTGTAAACTTTTTGAAGTGTTCCAATGAGACCGAGCTTGAAATTGAGATACTCGTAAGATCACTAAGACTAAAATGCTTAAGGTACGTTTTGCTCGGTGCGATTATCACGATTACCGCTCTACGATGATTGTTCGACGATTATCGCTGCACGATAATAGAGGGTGTACTATTTTGCTTCGAGCGTCTGTGTCTATGCGATTTTCAACGAGACAGCTTATTTTTTTTACAAGTCACGTGGCGGAAGTGTCCCATGAAGTGTCCCATGTCGCTAGAAAATGGCTTTGAGCAAATTGAGTAGAAGGAGAAGGTTGTTAATCTATAATAATGTAAGCGAAAGTGTGTGTGTGTGTGTGTGTGTGTGTGTGGTGTGTGTGTGTGTGTATCTGTCTGTCTGTCTGTCTGTCCGCGATAGGTGCCGCCCCCTGTGGCGGAATCCCATCATATGTCACAGTTTTGGAATCAGGTTGACCAGGGGAAGGTTTTAAGCTCACTTATAGGATGATCCGATCATTTTTTTTTTTTTTTTTTAGCAGCTATTAGCGAAAACTGTGAAGAAAAAAAAGTGGGTTGCGAGAATTGAGGAAACCTTGATGTAGGGTGATGGGTAATAGGTGAGTGAATGGGTGGGGTGATGGGTAATGGGTGTGGGGTGATGGATGAGTGAATGGGTGGGGGGTGATGGGTAATGGGTGAGTGAATGGGTGGGGAGAATACATACATTTCAGGAAAGTTAGAAGGGGCTATCTGGAGAGTCTGTGTTTGGTGGGCCGAGGTGGTGGGTAATGGGTCTATCTGGAGAGTCTGTGTTTGGTGGGCCTTCGGCCCACGAAACACAGGTGGTGGGCCGAAGGCCCACCAATAGCCCTCCGCAGGAGCTAGCCAAAAAGCTCGCCCGGAGGGCGGCTTTGCTTTCAGGAAAGTTAGAAGGGGCTATGATGTGAATGGGTTGGCGTTAATACATACATTTCTACATCCATGATTTCAGGAAAGTTAGAGGGGGCTATCTGGAGAGTCTGTGTTTGGTGGGCCTTCGGCCCACCAAACACAGGTGGTGGGCCAAAGGCCCACCAATAGCCCTCCGCAGGAGCTAGCCAAAAAGGCCGCCCGGAGGGCGGCTTTGCGGCTAGTTAAATATATAAAATATAAATAAAATATATAAATAAAATATATAAATATAATATAAAACATAAATAAAATACGGTACGTATACATAAATTAAGGTTACAAAGCCTAGTTCCGACTTGTTACCAATCGATGTCGAATTATGCACATCGAAATGCACATCGAGTCGATTATCAACTTGGTTGTTATTAAACAAAAAACTGTAACAGACAAAAAAAATACTTACACAATAGGTATGTTCAGATGAATGCAAGAGCTTTCATATAAATAAAATAGTCATATAATATAATTTGTAAAGTTATATAAATATACAACAGAAAATGACAAATTGAACATCACTGCGTTTTATTAAGCCACTAGCCGCAAAGCGCCCTCCGGGCGGACTTTTTGGCTAGCTCCTGCGGAGGCTATTGGTGGGCCAAAGGCCCACCAAATACAGACTCTCCAGATAGCCCCTTCTAACTTTCCTGAAATCATGGATGTAGAAATGTATGTATTAACATCAACCCATTCACATCACCCCCAACCCATTTACTCACCCATTACCCATCACCCCCCACCCATTCACTCACCCATTACCCATCACCCCCCACCCATTCACTCACCCATTACCCATCACCACACACCCATTCACTCACCCATTACCCATCACCCCACACCTATTCCCTCACCCATCACCCATCACCCCCCACCCATTCACTCACCCATCACCCACACCCATTACCCATCACCCCACCCATTCACTCACCCATTACCCATCACCCTACATCAAGGTTTCCTCAATTCTCGCAACCCACTTTTTTTTC
>JACEEZ010008276.1:122500-130000 GCA_016584305.1 Chionoecetes opilio | reverse complement strand
CCGTGCCACTAGATGACCTTCCACTATTGAGACAAGGAGAGTATTTGAATGTAAGGGAGCGTGGGGATGAGGGGATTAGGGGAGGGTGGGTAGAGTTGCAGTGGAAGGGGAAGGGGAAGGGAAGGGAAGGAGGGTGGATATTGTAGTAATGGAAAATGAAGGAAGGGATGATAGAGAGCTTCAGGACTGAGTACATGTAGTGAGGATGAGATGATATGATGGGAATTTATAGGAATACAGAGGAAGAACAGATGCCAGGAGACTTATTGGTCTATAAAGAGGGTATCTACTGAACTACATACTACAAATAACCACCTACATATAAACTGCATGTAGTGAGGGTGAGATAATATAGGAAGGGAAGGAGGAAGGTGGTTTGAAGGGAAGGAGTGAAGGAGATAAGATTGACAGGGAAAGACTGAGACAGAAATAGAGTGAATCAGGAAGTGAGTGTGTAAGTAGCAAGGAAGGGACAATAGTGACGGAGTATGGTGAAGGGAAGGGAAGGGAAGGAAGGAAGGGATGGGAAGGGATGGGAAGGGATGGGAAGGGAAGGGAAGGGAAGGGAAGGGAAGGGAGGAGATGGGAAGGGAAGGGAAGGGAAGGGAAGTAATGGGAAGGAAAAGAAGGGAAGGGAAGGGAAGGGAAGGGAGGGGATGGGAAGGGAAGGCAAGGGATGGGAAGGGAAGGAAAGGAAAGGAATGGGAAGGAAAAGGAAGGGAAGGGAAGGGAAGGGAAGGGATGGGATGGGAAGGGAAGGCAAGGGATGGGAAGGGAAGGGAAAAAGATGAAAAAAAGGTGAGATAAAAGGGAAGGAGGTATGAAAAAGTGGAGAGACAATTTATATCAATACAGTGAAGGTTAGAGAAAGGAGGGAAAGTATGGGTAGTGACAGGGGGGAAGAAAAACAATAACAAAAACAATAATAAACAATAAACAAGTACTGTATACCTGCAGAGTGGAAGGGTATCGATAGAAGGTTAGGTAAGGAGAGGAAGGTGGGAGGGAGGAGGGGGCAGAAATATGTGAGGAATGCTATTGACACAAACCCTCTCAATGCGACCCACTAACTGATGTATGAGGAACTACGTATAGGCTATGTATTGAAAGAGAGAGAGAGAGAGAGAGAGAGAGAGAGAGAGAGAGAGAGAGAGAGAGAGAGAGAGAGAGAGAGAGAGGAGAGAGAGAGAGAGGAGAGAGAGAGAGAGAGGAGAGAGAGAGAGAGAGAGAGGAGAGAGAGAGAGGAGAGAGAGAGAGAGAGAGAGAGAGAGAGAGAGAGAGAGAGAGAGTTATAAAAAGAATGGAAACAAAAACAAATGAGAAATGGAAAAGAGGATAAGAATGCCAATGGGAAAAAAAGTAAAAGAAACTATGACACTTCTGCTTGTTCTCCCTGCTTCTTACCGCCTGCTTACTTTTCCTTTCCCCTTACCTGCCCTCTCCTCACTCCCTCCCCCCCTTGACCCCCTACTTGCCCTCCCCTCACCCCCTCCCTTGCACCCCTTACTCCCCACTTACTCCCCCTTAGCGACACTTACTCTTTAGTGACACCCACGTTTCCTGCAGATCAAGTGGCTGTATTTTCCTTGTCTCTCTCACTTTTTTTCTCGCTTTCTGATCCCTCCACCATTTGTCGGGAGTCACGCATAGGCGGATACGAACCATGCCTTTGCCTACCTTTGTCCTATACTCTCCTTTGTTCTTTCTTCATGTCCTTTTTCAAGCGCTTATTCGTCCACTCACGTTTTTACTTCTTCTTATCTTTCCATTTTTTTTCCTTATCTTATCACGTTTATCTTATTCCTATTCCCCTTGCTTGCATTCTCCTTTTCCTGTTTTTGTATCCGTCCTATTCCTGTCCTATTCCTGTCCTATTCCTATCTTATTCCTGTCCTATTCCTGTCCTATTCCTATCTTATTCCTGTCCTATTCCTGTCCTATTCCGGTCCTATTCCTGTCCTATTCCTGTCCTATTCCTATCTTATTCCTGTCCTATTCCTGTCCTATTCCAGTCTTATTCCTGTCCTATTCCTGTCCTATTCCTGTCCTATTCCTGTCCTATTCCTGTCCTATTCCTGTCTTATTCCTGTTCTATTCCTGTCTTATTCCTATCTTATTCCTGTCCTATTCCTGTCTTATTCCTGTTCTATTCTTTTTCTATTCCTGTCCTATTCCTGTCAGTGACCCAGAAAATATTTTCATGAATGTTAAAAACTTAAAAACGAAAGGAAAGATGCGTCATTAAATATCGGAACTATGAGACGAACTTTAAATTTATATTTTTAACTAACATTTATAGTCTTAAGTTCTTTTAACTAATTTTTTGTCGCTGTTTATTGTGTCATATTTTCTTTACAATGATGGATTTTTTTTACCAGAGTCTAACCTATATTCCATTCACATTACAGCTTCTACGACTTCCCGTTGCTTATATATATACTGCTCTCTCTCTCTCTCTCTCTCTCTCTCTCTCTCTCTCTCTCTCTCTCTCTCTCTCTCTCTCTCTCTCTCTCTCTCTCTCTCTCGGGATTAGACACGAGTATTTTTTTTTATTATTGCTGAATGCTCCACTATACAAACACATTTATATCCATGTATTTTTTTTCTCTCCCTTCTTTTATTCTTTATATAGGGAACCGCCATGTATAGGACTACGTAGTTTCAGGAACCGACCATTAGATAAATTGGTCCCATTATACGAACTGAACTAGATCCCCGGGAGAGATTCTTTTTGCGGGGCCGTTAATTATCATGACGAGCGGTTGTTACCCGTTCACATCACACACGATACTCTGAACGTCCGAATGACCTTGTATATGTAACCGCGTGTTTATCATTCTTTTTCTCTCTCTCTCTCTCTCTCTCTCTCTCTCTCTCTCTCTCTCTCTCTCTCTCTCTCTCTCTCTCTCTCTCTCTCTCTCTTTCTCTCTTTGAGAAAATAGTTGCTAGTAGATTAATGGACTACATTTCTAAATTTTCATTATTATCGCAGTTTCAATATGGTTTTCGCCCCAAATACTCCACTGAACTTGCCTTGCATCACCTTTGTCAAAATATATATGATACATTAGATAGTAAAGCCTATCAGATATCAGTCTTTTGTGATCTGTCTAAAGCCTTCGATACCATATCTCATTCTATTTTGTTAGAAAAATTGAAGGTTTACGGAGTCCGTGGTGCTGCACATAATTGGTTTGTAAGTTATTTAAGTCACAGGAAGCAATGTACAGTTTATAATAATGCACTATCCTCTCTCACATCTATTAGTTTTGGAGTAACACAAGGATCAATTTTGGGTCCCATTTTATTTTTATTATATATCAATGATATCACACGTTGCACTAATAAACTCAAATTTCTTCTCTTTGCTGATGATACCACTATTTTCATTCAGGGACAAAGTCTCATTAACATTAAAAACACATTAAATGCAGAATTATCTCATGTTTCAAACTGGATGAAAAGTAATAAATTAACCTTGAATGCTACTAAAACTTCTTATATGGTATCTTGTTCTTTGATGATTCAACCACCAAATATTGATGTATGCATAGACAATCTTATTTTAGAGCAAGTTGGTGAATATAAATTTTTGGGTGTTATTATTGATGATAAACTGAAATGGAAATCTCATATACTAGAGGTGATTACTAAACTTTGTAAAATAAATGGTGTACTACATAAGATACGCAACAATATAACCATTGATAGTTTAAGACAAATATACTTATCAATAGCCTAGCCACACCTTTTGTATTGTTCAGCTGTGTGGGGAGGAGCATTTAAAACTTTACTTGACAGTCTTTTCATTACTCAAAATTTTTTTTTACGTGTAATGTCTCACAATCACAGATATGCACACACAGACCCTCTCTTTAAAGACCTAAATTTACTTAAATTAACTGATATTATATCCCTCGAAGCAAATCTATTTATACATAAAGCATTATACACATACCAAGTTGACAGTGGTTTTCAGTTCATGTCTAACAACTCAAATAGCCGAAGACCAAATGATCTAAATATTCCTATATGTAGAACGTCCCATGCACAGCGAAGCATTACGGTTAGGGGAGTAAAACTGTGGAATCGGCTGCCAGAAGATCTTAAAAACATCACCGATAGTAACATTTTCAAGTGTAAAATAAAGAAGAAAAAATCGATCAATAAATCTAATCCTTGTTCATTCATGTGTATTTTAGTTTTTTGTATGCTTGTGTGTTTGTTAATATTAGCCTTTGTTTTTGCCTTGTCAAGATTTGCGTATATCCTATTTGTATTTCACTTTTTATTCACATATTAATTTTTGTATGTTATTAACTATTGCTTATATAATAATTATCTTTGGTAGTATTTTTTAAAGGTAATGCGATTTATTATTTATATTATTTCTCGGGCCTTATTTATCTGACCTAAATCGGCAACTATGTTTCGCAACAGGTCTCTATAAGAGCTCCGGCTCAACAGACCGAGCCTTATAATATATACATGTATATATATTTTAAATTACTGTATTGCTAAAGGGCCAAATAAATGTATCAGTATCAGTATCTCTCTCTCTCTCTCTCTCTCTCTCTCTCTCTCTCTCTCTCTCTCTCTCTCTCTCTCTCTCTCTCTCTCTCTCTCTCTCTCTCTCTCTCTCTCTCTCTCTCTCTCCCATTGATGTTCCTTTGTTATCATCAGTTCACTTGTTATTAATTTGTCACCCATATAACATGATAGGGTTGCAGGGTCCGTAGGGTTATTTCACAGTTCAAACGCTGACCTGTTAAATTCCTAGAAATGATATTTTTTATTTATTTTCAAGGTTGAATAAATTAAATAAACAATGCCATGCCAGAATAATGACCTTAACCATTCCTGAAAGTTTGATTGAAATCAGGTCGGGAATGGCGGAGACTTAGTTGAACGGACAGACACAGACGGACTGATGGACATACGGACGGATGGACGGACGGATGGACGGACGGACGGACGGATGAACGGACGGACGGATGGACGGACGAACGGGCGGACGAAAAGACAGACAGACATTCAGTGAACTATAAAATTAAAGTAGCATTCCTTTCCACTTTCACCCTCCCAATACCCTCTTAGACTATGAAATAAAAAGGAAATCAAACGTAACACATTAAAAGAATATATACACACACATATACGTCATTTAGCTAAGTCTAATATAACGTTAAGGAATTAATCAAACCAGGAAAGGCTGCACTGTGGGCATACGTGCGTCAAACAACAAACTTTACCTGAACGCATCATTGCTGCTATTACATGAACTCCAGAATGGGTTGCGTCGCCGGCAAGGGTCTGAGGGAGAGGGCGAGCGAGGTGGAGGAAGGCAGGAAGGTTTTGATAAATGACCTTCGGGGCAGCAAGGGGAAAGGGACGAGAGAGAGAGAGAGAGAGAGAGAGAGAGAGAAGAGAGAGAGAGAGAGAGAGAGAGAGAGAGAGAGAGAGAGAGAGAGAGAGAGAGAGAGAGAGAGAGGAGACTATAGGGGACAAGACAGAGACAAGAGAGGGACTAGGAGTAAGGAGGGAGGAACAGGAAGGGAACTCGAATGAAACATGAGCGGGACAGGGATGGGGGAGGGAGCAGAGAGAGAGAGAGAGAGAGAGAGAGAGAGAGAGAGAGGAGGACGAGAGAAGAGAGAGAGAGAGAAGAGAGAGAGAGGAGAGAGAAAAGAGAGAGAGAGAGAGAGAGAAGAGAGAGAGAGGAGAGAAAGCGAGTGAGTGAGAAAGAGAGGGGAGTGGATACCTTAACTGAGCAAAGAGAACGAGTGGGAATGGGAATGAGAAGAGAGTAAGGTGTGACAAGGGAATGAAAGTGAGTTGATAGTGGTGTAGGTGAGGGGAAGAAGTGACGTGGGTGAGGGGAACATCAAGGAGGGGGAATCAGTGAGGGGATATTAGAGGGGACATCAGTGGGGGAGGGACGAAAATGGGGGAAAAGGGGCATCAACTCTCCACTCCACTCTAATAACATACTTTTCTCTCTCCCTTCGTCGGGTTTCTCAGGGGCGTTACATTAAGGCACGGTTAATATGCAGGGAATGAGAGACGCCTCCAACGACATAGGGGGACGAAGGGTGACGAGGCGGAGTGAAGGAGTAGTGTTTAAGTAGTGAAGGAGTAGTGTTTAAGTAGTGAAGGAGTAGTGTTTAAGTAGTGAAAAAGTAGTGTTTAAGTAGTGAAGGAGTAGTGTTTAAGTAGCGAAGGAGTAGTATTTAAGTATTGAAGGAGTAGTGTTTAAGTAGTGAAGGAATAGTGTTTAAGTAGCGAAGGAGTAGTGTTTAAGTAGTGAAAAAGTAGTGTTTAAGTAGTGAAGGAGTAGTGTTTAAGTAGTGAAAAAGTAGTGTTTAAGTAGTGAAGGAGTAGTGTTTAAGTATTGAAGGAGTAGTGTTTAAGTAGTGAAGGATTAGTGTTTAAGTAGTGAAGGAGTAGTGTTTAAGTAGTGAAGGAGTAGTGTTTAAGTAGCGAAGGAGTAGTGTTTAAGTAGTGAAGGAGTAGTGTTTAAGTAGTGAAGGAGTAGTGTTTAAGTAGTGAAGGAGTAGTGTTTAAGTAGTGAAAAGTAGTGTTTAAGTAGTGAAGGAGTAGTGTTTAAGTAGTGAAGGAGTAGTGTTTAAGTAGTGAAGGAGTAGTGTTTAAGTAGTGAAGGAGTAGTGTTTAAGTATTGAAGGAGTAGTGTTTAAGTAGTGAAGGAGTAGTGTTTAAGTAGTGAAGGAGTAGTGTTTAAGTAGTGAAAAAGTAGTGTTTAAGTAGTGAAGGAGTAGTGTTTAAGTAGTGAAGGAGTAGTGTTTAAGTAGTGAAGGAGTAGTGTTTAAGTAGTGAAGGAGTAGTGTTTCAGTAGTGAAGGAGTAGTGTTTAAGTAGTGAAGGAGTAGTGTTTAAGTAGTGAAGGAGTAGTGTTTAAGTAGTGAAGGATTAGTGTTTAAGTAGTGAAGGAGTAGTGTTTAAGTAGTGAAGGAGTAGTGTTTAAGTAGCGAAGGAGTAGTGTTTAAGTATTGAAGGAGTAGTGTTTAAGTATTGAAGGAGTAGTGTTTAAGTATTGAAGGAGTAGTGTTTAAGTAGTGAAAAAGCAGTGTTTTAAATATTGAAGGAGTAGTGTTTAAGTAGTGAAGGAGTATGTTTAAGTAGTGGGAAAGGGGTAGTGTTTAAGTAGTAAGGAGTAGTGTTTAAGTAGTGGAAGGAGTAGTGTTTAATAGTGAAGAGTAGTGTTTAAGTAGGAAAAAGTAGTGTTAAGTAGTGAAGGAATAGTGTTTTAAGTAGTGAAAAAGTAGTGTTTAAATAGTGAAGGAGTAGTGTTAAGTAGTGAAAAAGTAGTGTTTTAAATAGTGAAGGAGTAGTGTTTAAGTAGTGAAGGAGTAGTGTTTAAGTAGTGAAGGAAATAGTTTAAGTAGTGAAGGAGTAGTGTTTAAGTAGTGAAAAAGTAGTTGGTTTTAAATATGAAGGAGTAGTGTTTAAGTAGTGAAAAAGTAGTGTTTAAGTAGTGAAGGAG
>JACEEZ010008276.1:115000-117500 GCA_016584305.1 Chionoecetes opilio | reverse complement strand
GTTGTGACCGTTTGCAACCGAAAATTTTCCGATTGCAACCAAAAATCCCCCGCAGAAAACGCCTCTAGTCTACAGAAGTTACAAAAGTCTACAACAAGCAACAGAAGTTATTGTAAAACCGAAGTTTATTTAGCACTAATTAAATCATTACGCTAATTACTCATTAAGGGCTTGTTCTACGCAAAAAGTTTGTTTCACAAACCCCTATTGATTTTGACAGCACTACTTGCATGTCAAATTTCAGCTCAATCCGACAATATTTAGGAGTAGTTATTCACTTTTGGGCTTAATAATGGTTCCACTCCCCTTACGCGAACGGGTCTTATGGTAAGTAGCAGCTCGCTTCGCTCGCTGCCAATTATTATACATACATCAAGTATAGGCGTCCAGCCTCTGGCCCCTTTGCTTTTGGCTCAGTTCTTGCGGCTGGAACGTGGCAGCGAGCCACGTTCCAGCCAATTAACTCATTACGTGATTTACTCATTAAGGGCTTGTTCTACGCAAAAAGTTTGTTTCACAGACCCACATTGATTTTGACAGCACTACTTGCATGTCAAATTTCAGCTCAATTTGACAATAATTAGGAGTAGTTTACGCTAATTACTCATTAAGGGCTTGTTTTACACAAAAAGTTTCTTGCGACGACCCCCATTGATTTTGACAGCACTACTTGCATGTCAAATTTCAGCTCAATCCGACAATATTTAGGAGTAGTTATTCACTTTTTGGCGGAAACTTGGTTCCACGGGTCTTATGGTAAGCGGCAGCGAGCGAAGCGAGCTGCCAATCAAGTATAGGCGTCCAGCCTCTGGCCCCTTTGCTTTTGGCTCAGTTCTTGCGGCTGGAACGTGGCTCCCTGCCACGTTCCAGCCAATTAACTAATTACGCTAATTACTCATTAAGGGCTTGTTCTACGCAAAATGTTTGTTTCATAGACCCCCATTGATTTTGACAGCACTACTTGCATGTCAAATTTCAGCTCAATCCGACAATATTTAGGAGTAGTTTACGCTAATTACTCATTAAGGGCTTGTTCTACGCAAAAAAATGGTTGCACTGACCCCCATTGATTTTGACAGCACTACTTGCATGTCAAATTTCAGCTCAATCCGACAATATTTAGGAGTAGTTATTCACTTTTTGGCTTAAACTTGGTTCCACGGGTCTTATGGTAAGAAGCAGCTCGCTTCGCTCGCTGCCAATAACAATAGGTACATATTTATGCTTCTCTCGATCGTGCCCTTCAACAAGTAATCCTTTCTCCTTAGAGACGAGGCTATAAGGTCCCTTTCAACCCTAAGCGGATCTTTGCTGGCACCGAATCTGCAATGATGTATGATCTACATCAGTTACTGTATGCTTTTTTTTACTATTACTATTGGCCGAGAAAAGACTGTTGCAGCGTTGTCTGATATTTGAGAACATGGTTTTTTTAGGATGTAGACGGGTAAGAGAAGGTTATACGTGTTTGTATGTAAAGTCAGTGTCGTTTGCTGCTGTGAATGTGTGTGTGTTCACAACTAGGTATATCGAACTTTTAATTACTATTTTACGTATATTATCTCATAGGTGGATGATGGTTACTGCGTTGAAGAAAAGACAACTTTTTCAGTTTTTCTTACCTGAGCAGGAGATAAAGACTTTCTTCTATTATTCGTATCACTCTTTTGGCACACTAATTAAAGAGATAACTCAGAGAGAAGAGAAGAGAGAGAACTAAAGAGAGAAAGAAGAGAGTTACTGTATGTAGTTTTTACTATTCGCTGAGAAAACTGTCGCAGTGTAGTATAATTTCTGTGAACATGTATTTTTTAGTATGTAGTAAGAGTAAGAAGAAGTTACGTGTCTGTAGGTAAAGCCAGTGTTTGCTGCTCTGAATGTGTGTGTGTTGGTAATAAAGTAGATCAAAATGTTAATTACTATTGTACATATATTCTCTCAAAGGTGTGTATGATGGTGACTGCGTTGGAAATAAGAATACTCGTATTATTTCAATTTTTCTTACCGAGTAGGAGATATACTTTTTTTTTTATATCTTTTGTATCACAATTTTGACACACTACTTAAATAGAGAATAACAAATATAGCGTTAAAACCCTCAGGAAATATTGTTTATACCTTACAAGCTACTTTTGCTACACAAAGCCACACCCACGAGTATTGGTTTACTTCAAGGCTCTTTCAGATGTTAGTCACTTTCTCTTCTGTATGTCCAGGAAATAGAGAAAAAACTAACGTGCCCAAACTCGCCTCTACTCCCGCCGTGTTTCCAGCAGGCTATGGAGCTAAGCAAGGTCAAGAAAGGAACATTAGCCCCGTTAGAATCCACGACGTTAAGAATCAGCACTTTCCTTTCTTGGCCTAGGAGCTTAGGTGATTCGGTCCGCCTATCACAGCCATTAGCCCCGTTCGTCCCCTCTTCCCCCTTCCCCCACAACACACGCAAAGAAAAAAAAGACCAAACTCGCCTCTACTCACACACGTGTCTCCAGCAGGCCAT
>JACEEZ010008276.1:100000-110000 GCA_016584305.1 Chionoecetes opilio | reverse complement strand
CCATACGATTCACCTTGTCCTTTCAATAATTCTTTCTCGCTCCTCATCTTCTTTCTGTTCCTCCTCCTCCTCCTTCTCCTCCTCCTCTTCACCCTCCTACAGTCATCAACCGTCGTTCAGGATATCAATATTTTCACCTCCAATATTGCAATATATATCAAAGGTTCCTCCTCCCCCTCGCCTTGCCTTCCATCAGTACTCCACCATCGAGAAAAAAAATCCCATTGTTGTCTATTCCATGTGATGAAAAATACTTACAGTTCGAACAGATTTAAGAGGAAAAATCATCCCCTCCCCTCCTTGCCTTACACAAGTCATCCATCTACCTTTATTTCCGTCTTTCTCCTCTCCCAAACTCCTTCATCACCCTAAGCTTCTAACTCACTACCTCCTCCCACTCCTAATCGATCAGTGTATATAACATTACCATCACCATAACACTAATCCATCACCATACACTCTGCCCATCATCACACCTTCCTTGCAACTGGTCTGGTAACTCACTATGCACATCTTCCTTCCCTTAAAGTAATCGTCCAGACCATTTCATCATTCCTGATTTAATGCAATCAAATCATAGCCATTAACGAGTATATCAACAATACGTCGTCACTTTTTGTATCCAGTCAGCCGTTTTTAAATAATCCGCAATCAAAATCTGCAAATTCCCCGCGTTCTCAAAACACTCCTCAAGGTTTGCAGACGATGCGCTCAGGCTCGGTGACGTAGCATCAGGGAGGCTCCTCTTCCCGCGCTGATCAGAGAGGCACGTAAACACAGAGATAAATATAGTACTTGAAGATATTTGGGTGTTTCTGATAGATTTTTTTTGCTATATGCCACATGCATGCATCCTTTATGGGTGCAGCAAGACAGCTGTGCCTTTCGAGAAAAGTTAGCACACGGAAAGGAGTGGCGTGTGTAAGGTGATACACGCCTATAGTTGTTTGGGGCGAGCAGTTGTGTTGAGAACGGTGTGTAGTGAGGGTACACAGCGGGTGAAAGACTGGGTGAGAGTGTGCAGCACGACTAGTCGGCTACCCAGTGTGTGGGTTGGGACGACGAGTGTGAGGTGAGCCTGTGTACACGGGTGTGCTGGACAAGGGCGGCGCCCCCCCGTAAGACAGTGACTCAGTCCAACACTATATCAGACCAGGTGGCCCTGTTAGACAGGGACGCCAGAACTGGCAGCAGCGGTGGACCACCACGACTGTGAGGCTTTGCCTCTTAACAAGACCAAGTAAACCATGTAAACCAGTTGTGGAGTGGGCGTGCCCTGTGGTGAGAGATCCTGTGGTGGTGTGGCTGTCACACTTTTCTGCCTTCCCGCCCGCATATTTTTCCAACTCTATGCTGTAGTTAATGCTAGTATGTGGTTTTCCGAGTAATGACGTTTGACTGTAGCTCCAAAACTAACCATAGGATTTTCTCGAAAGTACCTTCATTGTGATTCCCACACACACATGGTTTTAACCTATTTACCAATCCATGTTTTGGAGAAGTGCCAGGTCCTCCTGCTGAACCTCAGGCTCTGCTAACACCTGTTCATCCACCTCGTACTCGGGCTCAAACATATAGGATCCCATGACAATCTGAGGTTCGTTTTCCTCATAGTATACGCGACCAGCGTCATTTCTTTCGGTGTCAGATTGAGCATCGTACCCTACATCTGTCACAGCGACAGATTCACTGTCTGACACCGAAATACAATCGCTTATCATAACATTTGCCGACAGGTGTCAGACAGAGTGTCTGCGGGCGTCCCTGTTCTGACGTCATCAATAACAGTCGTAGCCCTGTTGGAGGGAAGATTTTTTTTTTCGCGCGCTTTTTACAAAAGTCGTATTTTTACGGAAATAAGGCCTGGAAATCAATTATTTTTGGTGGATTAGGTGTTCTGAATGTACATTCAACATAATTCGGCAAAAAAAAATTGGGTCTGGAACGATTACTTTAAGTTTTAACATTATTAGGGAAAACAATATACCGGTCTCTAAAAACTGGAAAAACGAAAAACGAAAAGAAGAGGCAACTTATGTGTATGGAAGGTGTGTGTGTATGTGTATGAGAGAGAGAGAGAGAGAGAGAGAGAGAGAGAGAGAGAGAGAGAGAGAGAGAGAGAGAGAGAGAGAGAGAGAGAGAGAGAGAGAGAGAGAGAGAGAGAGAGAGAGAGAGAGAGAGAGAGAGAGAGAGAGAGAACCAATACATTACATAACACATCCTAATCATTATAAGAAGTCACCAATAATTAATGTGAATATCAAGAGCCACTTCACGATTCTCTCCCTCCAGGTCATAAAGAAGAAGAATTAATTAATGCATTACCTTACACAGCACAGGATAGGGGACACAGTCAGGAAAGATACAGACAGACAGACAGACAGATGGACACACTATAGGGAAGGGAAAGACAGATACAGACAGAGAGACAGATGGACACAGTACAGGGAAGGGAAAGACAGACAGACAAACAGACAGACAGACAGATGGACAGAGTACAGGGAAGGGAAAGACAGACAAACAGACACAGACATACATACAGACAGACAGACAGACAGACAGACAGACATACAGACAGACAGACAGATGGAGACACAGAATAAGGAAGGGAAAGAGAGTCAGATACATAGACAAACAGAGAGACAGACAGACAGATGACAGATGGACAAAAACAGGGAAGGTTGTTAAAGACAGTCAGGACAGATACAGACAGACAGACAGACAAACAGACAGACAGACACCCGCTTACTTTTCACCTAAACCAGAATATCATCTCTATGTACGTAGAATCAAAAGTTTTCAATTATGCATACAATAGCATTTTTTTGTTTTAGTTAACCGTGATTGATATAGTTTGTTATATATCCTCTTGTTTTGTTTATTATTGGATTGTGTGGCGTACTGTGTTATATATTTATCTATATTTATTTGTTTACTGATGCCTACTGGGATACAGGAATCGAATTATAATCCTCCGTTTTTCATTAGATTAAATAAAGGAAACTAATAACAATACATCCAACCACGTTAACGGATGCGGACGCGGACACGCACTGATGTAGAAGTTCACCTCTCTCTCTCTCTCTCTCTCTCTCTCTCTCTCTCTCTCTCTCTCTCTCTCTCTCTCTCTCTCCTGTCTCTCTCTCTCTCTCTCTCTCTCTCTCTCTCTCTCTCTCTCTCTCTCTCTCTCTCTCTCTCATCACCATCCTTTGTGTTGTTCAATCAAATATTTTTTTATAACTTCGCTTTTTCTTCATCCTCTTACACCTCCTCTCAATCTTCTCCTTCTCCTTCTCCTCCTCCTCCTCCTCCTCCTCCTCCTCCTCCTCATTAATTTTTCCCTCGCCGCCAACACGGAAGGAAGTGAAAATCTTGGTTCCGGCCTTACCCAAACTGCGTATACGTCGTTAAAATCACACTAAGTTTTCTTAGAGATTTTCCCCGTCTTTAACACACCTTGCATTTCATTTAATACAGCGAGGCTTTATATATTCCCTACAACTAACCCCACACAACACACTCCACAGGGGAAAACACAGTGAAACGCATTGATAGTGAGTAAAAAAATTTCTATAACTTGCAGGGTTTCTAGTCCTAATTTGAAATTTTATTTGTGCTTGTTTTTAAATAAGTAAACGTTGTTTTAGTTCTATCTATAGCATTTGTGGCATTCTTAAAACTGGTTACAAGGTGTGGTATTTTCCACTCAGTTTTTGAGAAAGTATTCCCTAGGGACGGAGCGACCTTAGATTTGTGCTCAACCGCGTCCTCCTTTCCATCCTGAGAGAGAGGGGAGAGAGAGAGAGAGAGAGAGAGGAGAAGGGGAGAGAGAGAGAGAGAAAAGAGAGAAGAAAGAGAGAAGAGAGAGAGAGAGAGAGAGAGAGAGGGGAATTGGAGAGAGGAGAGAGAGAGAGATAAAATCACTTTGTCTAAAAGTTTTCGTTTTTGTAATTCGAGTTCCGTACATCTATTTATCCCCGCAGCGCATAATATTATTTTTCAGCATGCCTTCCATTCTTTCGCAAGTGTCTGGTTGCAGTGGAAGTTTGCACCACAATATTTCTAACTCCACAGCCGGTAAGACTTTGTGTCTTGTCAAACAAACAAGAAGAAACCCTCGCAATGTACAAATGATCTAAGAAGGGGTCAGGGCATCCCAAAGTTTTATGACAGTCTAAAGGAAGGCTTTTTGCACATACTGCCTCCACCCAACCCCACTGCCTCACTGCCATCCCTTTCGCCCTTCTTCCCTTTCTTCCGCCTTGGTAACACCTCTTCCTCTACCCCACCTTCCTCCTCATCCTCCTCTCCCAGATTTTCCCCCCCGCCACACACCCTATACCTTTAAAATCCTCCACCTCCTTAAAATCTACCCGGCCCAACCGTATCCACATCCCCTTCTATCTACCAACCCTCCACCTCCCAACCTCACTCCTCTACACCTCCTCCTGTCCCCCTCCTCCTACTCCTCCTTCTCCACCTCCTCCAAACCTCCTCCTCCTCCTCCTCCCCCTTCCTCCCCCCTCTTCCTCCTCCGCCTCCAATCCCCTCCTCCTCCTCCCCCTCCTCCCTCCTCCTCCTCCCTCCTCCTCCCCCTCCTCTCTCACTCCTCTACGCCAGCCTCCTCCTCCTCCCCTCCCCCCGCTCCCTTGTCTTCTCCTTCCCCTGCCCCTTTGCTCCCGTAAGGCGAGGAGCACGAAAGACCAACAGCAGTCAAGGGGCCCCTAAATTCCATGTGTGAAAAATACTTACAGTTACGAACAGATTCTTAAGAGGAAAAAATCATCGCCCTCCCCCCTTGCCTTAACACAAGTCATCCATCTACCTTTATTTCCGTTCTTTCTCCTCTCCTCCCAAACTCCTTCAATTCAGCCCTAGAAGCATTCTAAAGCTCACATACCTCCTCCCACACTCCTATGATCGATCAGTATATACATTACCATCCATCTAACACACTTAAATAATATCATCACCTAAACTCTCGGCCCATCATCACACCTTCCTTGCAACTGTAACTGTGTAACCTCATCTCATGCACATCTATCCTTCACCATTAAAGTGTAATCGCGTCACCCAGACCATATTTCATCATTCTCCTGATTTTAATGCTCATCAAACATCATAGCCATTAACGGAGTATATCAACATACGTCCGTCACATTGTTTGTAATCCAGTCAAGCCGCTCTAAAAAAAAAATAATCCCAATCAAAATCTGCAAACTTCCCCCGCTGTTCTCAACACACACTCCTTCAAGGTTTGCAGACGATGCGCTCAGGCTACGTGACGTAGCTCAGGCAGGGTCCCTTCTTCGCGCTACTGACATCAGAGAGGCACGTAACAACAGACTAGACTAAATACTCTAGTCTACTCACAAAGATATTTTTGGCGTGTTTTCTGATAGATTTCTTTGTCGCTACAAAAATGTCCACAATTCATGCATCCTTTATGGGTGTCTGCAAGACACCCTGTGCCTTTCGAGAAAAGTTTGCACACGTTGAACAGTGGCGTGACTGTAGCGTGCATGTACACGTCCATCAACATAAGATAGGTTGTAAGAAGGTTGGCGCGGCACCTGGTTGTTTTGGAGAACCGGTGTAGTAACGTGAGGTACACACACGCGGGTGAAAAGACTTGGTGTGTAATATAGTGTGCAAGTCAAAAGAACGACATAGATCGAGCTATAACCGTATGTTGTGTGGGTTGTGGACGACGACGTGTGAGGTGAGCCTGTGTACCAACGGGTGTAGCTGACATGAGGCGATTCCACTACAGCGCCCCCCCGTAAGGATACATGGTGTGGACGATCAGGTCCAACACTTTTAGTTATTCAGACCAGGTGGCCCTCTTAGACATAGTGACGCCGCGTGCTCAACTGCAGCTAGCGGTGGACCACACACCACAATGTGTGAGGCTTGTGCCTCTTAACAAGACCAATAAAACCATGGTAACATCTCCAGTATTTTGGAGTGGGCGTGCCCTGTGGTGAGAAGATCCTGTGGTGGTGTGGACTGTTCACACTTTCTGCCTTCCCGCCCGCCATAATTTTCCAACTCTATGCTGTAGTTATAATGCCTAGTAGTGTGAGTCTTTCCGATTAATGACGATTTGACTGTACTGCTCAAAAACTAACCATAGGATATATTCTCACAAGTCTTTCATTGTGATTCCGCACACACGCACATGCTTTATTTAACCTTAATTTACAATCACAATTGTTTTGGATGTGGCCAGGGTCTCCTGCTGAACCTCCGGCCGTCTGCATAACATACCTGTTTGCGATGTGCTACCATCGTACTCGGGGCTCAAACATAGTATCGATACCCATAGAAGAAACAATCTGAGGTTCATTTTCACCAATCATAGTATAACGCGACCACAGCGTCATTCTGTTCGGTGTCAATGAGACATCGTACCCTAAGATCTATGTCACAGCGCACAGACATTCACTGTCTGACCACCGGAAATACAATCGACTCATCACTAACAATTTGCTAGACAGAGTGTCAGACAGAGGTCATGCGGGCGTCCCTGTTACTGGACGCGTCATCATACGAGTCGGTAGCCCTTGTGGAGGGAAGACATTCTTTTTATTGCGCGGCGGCTTTTTACAAAAGTCGTGTTTTTTTACGGAAATAAGGCCTGAAATCAATTATTTTTTTTTGGTGGGCTTAGGTGTTTGGAATGCATACAAGTTCAGACATAATTCGCAAAAAAAAAATTGGTGGTCTGGACGATTACCTTTATAATTATTTTAACACATTATTAGGGCAAACAAATTATACCGTGGATACTCTTAAAAACTTGAAAACAACGAAAACACGAAATACAGAAGAGTCAACTTATTGTGTATGGTACGGTGTGTGTGTATGTGTTATGAGAGAGAGAGAGAGAGAGAGAGGAGAGAGAGAGTGAAGAGAGAGAGAGAGAGAGAGAGAGAGAGAGAGGAGAGAGAGAGAGAGAGAGAGAGAAAACCAATGAGCATTTACATTAAAACACATCCTAATCATTATAAGAAGTGTCAACGCAATAATTAATGTGAATATCAAGACCCACATTTTTCACTTGAACTTCACGATTCTCTCAAACTCCATTTCCAGTCATATTAATTTATAACGAAGAAGAATTAATTAATCACGCACTTACCTTACACAGACAGGATAGTGACACAGTCAGGAAAGATAAGCAGACAGACAGACATATGGACACACTATTAGGGAAGGGAAAGACAGTATACAGACAGAATATGAGACAGATGGACTCATCAGTACAGGGAAGGGAAAGACAGACAGACAAAACAGCACAGACAGACAGATGGATCTATGAGTACAGGGAAGGGATGGAGACAGATACGAACCACATTAACAAGACACACAGTGACATACATTTACGACAAGAATAACTAGACAAGTACAGACAGACAGACATTAACAGACAGACGACAGATTGGAGACACGAATTAAGGAACGGAAAGAGAGTCAGATACTATACAGGAGACAAACAGAGAGACAGACAGACAGAATGACGATGGGGACAAAAACAGGGAAGGTTGTTAAAAAAAAAGACAGTCCAGGACAGATACAGACAGACAGACAGACCACTAGACAGACAGACACCCGCTTGTACTTTTCTCCCTAAAACCAGAATATCATCTCTATGTACGTAGAATCAAAAGTGTTCAATTATCCATACAATAGCATTTTTTGTTTTTTTGTTTTAGTTAACCGTGATTGATATGAGTTTGTTATATAGTCCTCTTGTTTTGTTTATTATTGATTTGTTGGTGGCGTAACTGGTGTTATATATTTATCTATATTTATTTGTTTAACTGATGCCTACCTGGGTATACAGGAATCGAATTATAATCCTCACGTTTTTCATTAGCTTATAACAAAGGAAACTATAATAACCATACATCCAACCCACGTTAACGGATGCGGCGAATCTTGCGGACACGCACTGATTTAGAAGTTCACTCTCTCTCTCCTCTCCTCCTCTCTCTCCTCTCATCACTTCATGTCTCTCTTTATCCTTTTCGCTCTCTCTCTCTCTCTCTCTCTCTCTCATCACCATCCTTCTGTGTTGTTCAAATCACTAATATTTCTATTTTATAACTTTCGAGCTATTATTACTTCATACCTCTTAACAACATCCTCTCAATCTTCTTCTTCGTCTTCGTGTCTTTCGTCTTCGTCTTCGTCTTCGTCTTCGTCTTCGTCTTCGTCTTCTCCTTCTTCTCCATCCTCCTCCTCCTCCTCCTCCTCCTCCTCCTCCTCCTCCTCCTCCTCCTCCTTCCTCCTCCTCTGAAATAGCGATTCCAGCTATAAAGGACATTCCTAAATTTTTTTTTTTTGTCCGTAACGCATAAAGCAGGTGGAGGTGTCATTCTTTACAATCAAGATAATTTGCAGCAATCGAAAATCTATAAGTAAATCAAGATCTTATGACTCATGTCTAACGCAAAGATTAAGCAAACGGTAAAATTCCTAACTATTGAACAATATAATCGTTCCATCCCAAATCAAATGCTTAAGTCGATTGCCTCCCTCTATGACGAGATAAAGTCATTGTCAACAAAATAAAACCGGAAAAAATACAATTATATGTGGAGATTTTTAACCTACCTCGTATAAACTGGAATTAATAATTCTGCTGATAGAGAAGGTATGCGATTGCCTTGATATGGTAAACGAAGTATTTTAAATCAGTGGTTCCGTGAGCCTATTACAGGGATAATATATCCTAGATTTAGTTTCACTACCGACTTGATCTGATTGAATTACCGGGCGATATGTAGGGTGACCTCTAGCAAAAAAAAAAAACAGGTCGATCACAGGTTTAATCAGATTGCGGCAATAAATTTGCATGTGTAGATCCATCCACAGAAAATCGGTTGTGATTATTTTCCAATTATAAAATAAAGCGATTTCCACGAAGATCAGCAGGGTACTATAGGCGAATGTGTTTGGAATTAGTAATCCTTACTAAACAGTAATAAATTTCAAGCGGAAAACATGTGTAAATTTATTCACAAATAACTAACTCCAATCGGTGGTGGAAATAACATGTTCCCATTGTAAGGAAAAACGTCTGAATAACTAAACCAGACCCAGTTTTGGATGACTATGAGATCCACACAACAATTCATTGGCAGAAACGCCGAGCGTAATAAAGTTTACAAGCGATCAAATGCGGCACTGGCGATTATAGAAGAAATACACATGACGTCAAACGCGTTTTTCATCGGCGATTAATACTAAGACTAAAAACGCGCTGCGAGTACATAAAGAAAAATAAATTGTAAAACAGGTGAATCCAAGTCAGAACCCGAAATACCTGTGATTCTTTCATACCGTTCGAAGTAAGAAAAACGTCAAAACTAAAGTATTAGTGGACCTACTGCACAAAGATAAAAATAACATCTTGGAGTAATGGATGAAATATAGAGCATAAGGCAGTCGACTCAATGCTTACTTAATGCGGCATTTATTAAGAAGAACGAAGCTCCATTACCAGAACCAGTAAACACATGTCAATGCGGGACTCGTGAAAAATCTAGACATAGACTCTGGCAATATAGGAGAGATAACAGTAGAAACGAACTGTATTCAAAGTATGTTTGCACAGAACACTTGACCACATGTTATATAATGCGACGTGCGGTGGTGGGACGAAATTTCGTGTCGCGCGGGGTCGATCTATTTCGTGCGTATACATGTCACAGTCACTTCGGTACTTCCCTAAAGATTAATCGTCTCAATAAATCGCTAAATTGACAAAAATGTTTCCTAGTATGTGGAAATTAGCTAATGTTACACAAGCAGCTGCGATATCACTGATAAGTGAGTGTAAGGACCTCTCAAGTAATTATATCCCACAATTTAGTCTAATTTCGTCTGCGTGATTTGTTAAACTATTTCTGAGTAATCAATATCATTGCGCGGATACAATATAGTGTCATTTTTTCATCGAATGAAAATAACTCTAATATTACAATCTCCC
>JACEEZ010008276.1:92500-95000 GCA_016584305.1 Chionoecetes opilio | reverse complement strand
CCCAATAAACAACACTATCTTCTATTTATCTATTTAGACGTGAAGAAAAAACAATAGCCGCATTCCCAAGGCATAATTTTTTTTTGTCGACTAAAAGCTAGGGAATTTTTTAATTCCCTCGGGTAAATTTTTCCCCCCTTTAAAACCTGAAATTTCCCTCCAGGGGTTAATTTCCCCCAGGTTGGGAAATACTGCACTATAGGCTCCAACGTAAAAGAAAAAGAAAAAAAAGAGGATTGACTCCAATAAATATATCAGGTAAGAATGTCTTACCACTTATAAACTAAAAAACATGAAAAAACCACTCTCTCTTCACCTACACTATACTTTTTAATACTTTATCAAAATTTCTACGTAATAAATTTAAAATCCGTTTTCCCCTAAATTTTTAATCAAAAATATGATTATACCCCCAAATTTTTTAAATTTTTTTTTATAAAATTTAGACTCGCTTTCTTAAACCAGTATGTTGCAAAATGTTAAGTATGCAGCTTTAGTTTTTAGTTATTATCTTATCTGTTTTTTCGTACAATATTTTTTTGTGCAATTTCTATTTTCCTACAATATCAATTTTCTTTTTTTCTTAATTTTTTTTGTGTGCAATTTCTTTTTTCGTACAATTTCTTTTTTCGTACAATTTCGGTTAGTACAATTTTTTTTTTCCCCAAAATTTGGCAATAAGGTGGGTGGGGATAAAGTCCCCTTTGCTTACTATCCTTTCTCTCATATGGGTTTGGGTTGGGTCTGTGGGTAAATATAAATAAATTTTTACATTTTTTTTTTCGTGCTTCCCTTTCGGGAAAGCCCAATTTTGTCCTCATCCCCCCGCCTCCATCCTTTTTTCTCTTCCTTCTTTTTCCCCCTTAGTTTTCTTCTCCTCATCCTCCTCACAGCGCCATGTCTCGCCACAGTAAAAGGGAAAATTTAAAGCCCCATCACCTTTTAAAATCGTCCTTTTCCCGGGTTAGTCCCCCCTGTAGGCCAAAAAAAAAATTTACCCAGGCATAATTATTTTTCTTTGCCATCATTGCATCCTCTTCCTGCAGCTGCTCCACCACCTTTTCCTCCTCTTCCACTTCCTCTTCCTCTTCCTTCTCCTCTTCCTCCTCGTCCTCCACCTCTTCCTCTTCCTCCTCCTTCTCCACCTTCTCTTACCCCATTTCCTACTCCACATGCTTCTTTTTGTTCTTCCTATGTTTTACCTTCTTTTCTTCCTCCAACTCCTTTTCTTTTGTAGTCTTTGCATGTTTTTCCTTCTCCTGTTCCTCATATTTTATTTTCCTCTCCTTTCTGCCTCTTTTTGTTTTGCTTCCATCTTTTTTCCTTATTCTTCTCCCTTTCCATAATACCCTTGCACAGTTTTCCTTCTTCTGTTCCTTATATAAAAAATTTCCTCCTCTTTCTCCTTCTTTTTGTCTTACTTCCTCTTCCTCCTGCATACCTCCTCTCCAAACTGTCTTTTTCTTGTTCTTCTTAATCTCCCTTTTCATAATCACCATAAAACGCACTATTACCTCCAAGCACCATCCCGACACCAGGCTTCGTTCCCCGTGCGCACGCTAATTAGGCCAGGTGAGTGCATGAGAGCTGCTTGAGGTACAGGTGTCGCATCCAATTTTGGGCGGTTAATTAGGCGTATTTTGGGCGGTTAATTATAGACGTATCCAAAGACTAGTAGTCTTTGACGTATCCTCACACCTATGCCACCGAGCTGAAAGTGGAGTGAGGAGGAGTGGAGGAAGTGGAGTAGAGATGTCGATGAAGTTGAGGGTGATGGAATGGAAGTTGTGTGTGTGTGTGTGTGTGTGTGTGTGTGTGTGTGTGTGTGTGTGTGTGTGTGTGTGTGTGTGTGTGTGTGTGTGTGTGTGTGTGTGTGTGTGTGTGTGTGTGTGTGTGTGTGTGTGTGTGTGTGTGTGTGTGTGTGTGTAGGTGTGTGTGGAGGTGTGTGTGTGTGTGTGGTGTGTGTGTGTGTGTGTGTGTGTGTGTGTGTGTGTGTGTGTGTGTGTGTGTGTGTGTGTGTGTGTGTGTGTGTGGTGTGTGTGTGTGTCTGTGCTGTGTGTGTGTGTGTGTGTGTGTGTGTGTGTGTGTGTGTGTGTGTGTGTGTGTGTGTGTGTGTGTGTGTGAAGTATGTGTTGGGTGTTGGGGATAAAATGCGAGGTGATGGAAGCCACAGAGGACGGTGAGAGTAAAAAGGGAAGAGAGAGAGAGTACAAGGGAAGGGCGTGGGTTTAGGGGAGTGTAAGTTTTAGGGTTTAAAGAGTTCAGTGTAGCCTGGAAGAATGTGTGCTGGTGGTGAGGAGTATCAGAGTAAAGGAGAAAGGATGGAAACACAGAGAGAAGGGTGAGAGGAATGAAAAAGGGATGAAGAAAAAAGGGATATAGTAAAGGTGAGTGGCGGTATTTGTGAAGCCACAGTTGCACCTGAGATGTGTATATTGTAGAAGAAGAAGGGTAGTGATTGAAGAAGTAGAAGAAGTAGTAGTAGAAGAAGAATGAAGTA
>JACEEZ010008276.1:67500-85000 GCA_016584305.1 Chionoecetes opilio | reverse complement strand
AGTCATTCAGTGTATCAATGTTTTCAGAGTTCTCTTTCCTTTCCTCTCACTCTCTGACTCTCCTCTTTCTTCGTATACTCACTTCTCCTCTGTTTCATTTCTGCCAATATCCTTCAAACAACCACACACACACACACACACACACACACACACACACACACACACACACACACACACACACACACACACACACACACACACACACACACACACACACACACACACACACACACACACACACACACACACACACACACACACACACACACACACACACACACACACACACACACACACACACACACACACACACACACACACACACACACACACACACACACACACACACTTTTTTCATCTGTCAACAGCAAAGTTACTCCTCATTTACCCAGGCGTAAAACCTCAGCAACTCAAGGGAAATAAGCAAAAGAAAGGAGTGAAAGGAATCATGTGAAATAGACAACTCCGGGCTGCCTCCGAGGTTACGGTTTGGGAGTAAATCTTGCACGGAAAACAAACAAAAAAACTTCGGTATTCCATTAAGCAAACGCAAGGCAAACCCACGTCAATCAGAATAATTCCCCAGGCGGCAGGTTAGGGTATCAAGGAATCCCACGGCATAATCTTCGCCCTTACCACCAAGCTTAACTCCAGAATTAAAAACAAAGAATTTTCAGCCACACAAAGGCGAACATTGATTTAAAAAAGTATTTGCTGCAGTATCCGTGGTGTGTTTTCTATGTAGCCTAAAGAGTTATGAGATATGAACACTTTATTTTACCCCAACGTCCAATACCAACACTCGGCAAAAGCAATACTCACTTTATTTATTGAACAAAATAGCTAAATAGTTACTCTCTTTATATATTGAACAAAATAGCTAAATGGTTACTCTCTTTATAGATTGAACAAAATAGCTAAATGGTTACTCTCTTTATAGACTGAACAAAATAGCTAAATGGTTACTCTCTTTATATATTGAACAAAATAGCTAAATGGTTACTCTCTTTGTAGAATGAACAAAATAACTAAATGGTTACTCTCTTTATTTATGGAACAAAATAGCTACGTAAATGGTTGTCTGCAGCGCTACACAAGGCTTAATAGTTCGGATGTAATCTCAAACTTAGCCCCAAACTTGTGCGCCTCACGTAACCGTCAGTCTGAGAGAATAACTAAGTCTCCCCCCTGCTGCTGCTGCTGCTGCTCAACATAATAAGCCAAAAGGTGAAAAGTTATCTTCACGCCGCGCAGCCAGTAACCTCCCTCCACCTGCCTGCCGCCGCCGCCTTCTCACCTTTGCCCTGATTAACCTGCGTCAGGGTCTGTTTTTGCACCACCTTGCTCGTCATTAGAGGGATTACCTTACAAAGCCTCGCACAACAGGCTCGAGGCTAGGAAAAAAATAGAAAAAGAAGATAAATAAGAGAGAGTAACGCAACTATCTGACCTAGCCGCGCCTTACAAAACCTCGCACACCAGGCACTAATCTAGGGGAAAAAGGATAAGAGATAAAGTAACACAACTATCTGACGTAGATGCCTTACAAACCCTCGCACGCCAAGCTCTAGGATAAGAAAGAAAATATATATATACGGAAGTACGCAGCTATCTATTAACCGCACTCAGTAGTTCTCACGGACAAGCGGGCGTTAACTCTCAACCTACCCGTCGTCAAGCGATGCATCATAAAAGTGGATAAAAGGTATATAGAGAGTCACGTCACCTACATGAATGGACTCCTAAAACTGACCGCAATAGAAAATAAATAAAATCCAATATCGATCGTAGATGGATTACAAAGCGGGAGTTACTCTGCACAACTCCTACCAACAAGTATTATGTCAAAAGCGAAGCATAACCAACCCAGTTAAGGTCATCGTGGTTGACTAAAAGTGCACGTGTGAATGATGAGGATGAGTTAAGCGGAGATTTCCGATCGCGTCATGTAATGTGATCAATCCTAAGCTTAACTTTGACCGCAAATGAGAAAATAAAATAAAATCCAATTATTCAGACTCAAGTTACGTCATGGAAATTTACGACACATTACTGAAATCCTAAAAACAAAGCAAAACTAATTAGTCGTCTAAATAGACAAACGACAATTAACTCAGTTACCAAGTTAGTGTCCGTAGATGACACACATTACATGAATACCAAGAATGTCATGATGAGACTTTTGTATTATCAAGCAAGTAAATGATTTAAACAGCGATTATGAATACACAATTACTGATGCGGATTAATGATTAAAGAGAAAGGCTTGGAGATGACGGCAAGATGAGAATGAATAAGACCGAATTAGTTAACGAATCTGATAAGAGCTATTCGAAAGATGAGAGAAGAAGAGAGAAAAGATGAGAGAGATACGAGAGAGAGAGAGAGAAGAGAGAGAGATAGAGAAGAGCGAGAGAGAGAGAGAGAGAGAGAGAGAGAGAGAGAGAGAGAGAGAGAGAGAGAGCATTGAGAGAGCGAGAGGGAGAGAAGAGAGAGAGAGAGAGAAGAGAGATGGAGAGAGAATGAGAGAGAGAGGAGAGAGAGAGAGAGAGAAGAGGGAGAGAGAGAGAAGAGGAGAGAGAGAGAGAGAGAGAGAGGAGAGAGAGAGAGAGAGAGAGAGAGAGAGAGAGAGAGAGAGAGAGAGAGAGAGAGAGAGAGAGAGAGAGAGAGAGAGAGAGAGAGAGAGAGAGAGAGAGAGAGGAGAGAGAAGAGAGAGAGAGAGAGAGAGAGAGAGAGAGAGAGGAGAGAGAAGAGAGAGAGAGAGAGAGAGGAGAGAGAGAGAGAGAGAGAGAGAGAGAGAGAGAGAGAGAGAGAGAGAGAGAGAGAGAGAGAGAGAGAGAGAGAGAGAGAGAGAGAGAGAGAGAGAGAGAGAGAGAGAGAGAGAGAGAGAGAGAGAGAGAGAGAGAGAGAGAGAGAGAGAGAGAGAAGAGAGAGAGAGAGAAGAGAGAGAGAGAGGAGGAGAGAGAGAGGGGTACAGACATTATAAAGGCAGACAGACATACAGGTAAAAGTGGCGGAGAGTTGCCTTGCACTGTTCTATTCCCCAACACTTGAGCCGCAGTAGTTCAGCAGATATCCTCGCCGTGAGTCTGAAGGAAAGGCGGCTGTTTTTCATTGTCTTCCTGAGCACTCCATCATGTGCTGCTGCCTGTGGTGATGCCTCTTGATCCTCCGGGGATGAGTGGCTCTCCTCTCACGCCCCCTCCCACGCCCTCACGCCCCCACGCCCACGCCTCACGCCTCACGCCCCCCTGAGTGTCCCGTCCCTCACCACAGCAAACACGAGCCTTCAAGTGTGAAAGTTTACGCTGGTCTTCCTACATGTGTCCACTGCACGAGAAAAACCGAAGAAAAGGGCTGGGAAAGGGTGAATAAGGGAAGAAAAGGGCTGGGAAAGGGTGAATAAGGGAAGAAAAGGGCTGGAAAAGGGTGAATAAGGGAAGAAAAGGGCTGGAAAAGGGTGAATAAGGGCAGGAAAAGAGCTGGGAAAGGGTGAATAAGGGAAGAAAAGGGCTGGAAAAGGGTGAATAAGGGAAGAAAAGGGCTGGGAAAGGGTGAATAAGGGAAGAAAAGGGCTGGGAAAGGGTGAATAAGGGAAGAAAAGGGCATGGGGAAAGGGTGAAGTAAGGGAAGAAAAGGGCTGGGAAAGGGTGAATAAGGGCAGAAAAGGCTGGGAAAGGGTGAATAAGGGAAGAAAAGGGCTGGGAAAGGGTGAATAAGGGAAGAAATGGGCTGGGAAAGGGTGAATAGTGGAAGAAAAGGGCTGGGAAAGGGTGAATAATGGAAGAAAAGGGCTGGCAAAGGGTGAATAAGGGAAGAAAAGGGCTGGGAAAAGGTGAATAGGGAAGAAAAGGGCTGGGAAAGGGTGAATAGGAAGAAAAGGGCTGGGAAAGGGTGAATAAGGGAAGAAAAGGGCTGGAAAAGGGTGAATAAGGGAAGCAAAAGGCTAGGAAAGGGTGAATAAGGGAAGAAAAGGGCTGGGAAAGGGTGAATAAGGGAAGCAAAAGGCTGGGAAAGGGTGAATAAGGGAAGAACAAGGACTGGGAAAGGGTGAATAAGGGAAGAAAAGGGCTGGGAAAGGGTGAATGAGGAAAGAAAAGGGCTGGGAAAGGGTGAATAATGGAAGAAAAGGGCTGGAAAAGGGTGAATAATGGAAGAAAAGGGTTGGCAAAGGGTGAATAATGGAAGAAAAAGGACTGGGAAATGGTGAATATGAGAAGAAAAGGGCTGGCAAAGGGTGAATAAGGGAAGAAAAAGGTTCCGAGTAATCTTTTAGCAATGATGTTTTAGGTCGTTTTCTGGATTGCATCGGAATACTACGAGGTCGTTTTGGCTGTTACCACTCCCGCCTGACCCCCGCCGCCCCCCGCCTGACCCCCCTGCCCCCCTTGGCCTGCCGGGGTGTCGCCTTGCCATCAATACCTCCACAGTAGGTTGTCACTTTCCTTTTGTGACTTGATTTCCGTAAGTTTCCTCGTAACCTTCAACATAAAATGGCTTATTTTCTCCTTACTCAGGTTTTACTACGAACACTTATCCTCGCCATGGCCACGCAGTTTACAGCGTCAATCCCGAAGGCGACCCTGACGAGGCGACCAACAGCAGCACGTCTCTGGGGAGGGATAATGAGGCTCTGCGGGGAAACATCCTAACTATGAGGAAGTCTTTCAGCGTAACAGTGGCGGGGCGGCAGGACGGGTGAAGGCGGCGACCTGTAGGAGCCGCTTAAGCTGGGTAATTTCCAAGTGGAATAATCCGACTAACAACATGTCAACAAGTCGGTCAACACAGTACCGTGACGGGGTGTTTCAGGGGTGGTGATGGGGCGGTGACGGGGCTGTGACGGGGCGGTGACGGGGCCGGGGAGTCAATACCCTCCACACCTTGCCGCCGCTGACACACGAGCCGCCACCACGTTGTCTTGTCCTCGCCCGCCACGAGAACAGCAATTACACGCCCGAGCTACGTTGTGATTTATAACTGGCACGATTTATTGCCGCCCTCCCTCGGGATCGCCGGGGAGGAAAGGTTCTTGCACCTGAAGGGATTCCTCTCGACATGACCTGCAGCTTTTTGATAGGAAAGTATTCCAGGCAGGTTTTTGGTCGGTAGGTATAAAAACGTTCGACCCTTCCACACGCGTCGCCGTCCCCTCACCCCGACATGGCATAGTTACCACCCTAGACACACCTTCACCTGCACCGACAAGCACATGCACGAAACTGTTAGAGAAATTTCAACATCGACACCCTCACTGACAGCGTTTAAGTTATAGAAAAGCGAGGCGGTGGTGGGTGAGGTAGGCCACCGCCACCAACACCACCAACACCAACCACCACCACCATCACCACCACCACCCATCACCGCCCATTATCACCACCACCACCACCACCACCCATCATCACCACCACCACCATCACCACCACCACCACCTGATGGAAGTGTCCCGCCGCCTCCTAAGCTCCATTACCGTCCACTAACCTTATTCTTTATGACGGGAATAAAGTCTCAAGCTCCTCCTTGTGGGTCACCCATCAAGCTATAACTCCTTCATCGAACACTAACTAGCCAGCTCTTGTGTCTTGTTAGAAAAAATTAATATAAGTTAATCTCTGAGACTCTCGGCTTCATGGTCGGTGAAAAATCATCAACAGCGCCCCTTCAAAACCGATACTTGCTCCTCCCGTCAGAGTAACCCAATTTTCCGTTTGAATTATGCGTCCTACTGATTCTTGAGTTACGGTCACTGAAGTATCAACCACCACCACCACCACCAAGCACCACCATCATTATCACCACCACCATCACCACCACCAACACCACCACCAACAACATCATCACCATCACCACCAACAATAACAACACCACCACCACCACCAAGCATGCACTTCCTCTGGCTCCTCTTTGCCCTCTTACGTCACTTCCTTCCATCTTATCTTACTATCTTCCAAAACTCTCCCACTGCCCACTACTTCCCTCACTATACGGCCTCACCAATGCCCCCCCACCACCCACCCACCCACCCACCCACACACCCACACACCCACACACACACACACATGGGAGAGTATCGACGACCAGCAGTTGTGTCTGACGCCGCGGCCTTCCACGTCCTGGCGTCGTCCCATAAACTAAAATATTATTAACGTCCACCGATCCGAAGCCTTTCCCTCATCTCCCCTGATCGCCGCACACTTCTCTATGCCTCCATGCACGCACAGGAGGCCGCTGGCACGCACACAAGCACGCAAACACACAGCACACAACACACACACACAAACCAACAACAACCAAAAAAATCAAATGCGTTTACGGATTTATCTCCTAGAAAATAAAATTCACTCAAATATGTATTCAAAATTAATGTACATATATTTTAATTATATTCAGGCAGTGTAGAATTAAAACTAAATGTTCTTGCGGGACGAATAATATATTAATTCTCTAGAATATGTAAACGCGTCCCTTCCACAGTTCTCTTTAAAAAAAAAAAAGTATAAATATATTAATATATATATACATATATATACGTATATATATATATATACGTATATTATATATATATATATATACGTATATATATATATATATATATACGTATATATATATATATATATACGTATATATATATATATATTATATATACGTATATATATATATAATATATACGTATATATATATATATATATATATATATATAATATATATATATATATATATTAATATATATAATATATATATATATATATATATATTATATATATATATATATATATATATATATATATATATATTATATATATATATATATAATATATATTATATATATATATATATATATATATATATATATATATATAATATAATATATATATATATATATATATATATATATATATATATATAATAAATAAAACTACCACAGCTAAAAATATTTATTGACCTAGAATTAAAATACTAAAATGACTAACATAACTATTAATCTACCTGCCTACCTACCTATCTTTATATTCACCTATCTATCTAGTATATATCTACCTATTTATCGATTGTATGTCTTTACTTCCGTGTCTATCGCCCCTTCATTATAAGCAGAGATTCCCGTCCCGCCAGCGAGATATTGTTATGACGGAGAAAGTCACGTCCCGGGAGCGAGATGCGTTAATTTGTTCACGGCTTAGCGGAGGCTCGGGAAGGGGCGGAAAGGATGCGATTGGAGGGCGAGGAACGAGAGGCAAAGGAAGGTTGTGAGGAGAAAGGTCAAAGAGGAGATGAACAAAAGAAAAGAGTAAAATAAAAGTGAGGGAAAATAGAGAGTAAGGGAGTTAAAAGGAGAAGGTTAGGAGGGGAAAAAGATGGTGGGAAAAGGGTGTGTGAATTGGCTGAAGAGGTGAGAGAGAGGGAAGAGCTTAGAGAGGAAAGAGAGGGGAGTGAAGGAAGGAAGAAAGAAGGAAGGAAGAAAGAAGTATGGGACAGAGTGAAGGAATTTAGGATAAGAGCGATGGCGTGCAGGAAGGATCAGAGCATTGAGGATGGAGAGGAAGGAGAAAGAAAGAGTAGAAGAGAGAGAATGCGAAAGAGGAGGAGCAGAGTGCATGTGTAGTAGAAGGAGGGAGGAGGAGGAGGAGGAGGAGGAGGAGGAGGAGGAGGAGGAGGAGGAGGAGCGGAGTGCATGTGTAGTAGAAGGAGGGAGGAGGAGGAGGAGGAGGAGGAGGAGGAGGAGGAGCGGAGTGCATGTGTAGTAGAAGGAGGGAGGAGGAGGAGGAGGAGGAGGAGGAGGAGGAGGAGGAGGAGGAGGAATAGGAGGAGGAGAGGAGGAGGAGGAGGAGGAGGAGGAGGAGGAGGAGGAGGAGGAGGAGGAGGAGAAAGAGGAGGAGCGGAGTGCATGTATAGTAGGAGGGAGGAGGAAGGAGGAGGGTGGTTGGCAAGACAAGGAGGAAGGAGATGAGAGTGTGGGAAGATTAATGGTTGTGTGTGTGTGTGTGTGTGTGTGTGTGTGTGTGTGTGTGTGTGTGTGTGTGTGTGTGTGTGTGTGTGTGTGTGTGTGTGTGTGTGTGTGTGTGTGTGTGTGTGTGTGTGTGTGTGTGTGTGTGTGTGTGTGTGTGTGTCCTCGTCGACTTGACACGCACCTTTCCCTAACCGTGGCGCCACCTGTCCATGTACCTGTCTTCATCTCTCAATTAAATGACCTATTTCCAACCTGCTTTACTATATGAGACACATTGATACGGATTTCTGTGCCACGTTCACGATAACTGCCTTGGATAGAGTGGTGAGTAGAGATGAGAGAAAGAGAAGAGAGAGAGAGAGAGAGAGAGAGAGAGAGAGAGAGAGAGAGAGAGAGAGAGAGAGAGAGAGAGAGAGGAGAGAGAGAGAGAGAGAAGAGAGAGAGAGAGAGAGAGAGAGAGAGAGAGAGAGAGAGTATAGAGAGAATATGTGAGCAGAGAGATGGTGATGTGATACGGGGAAGTAAACATAACACTTAATAGGTATTGGTTGAGTGGTAAAAAGCATTGCTCCTCATCCTCGGGGCTATAGTTCGATTTCCTCCTTCAGGTAATTGGAATGAAGCTGCATAAGTGTTATCAAGAGGAGCAGTTTTAATGAGTAAATTGATATGAAGAGGCGATTAATACAGGCTTTCCAAACATGTATATGCCTTTGGGTAGAATACTACTATTATTATTATTATCATTATTATTATTATTATCATTAAACGCGTGTGTATTCGTGCATCTCTGAACAAGCCATCAGTTTATCATTATTATCATTATTATTATTATTATTATTATTATTATTGCCATCAAAGACGTGTGTATTCGTGCTATCTCTATGAACATGCCATCGGTCTTTCCTAACATAAGGTACGTACATAATTCACCTACTACTAGTAATTCAACTTCGTCGCAAACACGTACAAACACATAAGAACAATAGCAAATATCAATAATCACCAAACTTCCAAACAAAAGGACGAGAAATCCCGGAGTAACCTTCATCATCCGCCCAAGGGAAAGAAAAATATCCTGCGTATCGCGGAAGCACACAAACTAAAATCCCGAACAAAACCACCGGAGAACCAGAACTGAATACGACGCACAAAGGCCAATACGCGGAAGGCAGGAAAGAAAATACAGGCACGGATAAACCAAGCCTAGGTCCCGAGAGCGAAATATGACTCCAGAACTGCACTCCTGCTGTCGATTCCAAAGACCCAAGCTAACCACTCAATTCCGCTACGATTCCCCAAAGACTACCTGACATACCACACGGGTCAAAAAGGCTAGAGTTCGAGAGCTGTCCAGGGCATCGCTTCTCTCAGGGCTATAAAGTCATGTAGTGTTCCTCGAAGCGTGTGCAGACTTACCGCTTTGTTTGTGTGGTTGTACTGCCTCGCATTATCCCCAACCGTTACCAGAGGCTTTACCAGGCTTTCTTAAGGGAAGATACCGCCTCCACAGCCGCTTCGGAGCCCCACAGTAAACACGGGAAGCGACGGAACGAGGCGCCGTCGAGTGGAACCTAATAAAAGTCAAAATTTTATGGCAAACTGCACCTCCGCCATTGCCTTACTTTTGATCGCCCGAGCTCACATTCTCCGAAATGATGTAAACAGTTACGCCCCACATTAACCCGGGGGAAGCGGTGAGGCGAGTGAGGCACCGGAGGAAAATACAGAGACAAGGAGAGAGTTTGGATCTACACAAAGCGTCGATGATACGAAAAGCGCGAGTCGGAGGCATGGAGGATAAAAATATTAGTATGAAGATGAGGGCAGGGGATAAGAGCGAGGTGAGAAGTGGAAAAGAAGAAGGATGAGGAGGAAGAGAAAGGAGATAATGATAGAGAAGAGGAGTAATGGACTACAGGAGTAATCATGAGGACTGATACGAAGCGGGAGTTAAAAATAAGACGATGCAATGAGAAAATACGCAACGTTACGGGAAAGCGTTTGATGAATGAAGAAGATACGAAAGCAGACGGATGAAAAGGGAATAGAAGAGGAAGAGAAGGACGAGGGAGAGTAGGAGGAGAAGGAGAGGAAGGAGGAGGGAGAGTAGGAGGAGGAGGGAGAGTAGGAGGAGGAGGAGGGAGAGTAGGAGGAGGAGGAGGGAGAGTAGGAGGAGGAGGAGGAGGAGGAGGGAGAGTAGGAGGAGGAGGAGGGAGAGTAGGAGGAGGAGGAGGGAGAATAGGAGGAGGAGGAGGGAAAGTAGGAGGAGGAGGAGGAATAGAAGGAGGAAGTAAGTGACTGCAGGAAGACAGTGTGTGATGGATGAGGGAAAGCAAAACATAAACACCTGAAGAGCAAGAATACGAGGGATAACCGAGCAAGGGATAAACGAGTGAATTAAAGAAAGACTAAAAGAGACCAGAAAAGACAAAAAAGGAGGAGCAGGGAGGAAGAAAAGGAGAAGGAATACGAGGGATAAACGAGTTAATGAAAGAAAAAGACAAAAATAGACAAGAAGAGATAAAAGAGGAGCAAGAGGAGGAGGGGGAGGAGGAGGCATTGGAGATCAGTATTGTCCATGATGCAGATATGAACCGAGACGACTCTGATTCGAAACAAATATCAAAGCTTCTGAAACACCGAGGAACGAAGCCCCGCGCCTCACAACCTTCCTCAGACTCGTTATCCCACAAACCGCCATACACGAGTAGGGGTGGGGAGGGAGTTGCTGCTCCCCCCTCAACGCCCCCTCGCATCGTGGATTTAATGAGTGTGGCGGCGGGGGCCGCGGGTTTGGTGAGGCCTTCAGCCCCCCATCAGAGCGGCGTTAACGCAATAACGGTTCGTCTTCATTATCTCCGTCTAGGTCAAAGTGAACACACAAAAAATCGTTTTTTATCTCTCATGCTCCGTTTATCCTCACTCGCACCACGGCCCTCATTATCGCCACCATTGTCATTATCATCATTATCACGACCATTAGCAGTCCAGTCATCTAAGTAATAAAACAACAAACAAACAAAATAAACGCTGATAAACACAAAGAGTACATTACCATCATCAACAGAAACGTATGATACAGTTTTACAAGCTATGAAAGAAGGCATCGTCGTGCCCCTGAGGCCGCGGGCGTGCCAGGGTCGGGGCGGCACGGCGTTACTCAGCGGGGCGGCAGAAGACCCGCACGGGAACACCGCGACACAGCTGTGTGCGAGTTTTTGCTGAATGCTTCATCATGTCTTCCAGGCTGCGTACCCTCGTAGGACGCCCCGCCGGAGCTCATGCCGCCAGACAGATAATCGTTTTCATCGCGGGGCTCGACACCTGGAGCGGAGAAGCAGGCAACCTTGGAGCAGCAGCCGACCCTGAGCCTCGTGATGGCGGACTCAACCCCCGTCTGCGTCACCTCGGCGGCACAGTATCACGCAGGGAACGCCAGCCACCCCGCCAGATTCCTCACGGCGGGCGTCGCGGAATTTGTTTCCGAAAACCCGCCGCACTTCCTGTTGATTTCCCCGGGAAATTGAGCTCATCTGGCTTTCCTGCGTCGCTAACTACCTGTTACGTCGGGCTGGGTCTCTGCTTGCTTATTGCTTGTTCGGGGGAGGGGTGAACCAGGGAGCAGGGAAGGTAGTATATAGGGTGATGAGAGGGACAGAGGGGGTTACAGGGGGGGTAGGGGCGTTAAGGGGTTCGCTAACTACCTCATTATCAACCCGCGTGACCCGATGCGTGCCAGCCGAATGGTTGCTCCGGGTAATTTGTTCTTTGATATGTATTCGCTTAGTTTTTTGTGTAGCACTGAACTTGAGAATGTGTGCGTGTGTTAATCACCCATGGTCTTGTCCACGCGAGTCGGACTCGCGATCGCCAGTTTCACCCTCCCAGTTCGAGCTTGGAGCTCTTTATGACCGAGCTTAGGGTAATGCTAGGACCAAACACACCACACACACCTATCCCCTTGCTCAAGGTGGATAGTAACCATTCGAATTTGTAAGATAAAAAGTTTCCGGGAGCGAGCAAGAATTCGAACCGACTAACCACAGAATGGTAGGCCAGCACGCTATCCAATTGACCATATTGGCGATGTGTGTGTGTGTGTGTGTGTGTGTGTGTGTGTGTGTGTGTGTGTGTGTGTGTGTGTGTGTGTGTGTGTGTGTGTGTGTGTGTGTGTGTGTGTGTGTGTGTGTGTGTGTGTGTGTGTGTGATGAGAGTAGGTGAGACAGACAGACAAGACAAGAAAAGCAAGATGAAGGGACCTGTTTTTAGGAATGTGTGGAAGGAAGAGAGAGAGTTGAGACGACAGACAGAATGGAGAGAGAGAGAGAATGATAGAGAGAGTGGACAGACAGACGATGAGAGAGAGAGTGATGATAGAGGGGTGGATGACAGACAGAAGAGAGAGAGAGAGAGAGAATGTAGAGAAGTGAACAGACAGACAGAGAGAGAGAGAGAATGATAGTAGAGAGTGAGACAGCAGAAGAGATGAGAGAGATGGATAGAGGAGAGTGAGACAGACAGACAGACAAGAGAGAGAGGAGAGAATGATAGAGAGAGTGAGACACAGACAGAGAGAGAGAGAGAGAGAATGATAGAGAGAGTGAGACAGACAGACAGAGAGAGAGAGAGAGAGAATGATAGAGAGAGTGAGACAGACAGACAGAGAGAGAGAGAGAGAGAATGATAGAGAGAGTGAGACAGACAGACAGAGAGAGAGAGAGAGATAGAGAGAGAGAGAGACAGACAGACAGAGAGAGAGAGAGAGAATGATAGAGAGAGTGAGACACAGACAGAGAGAGAGAGAGAGAGAATGATAGAGAGAGTGAGACAGACAGACAGAGAGAGAGAGAGAGAGAATGATAGAGAGAGTGAGACAGACAGACAGAGAGAGAGAGAGAGAGAATGATAGAGAGAGTGAGACAGACAGACAGAGAGAGAGAGAGAAAATGATAGAGAGAGTGAGACAGACAGACAGAGAGAGAGAGAGAGAATGATAGAGAGAGTGGAGACAGACAGAAGAGAGAGAAGAGAATGATAGAGAGAGTGAGACAGACAGACAGAGAGAGAGAGAGAGAAATGATAGAGAGAGTGAGACAGACAGACAGAGAGAGAGAGAGAGAAATGATAGAGAGAGGAGACAGACAGACAGAGAGAGAGAGAGAGAGAAGAGGAGAGACAGAAAGAGAGAGAGAGAGGAATGATAGAGAGAGTGAGACAGAAGAAGAGAGAGAGAGAATGATAGAGAAGGAGACGACAGAGAGAGGGAGAGATGGAGAGTGAGGAGAAGGGGGAGGGAGAGAGAGGGGAGAGAGAGAGAGAAGAGAGAGGGGAGAGAGAGATGAGAGAGAGAGAGAGGAGAGAGAGAGAGAGAGGAGAGAGAGAGAGGAGAGAGAGAGAGAGAGAAGAGAGAGAGAGAGAGAGAGAGAGAGGAGAGAGAGAAGAGAGAGAGAGAGAGAGGAAAAAAAAATATATAAAGCACGTCAGATACCAAAAATGACAACGAGAAAAAAATAACGTCCAAATAGAGTACAAACTGGAATGAATGAGCGAATAAACTTTAGAGAGGAAGGAAGGAAGGAAGGAAGGCGGGAGGAAAGGGAAGGCAAGGATTGTGGGTGGCAGGGAGAGGCGAGGAGGAGAACGGATTGGAGGGAGAAATAAGAGCGAAAGGCCCTTGTGTTCGTAACTCTTTGCTGGGTTTCCGGACGAGTGGCCACGAGATGCACTTGCTTGGAGGGTGGAAGAAAAGGTGGATGACCTGAGACACTAGTACACACACACACGCACACGCACACACGCACACGCACACGCACACGCACACGCACACGCACACACACACACACATGCAATGACCTCACCAGCAGGGAAATGACCTAAAGGATTTTTTGACCTGTTGTGGACGCATGTTACCGAGGGAGGTGGAAGAAGGAAGAGGAAGGAGAAGGAAGAGGAAGGAGAGGAATCGAGGAAGGAAAAGGAAGAGGAACCGGGAGGAGGCGAGGAAGGAGGAAAAAAGAAATTAAAGGGACGATGTGGGGATAGGACAGCGGCAAGGAGGAGGAGGAGAAGGAGGAGGAGGATGAGGAGGAGGAGAAAAATATATATAGGAAGCCAATGGTTGAAGGGACGGGTGAAAAAACTGAAAACCATAAAACTGGAAAAAAGGAAAAACGGAGGAAGAGAATCAATTTGAGTTGATGGAAAACTTGAAACGAGATGAGAGCCTCGGAAACTAAAGGCGTTTGCTGCGGGGGATTTCGCTTGCAAGCGAATTTTTTTTTATTGCAAGCGGTCACTTTTATAGTGCCCATATATATTTTATAGTGCCCAAACAAACATTTCGCTTGCTGCCGCAACAACAACAACAACAAATTGTTGCGGGTCGGACAATCATCTTCCCTGGATGATTGAACAGCAAGCGAAATTTGAGCAATCAATTTTTTTTTCGCTTGCAAGCAAAATCCCCCGTAGAAAACGCCTTAAGGCGATACATAAAAAAACGTTACTAAAAATATTGAAGAAGTTTAGGAATATCATACGACGGAGTGGATAAAATAAAATCACAGGGAACTAAAAACCTTCACTGAGGTAATAGGAAAGAATCCAGAAAAATGCAATTGTGGAAAAGTTAGGTTAGGTTAGCTTGGGTTATTTTGTTACCTTACTTCAGATACTTTCCTGATTTCTTTCCTACATTCTTCTGTACGTACTTCCTTCTTCACTCTCTTTTCTTCGGATCTCCTAGGCACGGAAGAATCCTATAGAGAAGGCATAGAATCCATAGAGGATCCCACAAACTAACAGGGAGTAGGATAGGAGCAGAGGATAAAAGGGAATATGTTTTCGTAATTCTTTCCTAAATTCTTCTCTACTTCCTCCTTCACTCTCCTCTCTTTGGATAGCTTAGGCGGGGAAGAATCCTAGAGGCATAAAGAGTCCCACAAACTAGAAGGGGGAAGGAGAGAATAGAAGATAGAGGGGAAGATATTTTCGTATTTCTTTCCTAAATTCTTCTCTACTTCCTCCTTCACTCTCCTTTGGATATCCTAGGCGGAGAAGAACCCTATAGAGAAGGCATAGAGCGTCCCACAAACTAGCAGGGAAAGAAGAATAGAGTATAGAAGGGAAGATGTTTTCGTATTTCTTTCCTAAATTCTTCTCTACTTCCTCCTTCACTCTTTGAAAATCCTAGGCGGGGGAAGCATTCTATAGAGGAGACATAGAGTGTCCAACAAACTAGGAAAGGAATAGAGAATAGAAGAATAGCAGGGAAGATGTTTTCTACCGAACCCCACCATCGCACTCGAACCAATCCCCTTCGGCCCTCGGAGACGAAATTCAGTGGCGTCGTGAGTCACTGAGTGGTCTCGGTCGCCTAGCCTCCCGAAATTTATTTACACCAAAAGTTTTGTCGCTGGAGAGGGATGAAAAAAAACCACACACACACAAACTGAGAGATTAAAGAGAGAAGTTTGTGTGCAATATCTCAGAATAAGGCGTCCCTCTCTCTCTCTCTCTTTCTCTCTTCCTTCCTTCCTTCCTTCCTCCTCCTCCTTCACAACGGCGTGGCAGTACGTATCTATCTCTTCATTTTCTTTATTCTTTCTTTCCATCTTTGTCTTTTTCTCTTCTTTCTTCTCTCATTGTTCGACCTTGAGTAACTTTCGTAATACAGTGGCTTCTATGCCTTTTCCGTTCATTATCTTCCTCCTTTTCTTCCATATATTCTCTCTCTCTCTCTCTCTCTCTCTCTCTCTCTCTCTCTCTCTCTCTCTCTCTCTCTCTCTCTCTCTCTCTCTCTCTCTCTCTCTCTCTCTCTCTCATTTACCTTTTCCTCACTACCACCATCTCCCCTTCCTTTCCTCCCTTCCATTTAAGTGTGTGTGTGTGTGTGTGTGTGTGTGTGTGTGTGTGTGTGTGTGTGTGTGTGTGTGTGTGTGTGTGTGTGTGTGTGTGTGTGTGTGTGTGTGTGTGTGTGTGTGTGTGTGTGTGTGTGTGTGTGTGTCCCAAAAACCCACTTTCTCTCCTATATATACTCCCCTCCTCCATATTCCCCCCCCATTACCCCACTAACCCATTTCCCTCTGTCCCCATGTCTCCTCCCCTCCTATACCCCTCTCCTCACCTGACCTCCCAAACGTCACCCCTTTCTCCCCTTCTTTCCTCCCCTTCAACACCGGACACATTAACTTACCATACTGTCCTTACTGTGTGTGCTTGTGCGTGCGTGCGTGTGTGTGTGTGTGTGTGTGTGTGTGTGTGTGTGTGTGTGTGTGTGTGTGTGTGGTGTGTGGTGTGTGTGTGTGTGTGTGTGTGTGGTGTGGTGTTGTGTGTGTGTGTGTGTGTGTTGTGTGTGTGGTGTGTGTGTGTGTGTATTGTAGCATTCATCGTCTATACCAACAAAAACTAGATACAAAAGGCTGGCAAAGTAGGCAATGTTGAGGCTACAAACTACAGACAAGTGCCATTTCTCTTTACCCTTCGTCACCCCCCCTTACAAAAATTCCTAACTTTCCTCCCTCCCTTCCCCTCTATCCCCCTTCCTCCCTCCTTTCCCCTCTATCTCCCTCCCTTCCCCTCACTCCCTCTCTCCCCTCCCTTCCCCTCTCTCTCTCTCCCTGTTCCCCTCCATCCCTCCACACAAGCCGAGGTCACTGTGCCACTTTCACTGTCGGGAAATGAACAATAAAGTTTTCTCTTAACGGGAAATTACAATCTAGTGAGTCTTAAATCCAAGAAGAGTGATTGTTGGGCTGACGTACCGTGTGTGTGTGTGTGTGTGTGTGTGTGTGTGTGTGTGTGTGTGTGTGTGTGTGTGTGTGTACGACGATCTTTCTGCACCCTATGTATGTATGCATGTATGGATGTATGTATGTGTGCATGAACTTATGTATCTATGCATCAGTGTCTATATGTATGCACGTATGTATGTATAAATGTATGTAATTTCGACTCTACAATTTTCCCTACAAATAAAAACAGGCATTTAAATTTCCCTGACGAATTTCTACTAACATGTAAACAATACACAACTGAACAAACGTGTGTGTGTGTGTGTGTGTGTGTGTGTGTGTGTGTGTGTGTGTGTGTGTGTGTGTGTGTGTGTGTGTGTGTGTGTGTGTGTGTGTGTGTGTGTGTGTGTGTGTGTGTGGGGGGGTGTGTGTGTGTGTGTGTGTGTGTGTGTGTGTGTGTGTGTGTGTGTGTGTCTGTGTGTGTGTGTGTGTGTGTGTGTGTGTGTGTGTGTGTGTGTGTGTGTGTGTGTACGACGATCTTTCTGCACCCTATGTATGTATGCATGTATGTATGTATGTATGTGTGCATGAACCTATGTATATATGCATCAGTGTCTATATGTATGCACGTATGTATGTATAAATGTATATAATTTCGACTCTACAATTTCCCTAAAAATAAAAACAGGCATTTAAATTTCCCTGACGAATTTACTCACATGTAAACAATACACAACTGAACAAACGTGTGTGTGTGTGGTGTGTGTGTGTGTGTGTGTGTGTGTGTGTGTGTGTGTGTGTGTGTGTGTGTGTGTGT
>JACEEZ010008276.1:62500-65000 GCA_016584305.1 Chionoecetes opilio | reverse complement strand
CGACCACCCCCGCCGCAGGGTTCTTCAGTTTTGGTTTGTTGTTTTGATCTGCTTGTTCTTCTCTTTCTTTCTTCAGGCTTGACTTGTTTTCTTCGTTCTTCTTACTTCTTCTCTTCTTTCTTCTTATCTTGTTTTTGTTTTTTGTTGCTTGTCTTGATTTGGGTTATAGTTTTCGCTTTTTCTGTCACTGCCATGTACGCGCGCACACCCCCAAACGCCACGGCACCCCGCACGGGCGGCTGGCGTCATTCTCCACCTCAGCTCCCGCGTCCAACATATACCACAAGGAGGAAGGAATATGTGAAAAATTTAGTGAAAGAAGTCTGAGAGAGAGGTGGCACCCGACATGCGGCGCCACGTGGTGGGCCACGGGGGCGAGGCACTCCTGAGGCTGGCACAGGAGCACCCCGGCGTGAGAGTGTCGGTGCCCCCCGCCACCAACACAGAGTCCCGCCAGGGGAGGATCACGGGCCCTCCCGCCGAGGTGGCCGCCGTCGAGGCCCTGCATCAAGGCACGCCTGTAGGCGGCGGAGCGACGGCGGTTACAGCGGCTACTGAAGCTATACAGGCAACACTATAGCGGATATGCGGCGACCAAGAAGTGAGAAGCTCGCTGATGATCACGTCATTACTCACTCCTTGATGTACTCACCGCCGTGACCTGTGGTTCACGCTATGACCCAACACGGTGACCTTCGAACGCCTGGCCGCGTGACCCATTCCTGGATGTCTCCACTACTCATAGTAATGACTAATTATTATCTCATTGTTTCCTTACTCTCTTTTCTTTGATCTGGTTAATTTTTTTGTACTTTTATTATAATTGCCAAGGCTGACACTGCATGTTTGTTTGTTGCCATGAATTCCCGACACCTCGTATATTTATGGTGTTTCGATTCGTCAAAATATGTATTAGTTCTATTTAACTAAATTATTTTTGTAAAAATATTACTAAAACAAAAGTTAAGATGAAAAAGTCGAAGCAAAAGAGAAAAATATTAAATCTTACTATAATTCACCGAATGTCCGTCTGTAGGCCCACAGTTCAGGCCTCGCCATTTCTGTCCCAATTGCAACCAAACTTTCAGGAAATGTTAGGGTCATCCTTAATATGGTTATAAGCTATATTTGGACAGGCAAACCCAATTTCTTCATTAGTTTAGAAATTGCTTTTGTTTGCAGCCTGGGTCATTCGTGCTTTTTTTGAAAATTTGTCTACGTATATACATTACTCCTACACATAAAACCTTTCATCTCATTACAAGTACACACACACACACACACACACACACACACACACACACACACACACACACACACACACACACACACACACACACACACACACACAGAGACACACACACACACACACACACACACACACCAAGGACACATACGTACACATGTGCACACGTAAACATACATGCATACATACACGAATACATAAACCCACACGTTCAGGTCACAAATAGATGACCTTGAGAGTATACACACACACACACACACACACACACACACACACACGCGCACACACACACACACACACACACACACACACACACACACAGTGTGTGTGTGTGGTGTATGTGTATGTGTATGTGTGTGTGTGTGTGTGTGTGTGTGTGTGTGTGTGTCTGTGTGTGTGTGTGTGTGTGTGTGTGTGTGTCGAGAGCGAGGGGTCGCTTGTGCAATAGGTCAACTGAATCACTCAACACAATCCTATCATTTATGCAATCAAGAGACATCACTTTTTTTTCATTTTCCGAATCTTATCAACTTTTTTGCAGTAAGTTTCGTATTTGATTTCACTCAACGTACTTCTCCATTCCAATGGACTCCATTCTATTTCCCCCATTTTCAATTTTTTTCGTGAGGTGGGAGAGATTTCTTAAATCGTATCTAACAAAACTCTCTCTATATAGTTCTCGTTCCATCTTTGGGAGGAAAAAAGCATGACAAGTGGATTTCTTTTGTCATATTTTTCCTTCCATCCTAAAGTGGATTTTGAATTTCCGAACCACTTCCCTGATCATCGCTTTTTCCCTTCCATTTCTAGCACGTTCTCTTTCTAGAAAAAAAACTACCACGGGAACGCAGTTTTTTTCGAAGCCTCGCGTACCCTTTCTTAAGTACCTTTTAAGTTTCTTTTTAGATCTTATTTATCTTTGATCCACTGAGGCAAACTTCCCTTCGCATCTTTGTATAAAAAATACGACAATAATTTTTTCAGGTCATTTTTTGGACTAAGTATATTACGGTATTTTTTCGACTAAGATTATTTCAGAGTTTAAAGTTCGTGTTTCATTATGAACATTCGAGCACTTCTACCAACGTCTATTTTAATAAGAATTTTTTCGACTTAGCCTGCTTCAAATTTTCGTTTATCTCTATTTCCATTGATCAAATACTCGTATCTTAAAAATAGAAGTATACAGAAGCATGGTATTTATTCCAAATTTTTCTCCTACATAAGTGATTACGTTTATACCTTGTTACTAAT
>JACEEZ010008276.1:47500-57500 GCA_016584305.1 Chionoecetes opilio | reverse complement strand
CTCTCTCTCTCTCTCTCTCTCTCTCTCTGACGTAGTCCATCATTTTTCAGTCCCTCCTTCCTCCAATCTCTCGTCAATATTTCATCCCATCCTTGTTTGTCTTCGCACCTTCTCTCAGTCCCTCCACTCTTCTTTCTCCTCACCTCCTTTCTTCCTCCCTTCCTCCCCAACAGATTACAGGGTCCGGTTCAAGAATGGGTCTAAAATTAAATTAAGAGAACAATTTTCAAGACAGTGAAGAGCGAGGGAGGGGGAAAAGAAGGGAGGAAGAAAAGAGAAGGAGAGAGGAAGGGAGTGAGAAAAGAGAGGGAGGGAGGAAGGGAGGGAGAAAAGAGAGGGAGGGAGGAAGGGAGGGAGAAAAGAGAGGGAGAGAGGAAGGAAGAGAGGGAGAAAAGAAAGGAGACAGATGGAAGGAGGGAGGGAGAAAGGAGAGAATGAGTTGGAAAGATCTTCGGTGTAATATTAGAATATCAACATCTTCCTGTCTATCTTTCTCTGTCTACATATTTTTTTTTATTTATTTACTGTCTGTTTCTACGTCAATTTGCTTTAGTCTTTGATAACTATTTTAAACGGCATGTCATATATTAAAATCTGCTGTTACTGTTTTGTGTCCTGTTTACCAATGTATCTGTCCGTCAGTCTGTCTACTACCTGTCTGAATGTTTATCCCTAACTCTGTCTAGGTATTCTGTCAGTTATTAGTATCTTCTTCTCTTGTTTTGCAATATATCTGTCTGTTTATCACTACATCTGTCTTCCGATGTATCTGTATGTAACTATCTTTCTCTGTCTGTCTGTTGTAGTTGTCCATTCTTGTCCATTTTTGTCTTTCCGAGTGTCTACCGCTGTTTTTCTATGCCTATCAGTTCGTCTCTCTCTCTCTCTCTCTCTCTCTCTCTCTCTCTCTCTCTCTCCTCACTCTCCTCTCCTCCTCTCTTCTCTCTCTCTCTCTCTCTCTCTCTCTCTCTCTCTCTCTCTCTCTCTCTCTCTCTCTCACAACAAAACTTTTGCAATCTACCAAACACTCGCCCCTTATGGTATCCTTCTCTCCTCATGTATCTCATCAAGGACCAAGACTCCCTTCCTGGAAATCTGGGAAATCCATCACCTAGAGGAGCCCTTCTTAACCTCCCCCTTTGATCCTAATAGCGCTGGTGTGACTCATTACCAACTCTCAACTTTTGTTCCCCTTCATGGTTAGACGTCTTGGCTTTGCACTCGTGAAGTCATTAGGGCTAAACATTCATTCAAATTGGAAAAAAACAAAGGAAAAGTTGACAGAGGGAAGGGAAGGGAAGGAGGAAGTAGGGAAGAGGTGGATAAAGAGAAGAGTTGGAGTTTTGAGAGAGAAAAGAGAGTTGTAGTAAGAGGAGGAGAAAGTAAGGGAGGGAAGGGAAGGGATGGAGGAAGTAGGGAAGAGAAGGAGGAAGTAGGGAAGAGGTGGAGAAAGAGGGAGTTGGAATTCGAGTGAGAAAAGAGAGTTGTAGTAGGAGAGAAAGTAAAGGAGATGAGTTTGAGACGCAAGATAAACGATGAGGAGTTGTGATTGTAGACTGATGGAGTTTGAGTGTGTTTAGGAGTGATAAAAGTGCGTTAGAGTGTGACAGTGAAGGAGTGTGGGTGTAAAGAGAGGCGTGATGTATATATGTGAGTGAAACAAACGATGCCATGGATAAAAGGTTGGCCGGGATATGAGAAGTAATGAGGCTGAGGTGAGATTAAGGCAAACTATAAAGGTAAAGTAAGAGTGTCAATAAATCTAACCTAACTTAACCTAACCTAACGAAGCCTAAAAGTAAATGAACAGAAAGGTTAGAATGACAAAGGGAAAGCAGGTATGTAGAGAATGGTAAAAGTGTCAATAAAGCTAACCTAACCTAGCCTAACTTACCTAACCTAACCTAACCTAACCTAACCTAACCTAACCTAACCTACCTAACCTAACCTTACCTAACCTAACCGAACCTAAGCCTAACCTAAGCCTAACCTAAGCCTAATCTAACCAAACCTAAGTCAAAAAGCAGAAAGGTGAGAATAGCGAAACGAAAGAGGCGTGTAGATAGTTAAAAATAGGTGACGGTGAAAAATAATGGAATATGAAAACTTGCTAGGAATAAACGGGAGAAAATAAAAAAGACAAGAAAAGGAATGCTAGAATACTTATTGGGGTTAAATGGGTGAAAGTAAAGTAATAAATAGTAGTAGTAGTAATGTAGTAGTGAAGTAGAAGTAGTAATGGGTGAAAGTAAAGTAGTAAATAGTAGTAGTAGTAATGTAGTGGTGTAGTAGAAGTAGTAATGGGTGAAAGTAAAGTAGTAAATAGTAGTAGTAGTAATGTAGTAGTTTAGTAGAAGTAGTAATGGGTGAAAGTAAAGTAGTAAATAGTAGTAGTAGTAATGTAGTAGTGAAGTAGAAGTAGTAATTGGTGAAAGTGAAGTGTGTAGGTGGGTGAAGGAGTGTAAAGGGCGAGTGTGTGTAGAAGCAGCTGGGTGGACACTGGACATGGTGACCCAACACTTCAGAAAGACAGTCTCGTTTACTCCTCGGGGCGCGAGTAACGAGTGAGTAACGAGTGAGTAGCAAGGGAGACCATTTCAACCCATCGTTACCCCTCGATTGACCACTTAAATCCAAAGCGAGGCAGAGAGAGACAGTTAGAGAGACAGGCGCGCGCACACACACCACACACACACACACACACACACCACACACACACACACACACCACCACCCCACACACACACAAAAACCACACACACACACACACACACACACACACACACACACACACACACACACTAGGCCAGGCTTCCTCACTAAATCTTTTCCCATCGTCCCTTCCCAGCTCTTCAGTCACTCAGTCGCCTCATCCTCCCTGCTGAGCTAGAAATCCGCTCCTCCTCAGACATGTACCCGATAAAAGCAACACAACATTTTGATGAAACTCAAAAAGAAACAAAAAAACACTCCACCGCTACTATCTTTTCTTCTTTCCTATACTTCAATTCCCTAAAACGAAAGAGGAAAACGAGGAACCTTCCATAGCAATACCTTCACAGCTATTTTTTTTTCTTTCCTTCTTCCTCATTCTATAACTCTCCAAAACGAAAGAGGTAAATGATAAACCTTCCATAGCAATACATTTCATTTAGTTTCCTCTTTTACAGTTCCAGTCTTACAAAAGCACCAAACACACCAGCCAAAATAGGTAGACTGTCGTGCATTAGGCGTGCTTGTCTCCCCCTCGACGGTATCTCATTAAATAAAACACGCCCTGGTGGCAAAGAAAGAAAGTGCGAGGCACATGCACTTACCTTCCTTCCTTCACGATCCTGCATGCAATTACTCCTCTTCCTCCTCCTGATGGTTGGGTAAGAGACCTCGCCCAATGATCTGCAGAGTAGAGAGAAAACCCTGCATAAAGCCCAACTGACCCCCATGAAAGAGAAAAAATTACCTGAATTACATAAATGAAGGAAAAGAATGTGGGAGAGTAACCTTGAGAAAAACTTAGAACACAGGGCTTTTTTACTAGCGTTACTATTTCTTCCCTAAAGTCATATAATTTCTCTTGTCAAATTTCTTTTCATCAAATATATCAACTCATCGTTTCTATATAGTAACAATTCCTTTGTTGTCCTTAAGTTTTATTCCCTTAGAGGAATCAAAAGATATTATTACGAGGTTTCAAGAGAGGACATAAAGAATTCAAACACCTAGTCTTACATGTAGCTCCTTTTCCCTTGTTTTTGTTAGCACTTTTCTGGCCTGGCACAGTTAAGAATAATATTAAATTTTCAAGGCTCAATTTGGGTGACACCTGTAACCTCCCATACCTCTTGGCAGACCTTGACGCGTGGGAAAAGGGCGGAGAGACAATGCCTTTAATGGGCAGGTAAGGAGAAATGGTAAAAGGGGAGAGGAACTAAGGGGAGAGGAACTAAGGGGAGAGGAACTAAGGGGAGAGGAACTAAGGGGAGAGGAACTAAGGGGAGAGGAACTAAGGGGAGAGGAACTAAGGGGAGAGGAACTAAGGGGAGAGGAACTAAGGGAGAGGAACTAAGGGGAGAGGAACTAAGGGGAGAGGAACTAAGGGGAGAGGAACTAAGGAGAGAGGAACTAAGGGGAGAGGAACTAAGGGGAGAGGAACTAAGGGGAGAGGAACTAAGGGGTGAGGAACTAAGGGGAGAGGAACTAAGGGGAGAGGAACTAAGGGGAGAGGAACTAAGGGGAGAGGAACTAAGGGGAGAGGAACTAAGGGGAGAGGAACTAAGGGGAGAGGAACTAAGGGGAGAGGAACTAAGGGGAGAGGAACTAAGGGGAGAGGAACTAAGGGGAGAGGAACTAAGGGGAGAGGAACTAAGGGGAGAGGAACTAAGGGGTGAGGAACTAAGGGGAAAGAGGATTGAGGTATAGACAAGAGCAGAGGAAGTGAGAATAAAAGAAAAGAAAAAGGAGTTGGGAGGGAGAAGACAAAGGAGGGAAAAAAGGAAGAGGAAGAATGGAACAATGCACAGAGAAGAAAGGAAAGGCAGAGGAAAGAGAAGTAAAAAGAGAGGCAGAAAGAATGAAATAAATGAAAGAGGTAGTGAGAAGAGAGGAAACTACATAATGGAAAGACAGGATAATGGAGGAATGAATGATAAAGGGGAAAACAAAGGACGATACAGTGGAGATGAAAGCAGCGAAAATATTTATGATAATGTATTAATAAATTTACTCTCTCCTCTCTTCTCTCCTTCCTTCCATCCTTCCCTTCCTCCCTCCTTCCAAGCTCTCATAAATTTGTCTAAGTCTTATATTTTCTCTACACTAATCCTCCTCCTTCTATTCCTCCTCCTCTTCTTCCTTATTTAGTCCTTTTTTTTTTTCTCTCTCTCTCTCCTCCTCCTCTCTCTTCTCTCTCCTCTTCTCTCTCTCTCTCTCTCTCTCTCTCTCTCTCTCTCTCTCTCTCTCCTCTCTCTCTCCTCTCTCTCTCTCTCTCTCTATTCTGCCTCTCTCTCTCTCTCTCTCTCTCTCTCTTCTCTCTTTCTCTCTATCTGCTCTCTCTTTCTCTCTCTCTCTATCTCTCTCTCTCTCTCTTTCTGCTCTCTCTCATCTCCTCTCTCTTCTCCTCTCTCTTCTCTCTCTCTCTCTCTCTCTCTCTCTCTCTCTCTCTCTCTCTCTCTCTCTCTCTCTCTCTCTCTCTCTCTCTCTCTCTCTCTCTCTCTCTCTCTCTCTCTCTCTCTCTCTCTCTCTCTCTCTCTCTCTCTCTCTCTCTTCTCCCTCGACAAAAATAACCAGAAACATCTTATAATGGCATGAAACAGATTCGCGTCAGGAGGGGAAAAAACGAATTGGTTCATTATGAGATGGTTTCACTATTTTGGTTCACGTTTTGTCTATTGAATTCATGCTAATGTAATTATTTCGGTTATCTGGATGCGCTACTCTCTCTCTCTCTCTCTCTCTCTCTCTCTCTCTCTCTCTCTCTCTCTCTCTCTCTCTCTCTCTTCTCTCTCTCTCTCTCTCTCTCTCTCTCTCTCTCTCTCCTCTCTCTCTCTCTTTACTGTCGGACTCTTCTGTCGATATTGTTCGTGGAGATATTTATTCCATTTCATTTATCTCCTACTTCCTCCTCCTCTTCTTCCCCCACCTCCCCCCTATAATCCTCCTCCTCCTTCACCTTCCCCTTCCTCTAATCATCCTCCCCTACCCCCCATCCTTCCCCTCTAATCCCCCTCCTCATCCTCCTATGTTAGAGGGACAAGCCTTTCCCAAAAACAAACAATGATATTACTCGAGCTTCCTCTCTTGTTTTTCTTTTATCCCTCTCCCCTCCCTCTCTCTCCTCCCCCTCTCCCTGGACTCGCATAACTAATCCACACACTCATTCATAGGCTTATTCTCCCTTCTCTCCTATTCCTCCTTCATTCCATAGTCTCCCTTATTATGTCTTCCCTATCACCCATCTCTTTTCTCTATCAAAATGTTCTTCCCCTTATTCTCCCTTCTCTCCTATTCCTCCTTCATTCCATAGTCTCCCTTATTACGTCTTTCCTATCACATATTTACTTTCTCTCTAGGCTCCAACGTAAAAAAAGCAAATAGAAAAAACCTAGATCCTCTTCCTCTTATTTCTCTATTCTTCTTGCCCTTTCCAATTCCTAACATTTCTTGCTGATTTCCTCAATGTTTTTCTTTTCTTCTTATTGATGTACCTATTTTTCGTCCTATTGGAACTCTTATTCAGAATCTATATTGGTATTATGTTTCTTGTCTTCCTCTACCTCCTCCTCTCTCACTTTTTCTTCCCCTTCCCATTGTATAACATTTTTTCCGCTTTCATTAATACTTTTTCTTCTTACTTCCCTTTGTCCTCGTCCTTAAAGTGGAACCCTTGAATCTGTGTATTTTTTGGAAGGGAGTGTAATTTATCTCATACACCTGTTGTCTGTCTGGCCCTTCCTTCCTTCCTTCCTTTTCCCTCCCTCCTTCCCTCCTTCCCTCCCTCCTTTCCTTCCTCCCTCCCTCCTTTCCTTCCTCCCTCCCTCCCTTACTTCCTCCCTCCCTTCCTCCTTCCATCCTTCTTTTCCCTTTTCTCTCTCTCCCTCCCTCCCTCCCTCCTTCCCTCCCTTCCTTCCTCCCTCCCTTCCTTCCTTCCTCCCTTCCTTCCTTCCTCCCTTCCTCCTCTCCCTTTTCCCTCCCTTAACCACACTCTCACTTTTCTGCATCGTCCATGTTCCCTTCCACTCACACATGTCGCCTTTCCCCTTTATAGCTAACCCTTACAAGCCTTTATAGCTAACCCTTACAAGCCTTTATAGCTAACCCTTACAAGCCTTTATAGCTAACCCTTACAAGCCTTTATAGCTAACCCTTACAAGCCTTTATTACTAACCCTTACAAGCCTTTATAGCTAACCCTTACAAGCCTTTATAGCTAACCCTTACAAGCCTTTATTACTAACCCTTACAAGCCTTTATTGCTAACCCTTATAAGCCTTTATTGGACCTGAATTTCCATCACTTGACCTGCATAGCATACGAGCACCTTTCCCATACCTATATTTTTCTTTGACCTTGACCTGAATTTCCATCACTTGACCTCCATTACAAACGTGCACCTTTCCTTTTGCTTTATTTTTCATTGACCTTGACCTGAATTAGATAGCCATCAGGTTACGCAGTGTAATTTTCCTTAGTTGTCTTCATTCAGTATAATAATTAAGCCATTTACGTACGGTACTGTCTTCCTCATATTATTCTGTACTCTCCTCCTCCCTTTATCTGTCGTCTTTCTTTCCTTCACCTTAATTAATTACCCAATAGGTTATCCCGTGTCATCTTCCTCCCTTTAGTATAACAATTAAAATATCTATGGTGTTGTCTTCCTCATATTAATATGTACTCTCCTCCTCACTTTATTTTTTGTCTTGCTTTCCTTCACCTTAATTAATTCCTAATTAGTTATGCAGTGTCGTTGTCCTCAGTTGTCTTCCTTCAGTATAGGAATTAAAACATCTGCGGTACTGTCTTCCTCTTATGTACTGTCATCCTTCCTTCTTTCCTTCCTTTCCTTATCCTTCCTTTCATTTTAGAGAGCTTTAAAGGGAGGCTGGATAAATTCATGGATGGGGATGAAAGGTGGATGTAGGTAGTGTTAAGTAACAGGAACTACCTCGTGTAGGTCTCACGGCCTCTTGTAGCTTCCTTATTTTCTTATGTTCTTATTTCATATGTTCTTCTCCTATATCAATGATCTCGTCTGCGGTACAGTCTTCTTCATCTCTACTCTTCTCCTCCCTTCACCTTTTGTCTTTCTTTCCTCTGCGGGTTTTCTTATGCAAAATAGACTAGTAATGGCGAAGGTCTTGCATTTCAAAGAAGCCTCGATGATGTCCTCAGTTTTGATGCCGAAGTATTTTTCCTTCTTCTCGTTTGGGTTTTCATATTTGTGGGCTTTCTTCCATTTCTTCTTTTGACTTCTTTATATATTATTCCTCCTCTTCCTCGTCGTCTTCCTTTACTCCCATCCTTTTACTCTTGCATCAACTCCACTCGCTTTCTTTTTCCAAGCATATTATTTTAGCTTCCTCTCCTTTCATCCTCCTTCTTTACCTCATCCGCTTACACTTCATTTTGTTCCTCCTCTTCCTCCTCCTCCTCCTCCTCCTCCTCCTCCTTCTCCAAGTCTTCCTGCTTCTCCCCCTCTTCTTCCTAGTCTCCTGCTTCATTTCCTCCTCTTCACTCCTATCCTAGAGTTTTGTAAATATTTCCTCAACAGCCTCAAGACTCCACACTAAACACATCCTGGTCGTCTTAACATTTGCTTCCTCTTACTCAGAAAATATTTTGTCCCCAAAGAAAGGAAAACCAAGGATACTTCTCATACTTTAACCAGTCACTACATGAATGATAAATTAAGTAGTGTTTATAAAATATTCTTCAGTGACCCGCATGCTTCTTAACTTTCAAGCCCCACTAGAGGGAAGCATGCATTTATATTTATCGTAAGTATGAGACGGGAAAATATTTGGAAGGGAGGTACAGAGTGTCATTCACCTGCGAAGCGAAGAGGCAGATCACTCGAAAGGTTGAAAAGAGGACTTAGTATGGAGTTTTACATTAGCTCAGTGCAAGTAAGGGCTAAAGATTGTAATGTTACCCATGTTTGAGCCTTTGCTGGCATACGTGTTTCCCTTGCAAGACACATGTCATACTCCCACAGCTACTTCGGTATGGTCTTTTGTTTTGAGTCGACACACTGAAATGGTCTCTTGTTTTGTTTTGAGTCGACACACTGAAATGGTCTCTTGTTGTTTTGAGTCGACACACTGAAATGGTCTCTTGTTTTGTTTTGAGTCGACACACTGAAATGGTCTCTTGTTGTTTTGAGTCGACACACTGAAATGGTCTCTTGTTTTGAGTCGACACACTGAAATGGTCTCTTGTTTTGAGTCGACACACTGAAATGGTCTCTTGTTGTTTTGAGTCGACACACTGAAATGGTCTCTTGTTTTGAGTCGACACACTGAAATGGTCTTTTGTTTTGAGTCGACACACTGAAATGGTCTCTTGTTTTGAGTCGACAGTGAAATGATCTGTCTCGAGTCGACACGGTGCAACGGACTTTTTGTTTTGCGTCGAAAAATGCATTGGTTTCTTTGCTTCGAGTCAACACACTGAATTTTTTTTTTTTTTAAGTCGACACATTGAGATGGTCTCTTTGTTTAGGGTCATCACACTGGTTTCTGGAAATGGTTTCTTTGTTTGGAGTCGACACTGAAATGGTATCTTTGTTTGGAGTCGACACTGAAATGGTATCTTTGTTTGGAGTCGACACTGAAATGGTATCTTTGTTTGGAGTCGACACTGAAATGGTATCTTTGTTTGGAGTCAACACAGTGCAATGGTCTCTTTGTTTAGACTCGACACACTGAAATGGCATCTTTGTATCTAGATGACGCAGTGCAATGGTTTCTTCTTTGGGGTCGACTTTCTAAGGTAAACGAGGGTTGGTGAATATGATAAGTATAAATGTTACTGTTAGCGTTATGGAAAGTACGTCACGGTTTCCATAGTTACACATTCATAACGATTGGTCCACGTAATACAATTTGCACCGGAGTACTAAAGGTAATACAAATTTGCATTGAAGTGGGAAAGGTAATATCATTTGCATTAAAGTGCGTTGGGTGCATCACATAACGACCATCATTTGTCAACGACCACTATATGAAGGTAAATTAGGTAACTATACTCGCTGCACGTTAAGTTGGCGAAAATGGGGCCTCTTCACTCCCCCCTTCCGAACGCACGGTATTGGCTGAGGTGTTGGGTGAGAATGCCTTACTCCAAGTTCCGCCCTAAAGCCCCAACACCCAACACCTTAGCCAATCCCGTGCGTTCGGAAGGGTAGAGTGAAGGGGCCCCATTTTCGCCAACTTAACGTGCGGCGCGTATACATATCGTTATACAACCTTAAAAGTTCGGAATTCGTTATCGTCAACCGTAAAT
>JACEEZ010008276.1:35000-42500 GCA_016584305.1 Chionoecetes opilio | reverse complement strand
CTGTCATGCCTCCTTCTCCTCCTCCTCCTCTTACTGTCATGCCTCCTTCTCCTCCTCCTCCTCTTACTGTCATGCCTCCTTCTCCTCCTTCTCCTCTTACTGTCATGCCTCCTTCTCCTTCTTCTCCTCCTCTTACTGTCATGCCTCCTTCTCCTCCTTCTCCTTTACTGTCATGCCTCCTTCTCCTTCTTCTCCTTTACTGTCATGCCTCCTTCTCCTTCTTCTCCTTTACTGACATGCCTCCTTCTCCTCCTCTTACTGTCATGCCTCCTTCTCCTTCTTCTCCTTTACTGACATGCCTCCTTCTCCTCCTCTTACTGTCATGCCTCCTTCTCCTCCTCCTCCTCTTACTGTCATGCCTCCTTCTCCTCCTCCTCCTCTTACTGTCATGCCTCCTTCTCCTTCTTCTCCTTTACTGACATGCCTCCTTCTCCTCCTCTTACTGTCATCCCTCTTCGTCCTCCTTCTCCTCTACTGTAATAGTCTTCAAACCTCGCCTGTTCCTTTAAGCTTTTTCTCCCTTTTTCTTCGCTAATTTTCCCGCCTCTTAATCCGATTCCAATACCTCAACCTCCCTCTCGTATTCCCAACGTTTTCATGCTGATCCCTCGCTCCCTCTGTCCCATTTCTTTCAGTTGCTCCTCACTTGCCTTTAATGTCTACTTTTATTCTTACTATTTCTTTCCTACTGCTTCTTGTACCCTTTTTTATAGTCACTTTTACTTTGCACCGTTCCATTTTTTTACCTCGTTCCTCCTCCACTGCCTTCTTTTCTTTCTTTTTTATTCTTTTGTAACAATTTGTACGGCATTAATTTTGGTAGTTTTCCTTTCATTACAGACCTTTTTCATGTAATTTTTCATAATCCTCCACTGTTTTTCCTTTTTTTTATTCTCTAGTAACCATTTTTACAACATATATATAAATAGTTTTCCTGTTATCATATTTCTTTTTCATGTAACTCTTCATCGTCCTCCACCTTTTTTTCCTTTATATTCTTGCGCACAATTTTTACAACATTAGGTTAGGTAGCTTTCCTTGTCCTTTCATTACAATTCTTTTTCATATAACCTTTCATCACCACAGAATCATGTTGTAATATCTCATTTTCTCTTTTCTCTATTCTTTTCCACTATCCTGCTTTTTATGGCCTTTTATCACTTTTTTTCTCACTTACCACATTTTCGATCTCATATTTCAGGCGCTGTCTCATCTTTATCTCATCTATTCCCCATTTTTTCTCCTGGTTCTTCGGTTTTGTGTAACTTTTGATATTTTCCCTTCTCCTTCACTTCTTTATTTTTAAATTTTATTACATACCTAAGGAATGGCCAAGTACACAAAAAAAGAGGTAACACAAAGCCCGCCTCCACTGCCTTCCATCTCTCCTCCTCCTCCACAACCTCTCCTCATTCCTCCCTCACGCCCTCCACATCACTCCCACGCCCTCCACATCACTCCCACGCCCTCCACATCACTCCCACGCCCTCCACATCACTCCCACGCCCTCCACATCACTCCCACGCCCTCCACATCACTCCCACGCCCTCCACATCACTCCCACGCCCTCCACATCACTCCCACGCCCTCCACATCCACCTCCCACCACGCCCTCCACATCACTCCCACGCCCTCCACATCACTCCCACTCCCTCCACATCACCCCAGCCCCTCCACATCACTCCCACGCCCTCCACATCACTCCCACGCCCTCTCCACATCACTCCCACGCCCTCCACATCACTCCCACGCCCTCCACATCACTCCCACGCCCTCCACATCACTCCCACGCCCTCCACATCACTCCCACGCCCTCCACATCACTTCCACGCCCTCCACATTACTCCCACGCCCTCCACATCACTCCCACGCCCTCCACATCACTCCCACGCCCTCTCAATCACTCCCACGCCCTCTGCATCACTCCCACGCCCTCCACATCACTCCCACGCCCTCCACATCACTCCCACGCCCTCTGCATCACTCCCACGCCCTCCACATCACTCCCACGCCCTCCACATCACACCCACACCCTCTACATCACACCCACGCCCTCTGCACTCACTCCCACGCCCTCCACATCACTCCCACGCCCTCCACATCACTCCCACGCCCTCCACATCACTCCCACGCCCTCCACATCACTCCCACGCCCTCCACATTACTCCCACGCCCTCCACATCACTCCCACGCCCTCCACATCACTCCCACGCCCTCCACATCACTCCCACGCCCTTCACATCACTCCCACGCCCTCCACATCACTCCCACGCCCTCCACATCACTCCCACGCCCTTCACATCCACTCCCAACGCCACGCCTCCACATCACTCCCACGCCCTCCACATCAATCCCACGCCCTTCACATTACTCCCACACCCTTCACATTACTCCCACGCCCTCCACATCACTCCCACGCCCTCCACATCACTCCCACGCCCTCCACATCACTCCCACGCCCTCCACATCACTCCCACGCCCTCCATATCACTCCCACGCCCTCCACATCACTTCCACGCCCTCCACATCACTCCCACGCCCTCCACATCACTTCCACGCCCTCCACTTTAATGCAATATATGTATTTTTCCAACCTCAAAATCTGGTACACCTACTTTTTTTCCACTCCATTTATATTTTCTGTCGCCCACTGCCCATTATAAAGCGATGTCGTTCATTTCCCGAGAACGAAGAAAAATTTACAAAGCAAAAAAACCTTCTTTTCTTTTCGTTTGGCACTTTGAAGGTGAATATGTAGAGCGTGGAATTACGAAGACACGAATGTGATATGAATTATTCTTTGTGACATAATTAATGATCCATGTTAGGAGGAAGGAAAGAGGAAAAGAGAGGAAAAGAGGAAAGAGGAAAGTGGTAGGAGGATAAAAAATGGTATAAAGAGAAGAAGTGAGGATAAAGAAGAAGTGAAGAAGAAGTGAAGAAGATAAGAAGTGAAGATAAAGTAAAGAGGAGGAGCAGGAGAAATTCAAAAAGATATCAATGAATTAGATAAAAAGAATAGTAGCAGCTGTGTTGGGTTGGCAGTCTTTATGAGAGAAGTAAAAGAGATATATTACTTAATCTACAAATAAGATAGCAGAAGATATAAAACGAATAAAATATAAAATAGGGGAGAGAGAGAGAGAGAGAGAGAGAGAGAGAGAGAGAGAGAGAGAGAGAGAGAGAGAGAGAGAGGAGAGAGAGAGAGAGAGAGAGAGAGAGAGAGAGAGAGAGAGAGAGAGACAGAGAGAGAGGACGTCAGAGTTTGCCAGGACGGAGACCTCTCTGCGTTCCTTCCTTCCGCGCTACACAAGAATGTGGAACCGAATGGTACAGCAGACACAGCTTCACTCTACCTCGTCACTCCAGACCTTCAAGAGTGCTGTGAACGCTTGGTTAAAGCAGCCATAGTATAAGTACCTACCTATAAACCTGTAAACCCTGCTTAAGTTCAACTATGTCTATATATATATTAGTAGTACTGAAAAATAAAATGTAAAATTAGAATAATAACACATGTACATGTAAAATTCATTTAGTAGTGAAATAGTGAATTAGAGAAATAGATAATTTAGAATAGTAACCCATGTATGTATGTTAAGCTAGGAATAATTTACACATTCTTAAAGTCAAAGATAGTTCTCAGTAGTCCAGCTGAAGCTCCTGACTGTAAAACCTATAAGAATAAAGGTAAAAAAAAAAAAAAAAAAAAAAAAAAAGAGAGAGGAGAGAGAGAGAGAGAGAGAGAGAGAGAGAGAGAGAGAGAGAGAGAGAGAGAGAGAGAGAGAGAGAGAGAGAGAGAGAGAGAGAGAGAGAATGAGAGAGACAGAGAGAGAGAGACAGAGAGAGAGAGACAGACAGAGAGAGACAGCCAGAGCGAGACAGACAGAGCGAGACAGACAGAGCGAGACAGACAGAGCGAGACAGACAGAGCGAGACAGACAGAGCGAGAGAAATAATCTCTTCTACAAACTTATAGCATTAACAATTACGAGATTAGTGCCTCGTACATTCGCGAATGAGAAAAACATATTGGATGATTTATTGCTACTATTTGTCTAGTCAGATTTGAAACGCTTCAGTAGTATTACTCTCGACTGAATACACACGAAAACTATTCCATTCCAGATATGCACAACCCGATTTAAGAAAGAAAAAAAGTTTGCCTTCATTTCAATTCAATATTTTACCTGCAGTTTCATTATTTTCCTATAGTTTCATTTTTCATTTTTCATTTTTACCTGCAATATCAATTTTTTTCCGTTTCATATTTACCTACAGTTATTTTTTTCCCCTGGTTACATTTAGTTAGTCGTCAGTGAAAGGCATTTAATGTTCGTGTTGTCAAATCCTCTTTAGAATCTCATAAACCTCTTTCATTCCGCCGCTCAGTCTTTGTTTGGATAAGCTAAACAAACAGACATTTCATTTGTTCTTCATAAGATTTATTTCACAATCTAGGTATTAATTGTGTCATTGTACGTTACATTCAAACTTGTCTGTATGCTTTTCTATCTTCTCTCTCTCTCTCTCTCTCTCTCTCTCTCTCTCTCTCTCTCTCTCTCTCTCTCTCTCTGACGCCAAATGGCAATACAAAGAGATTTAAGAAGCAACAAAGACAAGAAAATGAAAGATAATTCATAACGCAACTTTTAAAACCCGCACAAGCACATAAGTTATAGCGGCGTAAATCACGAGTCTTTTTCTTTTATCATTCCAACAAAACTGACATAAAAATCGTAATCCTAAATAATATTCGTCATCGTTATCATCGGAGCAGACGTTGATTTAATTAGTGAAAATGGAAGATGGATTTTATCGTACGGTTTTATGATCTCGTACAGCCAACCGTTTTATGTACCAGCTGCCAATAAGGTGTTTTTCATTATTTCATTGTTTCTGATAGTTATTTTTTCCATCAATGGTTTAACCCCTTGAGGCCCAGAACGTAATTTTCATTTTAATATAACCACCATTCGACGATTTTAATGAACATAAGCAATATTATATAGATATGACCTGTTTCATATCCTTGTCCATTAGCTAATTTGGTTAATATAGTTACTTTTTCGTAGTTTTATGGCTAATAACAGGCGATTTCATATAGCAAAGGAAAGATCTGGGCGTGAGGGGGTTAAGGCGCTCTCATCATCCTACTTCTCGCAATTCTTCTTCACTTGATACAACGAATGAACTTATTTACGTGATTCTGTATATTTCGGCGTAAGGGAGGAAATTGATCCCCTCCAATTTTCTATTTACCTCGAATTGTGTTGAGTTTATAGATTTTTCTTGTTTTCTAAAGGGTAACTTTTTAAAACTTCGAGTCTCACGTTTCCATTCTTTAATCCATTCGATATATCTCTGAGCATAATTGTATATAATATGTGTGTGTGTGTGTGTGTGTGTGTGTGTGTGTGTGTGTGTGTGTGTGTGTGTGTGTGTGTGTGTGTGTGTGTGTGTGTGTGTGTGTGTGTGTGTGTGTGTGTGTGTGTGTGTGTGTGTGTGTGTGTGTGTGTGTGTGTGTGTGTGTGTGTGTGTGTGTGTGTGTGTGTGTGTGTGTGTGTGTGTGTGTGTGTGTGGTGTGTGTGTGTGTGTGTGTGTGTGTGTGTGTGTGTGTGTGTGTGTGTGTGTGTGTGTGTGTGTGTGTGTGTGTGTGTGTGTGTGTGTGTGTGTGTGTGTGTGTGTGTGTGTGTGTGTGTGTGTGTGTGTGTGTGTAAAAAATATATACTATACCATATAAATATATATACAAATAACATACAACTATTTTACATATACCCACAGAACACTATGAATAACTTAACTCACTCGCTTCAATCACTTATTTTTTATCGTAAATATCCTCAATATATTCAATACTTCATTACTTAGCATAAACCTCCTTAAACACACCCATCCATTTATCCTTCCTGGTAAACACACACATTACATTATTTACGCAAGTGGGTAGCGGCGCAGAGACAAGTGTTGGGGGAGCCGATAGTGGAGTGATGTGGAGGGCGTGGGAGTGATGTGAAGGGCGTGGGAGTGATATGAAGGGCGTGGGAGTGATGTGGAGGGCGTGGGAGTGATGTGGAGGGCGTGGGAGTGATGTGGAGGGCGTGGGAGTGATGTGGAGGGCGTGAGAGTGATGTGGAGGGCGTGGGAGTGATGTGGAGGGCGTGGGAGTGATGTGGAGGACGTGAGAGTGATGTGGAGGGCGTGGAAGTGATATGGAGGACGTGGGAGTGATGTGGAGGGCGTGGTAGTGATGTGGAGGGCATAGGAGTAATGTGGAGGGCGTAGGAGTGATGTGAAGGGCGTGGGAGTGATGTGGAGGGCATGGGAGTGATGTGGAGGGCGTGCGAGTGATGTGGAAGGAGTGGGAGTGATGTGGAGGGCGTGGGAGTGATGTGGAGGGCGTGGGAGTGATGTGGAGGGCGTGGGAGTGATGTGAAAAGTGTGTGGGAGTGATGTGGAGGGCATGGGAGTGATGTGGAGGTCGTGGGAGTGATGTGGAGGGCGTGGAAGTAATGTGGAAGGCGTGGGAGTGATGTGAAGGGAGTGGGAGTGATGTGGAGGGCGTGGGAGTGATGTGGAGGGCGTGGGAGTGATGTGGAGGCGGTGGGAGTGATGTGGAGGGTGTGGGAGTGATGTGGAGGGCATGGGAGTAATGTGGAGGGCGTGGAGTGATGTGGAGGACGTGGGAGTGATGTGGAGGGCGTGGGAGTGATGTAGAGGGCGTGGGAGTGATGTGGAGGGCGTGGGAGTGATGTGGAGGGCGTGGGAGTGATGTGAAGGGCGTGGGAGTGAGTGGAGGGCGTGGGAGTGATGTAGAGGGCGTGGGAGTGATGTGGAGGGCGTGGGAGTGATGTGAGGGCGTGGGAGTGATGGGGGAGGGCGTGGGAGTGATGTGGAGAGCGTGGGAGTGATGTGGAGAGCGTGGGAGTGATGTGGAGGGCGTGGGAGTGATGTGGAGGGCGTGGGAGTGATGTAGAGGGCGTGGGAGTGATGTGGAGAGCATGGGAGTGATGTGGAGGGCGTGAGAGTGATGTGGAGGGCGTGGAGTGATGTGGAGGGCGTGGGAGTGATGTGGAGAGCATGGGAGTGATGTGGAGGGCGTGGGAGTGATGTGGAGAGCGGGGAGTGATGTGGAGGGCGTGGGAGTGATGTGGAGGGCGTGAGAGTGATGTAGAGGGCGTGGGAGTGATTTTGGGGAGCATGGGAGTGATGTGGAGGGCGTGAGAGTGATGTGGAGGGCGTGGGAGTGATGTGGAGGCGTGGGAGTGATGTGGAGAGCATGGGAGTGATGTGGAGGGCGTGGGAGTGATGTGGAGAGCGTGGGAGTGATGTGGAGGGCGTGGGAGTGATGTGGAGGGCGTGGGAGTGATGTGGAGAGCGTGGGAGTGATGTGGAGGGCGTGGGAGTGATGTGGAAGGCGTGGAGTGATGTGGAGGGCGTGGGAGTGATGTGGAGGGCGGTGGGAGTGATGTGGAGAGCGTGGGAGTGATGTGGAGA
>JACEEZ010008276.1:17500-30000 GCA_016584305.1 Chionoecetes opilio | reverse complement strand
ACAATGTGTACACGGATGATCTCAGTGCCAACCTTCGTGATACAGGTATCGGCTGCCACATACATGATGGGTGCATCAACTCACTGAGCTATGCTGATGATATGGTACTGCTCGCACCCACTGCGGATGCGTTGCAGGACCTTATCAATGTGTGACAGGTGTATGCTGCCAAGCATGACATTGTTTACAACACCAATAAGACAGAGTGCATGGTAGTATCACCGGCACGCGCTCAGGTGAATTACCTCGAAACAGCATGGCTCGGTGGGTCTGCCCTCACTTTTGTGGATAGATTCGCATACTTAGGCCATGTTATATCCCACGACATGACTGATGATGATGATATCATCAAGCAGACCACCAAGCTTATTGTCGTGGTTAATACTCTACAGAAATTTTTTTCCTACTGTAGCAGAGAGGTGAAGATAAAGTTATTCATTAGTCACTGCTACTCTATATACTGCAACTCGCTGTGGTCGCGGTTCAAGGTGGCCACTCTGAACCGCCTTAAGGTCAGTCACAATGACATCCTTAAGAGGCTTCTGGGGCTGCCCAGGTGGTGCAGCTCGTCCCTGGCTTTCGCTAGGAACGGGGTGAGCAATCTGGATGTGATCCGTCGACACTCTGTGTTCAGCTTAATTAAGGAGTAGGGTGGAGCTCTCTACGAACTCCATCATCACCTCTGTCAGGCAGAGCTCGGCCTATGTATGTTGCTCTATACAACAGCGGTGGCTGGTTCTGCTGTTTGTGCAGAGTGTGGGGTAGCACAGGTGTCCATGTATGTTTAGTCTATGTACTTTGATACTAAGTCCCCTGATGTGCCTATACTATGTTCTTTTGTTTGTTTTTGCTCTAGTACTTAAGTTAACTCCTTGTCTTGTTATTGTTGCTTTGTTTTATCTGTATGCCTCCGGGCGAGCATAAAATTATTACTATTATTATTAATATTATTATATATATACTGACATTATCTGAGAGAGAAACAAAATAACTGATTGACAGAAAATTGATACTTGACAGACAAGCCAGAATACAGAAAAATAGGAAATTACAAAGATAGTAAATAGAAAAGAAAAGGTGTCAGGTTGCAGATTGGTAAATGAAGGAGAGAATGAGCGTACAATTGGAGAAATGAGAAAAAATGTGGAGAGAGAGAGAGAGAGAGAGAGAGAGAGAGAGAGAGAGAGAGAGAGAGAGAGAGAGAGAGAGAGAGAGAGAGAGAGGAGAGAGAGAGAGAGAGAGAGAGAGAGAGAGAGACGAGACGAGAGAGAGAGAGCGAGAGAGAGAGCGAGAGCGAGAGCGAGAGAGAGAGAGAAAAAAAAAAGAGAAAGAGTGAGGGGAAAAAGTACAGCTGTCAGAAAATAAAAAATACATTCATATACACATAATAACAGGATTTGATATTTTCAGAGACTTACTTTTATCCTCTCACACCCTACTTCCTGTTCCCTATATGTTTCCCCTTAAAACTCTCTCCACACAACACTACACACTTAGAAACCTTACCTACATCTATTCTCTCTTGCTTTCCTATTCTCTCTTATCCTCTATCCTTCCATATGATTATCTCTCCATATTTTCCTCCTATACTCTACCTCCCTTCTCTTCTCTACCTCCATAAACATCTATTTCCTTCTATTATTGGTTATCTCTCCATCTTTCCCTCATTACATCTTCCATCTCCTCTAAAAATATCTATCGACCTCTTCTCATCAAATTTCCTGTCGCTTCCTTCCTCTACTCCACCACCTCCTTCCTTCCTTCCTTCCTTTCTTCCTTCCTCCCACTTCTGCTCTCCTTCTTTCCTTCATCTCTCCCTTTTCTCCTCTACTCCACCTCCTTCCTTCCTTCCTCTCTTCCCTCCTCATCTACTCCACCTCCTTCTTTCCTTCCTTCCTTCCTCTACTCCACCTCCTTCCTACCTTCCTTCCTCTCTCCCTTCCCTCCTACCTTCCTTTCTCTCTCCTTACCTCCTACCTTCCTTCCTCTTTCCCTTCCCTCCTACATTCCTTTCTCTCTCCCTTACCTCCTTCCTTGCTTCCTCTCTCCCTTCCCTCCTTATCTACTCCACCTCCTTCCTCACTTCTTTCCCTCCACATCTACTCCACCTCCTTCCTTCCTTCCTTCCTTCCTCTCTCCTTTCCCTCCTCCCCTCCTTCCTTCCTTCCTCTCTCCCTTCCCTCCTCCCCTCCTTCCTTCCTTCCTCCCTCCTCCCTTCCCTCCTCCACCTCCTTCCTTCCTTCCTCTCTCCCTTCCCTCCTCCCCTCCTTCCTTCCTTCCTCCCTCCTCCCTTCCCTCCTCCACCTCCTTCCTTCCTTCCTCTCTCCCTTCCCTCCTCCCCCTCCTTATCTACTCCTACGTCCCATCGCCCGTACAAGCCTCTATTCACTTCAAAACCCACCCTACGATAACATCTCATCAATGAATCTTCCTTTAATTATGCTATTCGGAAGTCCCAGATAGGAAGCTCTTTCAATCTTTGAGGGAGAGAGAGAGAGAGAGAGAGAGAGAGAGAGAGAGAGAGAGAGAGAGAGAGAGAGAGAGAGAGAGAGAGAGAGAGAGAGAGAGAGAGGAGAGAGAGGAGAGAGAGAGGAGAGAGAGAGAGAGAGAGAGGAGCAGAGAGAGAGAGAAAAAAAAAAAGAGAAAGAGAGAGATTATCCAGACAGAAACAGACAGACACAAGGAAAATATAAATGGATGGATGGATGAATAAAAAAGTAAATAAGACAAAAATAAATATATATTGGGAGGGAGAATGAAGGAAAAAGACTAATGGAAAGTTTAATCTGTGTTGACGGCCTCCTCTTTTTCTTCCTCTTGCCAATAATGTGGTGGAGGCAATAGAGGTAAAAAAGAAGATAGGACTCTCTCTTCTCCTCTCTCTCTCTCTCTCTCTCTCTCTCTCTCTCTCTCTCTCTCTCTCCTCAAAGATTGAAAGAGCTTCCTATCTGGGACTTCCGAGTAGCATAATTAAAGAAAGATTCATTGATGAGATGTTATCGTAGGGTGGGTTTTAAAGTGAATAGAGACTTGTACGGGCGATGGGACGTAGGAGTAGATAAGGAGGGGGAGGAGGGAAGGGAGAGAGGAAAGAAGGAAGGAAGGAAGGAAAGAAAGAAGGAAGGAAGGAAGGAAGGGAGAGAAGGAGGTGGAAGAGGGAAGGAAGAAAACTCTCTCTCTCTCTCTCTCTCTCTCTCTCTCTCTCTCTCTCTCTCTCTCTCTCTCTCTCTCTCTCTCTCTCTCTCTCTCTCAGGTAATCAAGATGTCAGGTGAGCAAGACTTTCCCTTTGAACGATCAGGTACAAGGGAGAAAAGTTCAAGCCGATAAAAATAGGCCGTTGTGTTATTTCATTACAGAGATGGGCGCGTCATTACTTAGTTGTGTGTGTGTATTTACCTAGTTGTATTTACCTAGTTGTAACATACAGGAAAAGAGCTATGCTCGTACTGTCCCGTCTCCAAATCTACTATTATCCAGTTTGCCTTTGAAGTCCTGAATACTTCTTGCATTAATCACTTTTGCATCAAGGTTGTTCCAGGGGTGTGTGTGTGTGTGTGTCTGTCGTGTCTGTTGTCTGTTGTGTCTGTCTGTCTGTGCTGTCTGTTGTCGTGTCTGTCTGTCTGTTGTCGTTGTTGTGTCTGTCTGTTGTGTGTCTGTCTGTCTGTCTGTCTGTCTGTCTGTCTGTCTGTCTGTCGCTGTCTGCTGTCTGTCTGTGCTGTCTGTCTGTCTGTCTGTCTGTTGTCTGTCGTCTGTCCTTGTCTGTCTGTCTGTCTGTCTGCTGTCTGTTGTCTGTCTGTCTGTCTGTGTTGCTGTCTGTCGTCTGCTGTCTGTCTGTCTGTCTGCTGCTGTTGTCTGTCTGTCTGTCTGTCTGTTGTCTGTCTGTCTGTCTGGTCTGTTGTCTGTGTTGTCTGTGTCTGTGTCTTTGTTGTCTGTCTGTCGTCTGTCTGTCTGTCTGGTGTTGCTGTGTGTGTTGTGGTGTGTGTGTTGTGTGTGTGGTGTGTGTTGTGTGTGTGTGTGTGTGTGTGTGTGTGTGGTGTGTGTGTGTTTCATGCGTCTTGTGTGTGGGTGTGGGGTGGTGTGGTATTCTCTCGTGTATTTACAGGGCCTGAGCTATAACAACAATAATATTAATAACAAACACAAATGTTAACACCTCCTGAACTAAATTGGCCCACCCCCCTCACCCCCTTTCTTTATTCTCTTAGTGTCTTCTTTATAGAGATTGACAAATACACGGGCTTTTTGTTACCTCTTTTGTTTGTCCTGTTCCAGTCCTTTGGGATGTAAAAAAACCACCAACAAACTAACAACACTACGTCATTTCGTCTCAATTTCAGAGTTTTTATATTTTCAACATCTAAAATCTATACCACAAGGATTTGTTTTTGTTCATTATAGCGAACTGACATATATGAACGTTTAACCTCTGAATCTACTCACTTAAAGATAAGGTAAACTATCAACTACATTAACTATATAATAACCTAAGGGGAAACTTGCCTCCCCTCACCTTAGATAAACTCTACTTTAGCGGTACAGGAAGAAGAAGGAAACAGCAAGTTGGTGATGTGCGGCGCAGCTTCGTGGCAGAAAAATATCGTAATAGGAAAAGTTCTGCGTATTAAATTTTGGATATCTTTATCGATATTCGTATGAGCACAAGGCAATAGGGTCTTAAAGGTGGCGTATGTATGTATGTAGGCAGGTAAGAACACGCACGCACGCACGCACGCGCGCACGCGCACACGCGCACACGCGCACACGCACACACGCACACGCACACACACGCACACGCACACACGCACACCACACACACACACACACACACACTATAAATATAGGTATAGAGACGGTACTATACGAGTGACATTTCTGTGGTGGCGAGTCATATTGTTAGTCTTCGTCACTATAATAATGAAAATATTATAATTAAAGAACATAAGAAAATAAGGAAGTTACAAGAGGCCATATATATATGGCCTCCCTACCTATATCCATCTCTCTTCTTCATCCATGAATTTATCCAGACTCCTTGTAAAGACGCCAATGCTTCACTAAAGTCTAAAGTCTTCACTAAAGCTTCACTAACAAAAATAAAGGGCAATTTCCAACATCAAATAGCGCTATTTGTATTGACGTCACTAGCTGTGTTGCTATTATCTTTTTTTTACTGTTGGGAAGCATTCTTTGAGGCTGGCATCACGAAAACCAATACAAATCAATGCAATGAAGAAAAACACAACACGAACACACAATGCTAAGAATATGCAATAAGAAAATAATTAACAAAACAATATAACAACAAACGAAATACAATAAAAAAACGCGCCCTTTCGTTCCCCGCAACATTATATCCTCATTAACATTTACTATGAAAAAGGTCGTATACAGGAGAAGAAGGAAGTACGTAGGAGAAGAAAAATTATATACAGTGAAAGATTATCATATATTCAATGGTGAACTATATGAAAATTCGAGAAGATGAACTGTCAAGCGAGGTATTAACGGTGTAAGTTCGAATTGAATTTTAATAAAAGTTTTATTGAATTAGTAAAGAGTCAATGAATAATAGTAATATGATGAATAATCTCACGAAAAGCATTGACCAATATGAATTGGAGAGAGAGAGAGAGAGAGAGAGAGAGAGAGAGAGAGAGAGAGAGAGAGAGAGAATGATTTGATATTTCTCAGCTAAATCTCTCTCTCTCTCTCTCTCTCTCTCTCTCTCTCTCTCCTCTCTCTCTCTCTCTCTCTCTCTCTCTCTCTCTCTCTCTCTCTCTCTCTCTCTCTCTCTCTCTCTCTCTCTGTGCTACAAAAGTCCTCAGTCCCTTCACATGATATCTTAATGGACATAATAACTGCCGTCGGAAACTTCTTAAGCACGAGTCGTTTCGAGGGTGGAAGAGTGGAAGGGCAAGTGTGGAGGAATAAAAGAAATGTATAAAACACAAAGCGGGCATAGAAAGAGGGTGGGAGGAACGCATAGGTCGTGAGAACAAGGCATAGTGACGCTAAGGAACCCCAACGTCCATAGCATGAGACAGGGGCGAGGAAAGAGAGAGAAAAGCCAGAAAAAGGTGATATGGAAGGTGGTGACGGATATCCAAAGTGAAAATTGCTGTCAGAAAAGCCGCAGAATCGGACGTGAAAAGCCTGAAAGATGAAAAGACGAGTGGAAAAGGAATAAAAATGAGCTGTGAGTGAGAGTATCTATCTATAGTGCATATTTCCTCACTTATTAAATCGCTACAACGTAATTCACAGCTAAACAATCCACGTATGTTTTTCAGGACGTTCGTAAAAGAGATTGGTTTCGAGACTAGTGTTATTGAGGCGAGAAGGAGCGAGAGGAGGGGGCGAGAGTTGCCTGGAGAAGGGCAAAGTGTGAGAGGATGAGGGAATCTCTCTGGGCGGGAAGAGTTCGAACGAGAAATGCGTGGATATGATTTTTATTGAGTTTGGCTGCGAACATGAAAGTGGCGAAAGGATATACTGGCAGTGTGTGTGGGTGTGTGGGTGTGGGAGGGCTGTGTGTGTGTGTGGGAGGGCTGTGTGTGTGTGTGTGTGTGTGTGTGTGTGTGTGTGTGTGTGTGTGTGTGTGTGTGTGTGTGTGTGTAGGTGTAGTGTAGTGTGTGTGTAGGTGTGTGTGTAGGTGTGTGTGTAGGGGTGTGTGTGTGTGTGTGTGTGTGTGTGTGTGTGTGTGTGTGTGTGTGTGTGTGTGTGTGTGTGTGTGTGTGTGTGTGTGTGTATTCATCTAGTTGTATTCATCTAGTTGTATTTTACAGGGCCAGAGCAACGCTTCGTATGGCCCCGTCTCCATATCAACATTTTTAGCATTCATCCTTAGTGCTTAGTTTTGGCCGAAGCCAGCACCCCGGGAGGCGGGTCACAAACCCTCGGCTAACACCCAGTACCCATTCACTGCTGGGTGGACAGGGGCTCGGGTTTTAAGGAAATAACCCATCTGTTTCCGCTCCGCCCGGGGATCGAACCCGGGACTTCTCAGTTGTGAACCGTGTGTGTGTGTGTGTGTGTGGTGTGCGTGTGCGTGTGCGTGTGTGTGTGTGTGTGTGTGTGTGTGTGTGTGTGTGTGTGTGTGTGTGTGTGTTTCTCCTAGCTACGTTCCTGATGGCAGAGGAGGAGCTTCGAGGAGTGGCAAGACTTAAAATGGAAAAGTGCGAAAAGTGAAAAATGGAAGATGAAAATGAATAAGTGTTTAAAAAAATGTAAAAGTCAGCGGTCGGTACGTCTGAAGCTTCCTATGACAAGAGGGAGTCCTTCGAGGAGTGCAAGACTCAAAATAGAAACAACGCAAACAGAAAAAAATGAAAATGAAATGAAATCCCAAATATTAAAACTGAAGTGACGGTGAGTGTCGGCTGGAAAGTGCTAGAAATCAAATCGGCTGCGTTTGAAATTCTTAAAATAGACCATCGACGCAAGCAAAGCTAAGCGGGTACAGGTATTCCTTCAGTGACGATTTGCGATGCGTTGCGGAAGGCAGACATAATGCGTGCTCCAATAAGCTTAACTACGTCTGATGCTGTAATTTAGAATATTCTAAATAGCTAGGTCAAGCGTAAACGTTCCTCATGTGAATCAACTTCCGAATGCGTGGGTAACAGTCTGAAATATGACGGTTGTCTAAATAGTCGTCTGATAATAGCTTTCTAATCGCTTCTGAACTAGCTTCGTAGCTAATCGCTTGTGAAATCGTTCCTGAAAGTCTTGGTTCTAAGTGTTAATCAAGATTCGACTTGCTTTACGCACCGTTTGTTTAAGCAGTCACCGGATGTAATGTAGTGGAGAATTGTCATAGTATGAAATCTATAGTATTTTTAAAAAAACAGTTAAAAAAAAAGCAGTCAATGAAAGAGTTACATTGGGGCGTTAGCATTTTAAGGAATCTTGTTATGAATTATTAGATGTATGAATATCTGCTCATAGGATAATATTTTACTAATTTGTCTAGGAAGTCCATTTCAGGCGTCTATATTTGTGTAAGTGTAGCTGTTTCTAGGTATGGCAACAGACACTGGTTCATCATAATGCTCTGCTTATTTTCCCATCCAATGTCAAGGTCAGAGTGGGTTAAGAAGTGTTATATTGCCTTTCACCCCAAGCTATAGTCGCAGGGGTCGTTTTGCACCGCGGAATATGTCTCGCAGCAAACACGGTATCTTAAGAGACATATATATTCATTCCCTTCACGAGGAAACTTCTGGCCTGTAACTCTCGTCGGCTTCCTTTGCCATGGAGAATCCGACGGAAAACTTTGTCCAAGTCTGGCGTAATGAAGTATACAAGTAAGCTGGTGCCGTAAGTTGTTCGAGGTTCCTGGCGCTTTTGTGGGGAGGAACGATCATTTTCCATTTGGGAGAGGGTGGGAGGTCATCGTCCGGGCCTCGCCGCCTCCCTAACACCCGCCGGCACGCCCTTCCTCCGCCACTCAGCCCCGCCGCCCGCTGTCCCGCCTGCCACAAAAAGGATGAGTGTCAACTTTGGTGTCTTGCTCGCCCGTCGCAGCGCTCACGTGTCCCAGTTCATCCAGCTGCACTCCGCCGCCAGGAGCTCAGTTACCGCTGCTAACTTTGCCCATTAAACTTCCTCCGCTTCTCGTACATCACGAGAAACAGAGTCTTAGTTTTCTCCTAATTGTCGCAGCGGCGTCCTGTTGCGTGCCACGGGCGGCCCCTCACCAGGCTGTCGCCCGGCCTGACGCAGAAGCCGCCGCAAAGCTTCGTCGAGGGACCAAATTAGTGAATACTTGAGCTCATCAATACTGCACGGATTAAAACTATCAAAATATATATCGAGAAGGGTGGGGAAGTGCGTCAGGAAGGAGCATGTAATATTTCCTAAATGCAAAGACACTCCTCCACTGAGAATACACAGCGTTTGTTACTTCTCCTACCACAAAAAAATGCAAGGAACTATTGTCTTAAATTCTTGGAGGCAGCAGCGAGCGGGCCATCACTCACACGCCAGCCAGCCAGGGACACACCCACGGCACTTGTTGCTGCAACGACCGACAACACACCAACCACACGCCACGCGGGCCTTGAGGGGCTCATGAACAGTGGGAAAAAAGATAAAACAAAAGGAAGAAAGGGAAGGTGATGAATATGAGGCAACACAACACCAACAGAAACATGAGATAGTGTGCGATGGAGGATTGTGTCTTAAGAATGATGGGAAACATGAGGCTGTGCGCGATGGCTGTACAAATGAAGAAGAACAGGAAGAAATAAGATCAAGAGCAAGAAGAACACATCGCAGGTAGGTCAGGGCATGACAAATGGTGCAAAATAAGGCAAAAACAAAAACAAAACAAATAACACAAGTTAACCTAATTACTCACAATAGCAAAAGTTATTTCCTAATTATAAAGCGTGGACATCACCATTTTTTTTTACTACATACCATAACAAATTAATACAATACATGACGAACTCAATATATCATCTATATTTATAAATCTCAAAACTTGTCTGTCTGTCTGTGTGTCTGTATGTTCGTTATAGACTCGGCTACAGATGGCCAAAACCCCACATGCCGCACATATTTGGAATCCTCATGACCCAGCGGTGAACATAGGCTATGTTTCGATGGGCGTGGCCGACCCTGGTGGGCGCGGCCAGCAAAAACAACCTAAAAACGGCTGTGGCTGCTAAACCGTGCGAGATACAGACTTGACACCCTTGTCCAAAATTGTTGGCCGTGATCGACTTGGGGAGATGGAAGATGTTTTGAGGGGCGTGTCTGACCCCGGTGGGCGTGGCAAGCAAAAACAACCTAAAAACATCTGTAGTGGTTAAACCGTGCGAGATAGAGACTTGACTTTGTAGTCCAAATTTGTTGGCCGTGATCGACTTGGGGGTATGGAAGAGTTTTTCTCACTTTCTTCACTAATTTCGGCTCAAAACCGTCTTCAAATGTGACGTAATTTTGAGAAGAAGTCAGCATTGCTAAGCTGAACGTACCAATCTAACATGCCAATCTAAATTTATTGAACACAAAAGTTCGACCAAATATTGAGGGCAACAATACTTATCAAATTGGCGATAGTATTTCATAGACATAGTATTGATAGACGGCCCTCCGCAGGAGCTAGGAGAAAGGTCCCAGGAGGGCACCCTTTCTGCTAGTGACAAATAACTCAAGAACTAGAAACCCATACACATTGTTCTTTTCCCGTTCCCTCAACACGTTCATTTAAGTCTCAGTAGTGGTGATTGCATGACTAAACTGTTGTCGTGAAGCATATATGTTCATCTTTCCGTATTTTTACAACGTATGGTGTGTATGTATCAATGTACGTATATGCATGTATATATTTATGTCTACGTATGCATGGATGTATGTATGTATGCATAGTAACATGTTCAAGCACGTCAACAACTCCTACAACACCTGATTCTTGCGAGGGGCAGGTAAATAAAGGTTCGCAGGGTCATCTGGCAACAACGGTAATGATGATAATGATGATGATGAACACACGATAACGAGTAAAGAGGAAAAGTCCTTTGTCAATGCGCAGCTCTCTCTCTCTCTCTCTCTCTCTCTCTCTCTCTCTCTCTCTCTCTCTCTCTCTCTCTCTCTCTCTCTCTCTCTCTCTCTCTCATCCGAACACAGAAATCTAATAAAACGAAAGAAAAGAAAGGAGAAAGCGAGTCTATTCCTGCACCCTGTCGCCTCAAGATGCTTCCAGCCGTCCTCTCCCCTTGGTAACTATAAGAGTGAGAGGGAAACGAAAGCCGGAGAAATGGACGCGAGAAAAACTAACTGAGAGAAGCGAGTGGGGGGAAAGATGACGAGAGAAAGAGAAGTGGAATGGCTGAAAGGAAAAATCACCTGAGGAAAAGAGGTGAAAATAGAAGAGAAAAATTATAACAGGAGGAAGAAAAAGTTAAATAAGCTAGAGGAAAAATGCCGAGAGAAAATAATAAATAATAAATAATAAGTACAAATAAAAATATATAAAAAAAATATATATATATGAAAATAAATGCAAATGATAAATAGGAAATAGCTGAAAAAAAAGAAAAAAAAGTGGAAGGAAAGATATGGGAAGGTAGAGAGAGGGGAAGCAATATACCTCTCTCCCTCCCTCCCTCTCATAAAACGGCGATAAAACACCCCATCTTGTAAATACCGTGAATTAATGGGGTGGGGGGGAGGGGGGGCGTATGGGTGTTGGCGGGACACCAACATTCCATCAACACAATGACGCTTTAATAGTTCGCGTCAACATGACCTTGGCCTTTTTTAGGGGAGGAGGAGAGTGGAGGGTGGAAGAGGGGGGTTGTGGAGGGGTGGAGGAGGGATAAAAGGGTAGGGTAGTGGGATGTGGGGGTTAATGGGTAGGGTATACTGGGATGTGGGGGGGGGTGAGAGGGTAGGGTTGGGTTGTGGGGGATGGTGGGGGGGTAAGGTTAGGGTTGGGTGGTGGGGGGGGTGAGAAGGGTGGGGGTAGGGTAAGGTTGTGGGTGGGTGGGCAGGAGGAAGGATGCTGTACTATATATCAAAATTGTTACTTCATGCATCTTTTGATTTATAGGGTGATATTTCTCTCTCTCTCTCTCTCTCTCTCTCTCTCTCTCTCTCTCTCTCTCTCTCTCTCTCTCTCTCTCTCTCTCTCTCTCTCTGTACTACACTTGTCGTTTTAATGGTTTTTAATGTGATTTCAAATTACCTTCCATTCTATCTATACAGTTATGAATTATAACTGTTCGTGTTGGTTATTGCTTTTCATATTACGCACTTCAGCTCTTTTTTAACGTGCGTTTCAAATATTACAACACTTCTTCATAATTGATTAGAGTTTCACACGAGACTACAAACCATCATTAAACAGCAAGAAATACGATATAGGTTATTGTTCCCCATATTTTTTTTTCTCCTTTTTTCAGTACAATTGTATGAATGAAAATCGGGTTACGTTTACATCCATTAACAAAGACTCAGCATTTCCATTTTTTGTATTTCTTTGTTATACGAAATTTTCTTCTCTTCCTTAATTGGTAGCAAGAAAATATATCTTTTTTAGAAGTGGTTGAGGTAATTGATGGATTGATGAGTAGGAATGGAATGGGTAAGGTGTGGAGGAACGGAGAGGATGAGAATGGAAGACGGAGGGAAAAGAAGAAGGAAGAAGGAATGAGAAAGGGAAGAAGGGACGGAAGGAAGGGAAGGAGTAATGGGAAGAAGGAAAGAGGAAGGGAAGGACGAGAAGGGAAAGAGAGGGAATGGAAGGGATGTGAGAGAAGGGAAGGGAAGAATAGAGAAGAGAAGGGAAGGGAATAGAAAGGATGGGAAGGGATGAAAGGAAGGAATGAAGGATGGATGGGAACGGAAGGGAAGAGAAGGAAGAAAGAACGATGGAAAATGGGAAAGGGAATGAATGGAAGGGAATGGAAGGGAAGGGAAGGGAAGGGAAGGGAAGGGAAGAAGAAGGAAGAAAACGGAAGGGAAGGGAAGGGAAGGGAAGAAAACTGAA
>JACEEZ010008276.1:7500-10000 GCA_016584305.1 Chionoecetes opilio | reverse complement strand
AGAGAGAGAAGAGAGAGGAGAGAGAGAGAGAGGAGAGCAGAGAGAGAGAGAGAGAGAGAGAGAGAGAGAGAGAGAGAGAGAAGAGAGAGAGAGAGAGAGAGAGAGAGAGAGAGAGAGAGAGAGAGAGAGAGAGAGAGAGACGAGCTAGTCATTTTTCTCTTACTACTCTCTTCTTCTTCTCCTTCCTTCTCCATTTCCTCCTCCTCCTCCTCCTCCTCCTCCTCCTCTTCCTCCTCCTCCTCCTCCTCCTCCTCCTCCTCCTCCTCCTCCTCCTCCTCCTTCTTCACCTCCTTCTTCACCTCCTCCTCCTCCCCATACTCACTCCTCGGGACCTTCCATAACACACATCTCCCCTGTCCCCGAGACACCAAACAGCCTATTACACGCGCTACACCAAATTTACTCCCGGTAAGAATCCTGCGACTTTTCTCCAGTCTGATTCACTACTGCAGGTTAGAGAAAGAGACAGAATTCTTGGCTAAAATCTTTCCTTGTTGTCATGTACTCTCCTAAACTTACATTCTCGTCACGTCTCATCTTTTAATATGGATTTATTTGGCATATTTTTGTTTTATTTAGCCACGTTATACTAAAGGAGTGTATGGGCAGGAAATAATAAATCTTCGTAGTATAAATTGTACACATATACCCAAAGGTGGGCATTCCGCAATTTTAGTCCGCAATTCCGCAATTCCGCAACTTGCGGAATGGTAATTCGGTTGCGGAATTGCGCAATTACGGATGCCTGAAAAAATTGCGGAATTGCGAATTGCGGACCGCCTAAATTTTGAAACGCAATCGCAATAACTTGCGGAATGGGTAATTCGGTTGCGGAATTGCGCAATTACGGATGCCTGAAAAAAATGCAGAGTTGCGGGTTGCGGACCGCCAAAATTTTGAAACGCAATCGCAATAATTGTGACGGTCACCACCTTCAAAGTGGCAAGTGCCCGCCTGAACATAAGTTCCCACCAAATATTGTGGAGACGACACTGCCAACTGCCAACTTGCCAATTTTTTTTTTTTAAAGTTTTTTTTTAACATTTGTGCCTATAGCGCCTGTAGGCAGTGGTGACCCAGGACACGGATGGTAGGCTCTGGAGGTTCACTTGTAGGCTCTGATGGTTGGTCCTCGCCCGTGGTGGCGCAGGCAAGATTCTTATAGTGACGCCTGTGATTAGAGGCTCATGCCGCCCCCCTGTGTTCTACGATGCACTCGCAAACGAAGGTAGAGTTGATGGGCAGGGCATGTGAGTGTTCTTAGGCCACTCGACAGTGCAGAAAGGTTTTGGTTTTCTTCGGTTTTTCTTTGGTTCTCGGGTCACCGAGAACGCCAGTCGGAGACGCTAACCACTCCGCTACCGCCTCCCCAAAGTGTAGCACAATCAGTCGTAGTAGTAGCACAAGTGTAGTTAGTAAGTGTAGCACAGTCACTCAGTCAGTGCGTGCTGGAACTTGGGATTGAGAGCGTGTACGCTGGCCGTGTGTGTGATTAGTTGCCAGCCTCCACATGCTGAACCAGAAGAAGTGGGAGGAGGAGGAGGAGGAGGAAGAGGAAGATTAGCAGATTACTTAGATTAGTGATTACTAGCCAGCAGACTATGAAGTGTACATGTAAAGAAAAACACTAAAAGAGACAAAGACTTAATTGTGAAGGACAAGTAACAAGTATAGACAGAAACAGAATAGGAATACAGAAGTATTAAACACTAATAAAGAGTCTAGAGACATTTATTGTTTTAATTGTAGGTGTTTAAGAGTCTAGAGATGTTTAAGAGTCTAGAGACATTTTTTGTTTTAATTGTAGGTGTCAAAATTAGTTTGCGAAATTGCCGGATAGCGATTGCGAAAAGGCCTATCTGAAAAAAATTGCGGAATTGCGATTGCAGACTAGTGCAGGTCGGAACTGCGGAATTGCGATTGCGGAATTGGAAAAAAAATTGCGATGCCCACCTCTGCATATACCTCACCGTTTGTTATGTTTTGTTATACAGCAATACAGCACGTTAAGAATACTCGATTTCACGTTCAGTTTTGCCGTATTGATACACATACATACATACACGGCGTATACACAAATGCATACACCACATACATTTATCCATTATACTTTCAACCGTGTATTCCACTTTTTCTCTCTCTCCAACAGTGTTACATTACTACGCTCCACTCTGCTCCTCCTCCCTTCCCTTTCGTATCGCGATGCATCATTCCCCATCAAACCGCTGCCTGGTCTTGTCCACACCACACAACACGACGCCACAACACAGTATTGCAAGGCTCACGCACCACACTACTCCACTATTCTACATCACACCACCACACACACCACACACCACACCATACAACACCACTACACCACAGTATTGCACTATTCCACACCATACCACACTCAACACTACACATTCGAACACCACACACCCACCACCACACTAAACACCACACAACGCCACACCACACCTCATCACACCACACACACTCAACACCACACACACACACC
>JACEEZ010008276.1:0-2500 GCA_016584305.1 Chionoecetes opilio | reverse complement strand
TAAAAATTGAGAAAGAAATAGATAAAGAATTGATGACTACAAGGTGAATGAAGGGAGTAAGAGAGAGAGAGAGAGAGAGAGAGAGAGAGAGAGAGAGAGAGAGAGAGAGAGAGAGAGAGAGAGAGAGAGAGAGAGAGAGAGAGGAGAGAGAGGGGAGAGGGGAGAAGGAGAGAGAGAGAGGAGAGAGAGGAGGAGAGAGAGAGGGGAGAGAGAGAAAGAGAGAGAGAGAATACTAAATAACTTGGGTCAAAATAAAAAATAAATAGAGAGGATGATAAAGATTCAGTAAACGAGGTAGTGTGAAAGTAAAGGATGAAAAGGAAGAACAGATAAAAGGGAGTAAGACATAAGAGTGAAACAAAATGAAATAGGAGATGAAGGGAGAAGGAAGAGCTGTTTTACATGGAAAGAGATACGCAATACACCACCTGAACGAAAATTTAAGAGCATATAAATTCAATCCAGAAGCGTGTGTGATCTATGGACGTGGCTTAGGGAACGTAAATATAAGTAAAGCTCAAATTTTTCATAAATACGTTGCACTAACGACATAAATCCCTTTGAAGAGACGCCAAACCAGCAGACTTAAAGAGCCTTGATGGCGGTTATGTCACAACGACCTAAGCTGAGTACACACCTGACTACACACCTCACACACCTGGATTTGCTGATTAATGCCCTGATGCACCTGAGATAGAAAACACATAGGTGAATGACCAGATAGATAGAGAGAGAGAGAGAGAGAGAGAGAGAGAGAGAGAGGAGAGAGAGAGAGAGAAGAGAGAGGGGAGATGAGAGAGAGAGAGAGAGAGGGGAGAGAGAGGAGAGAAGAGAGAGAGAGAGAGAGAGAGAGAGAGACAGACAGACAGACAGACAGACAGACAGACAGACAGACAGACAGACAGACAGACAGACAGACAGACAGACACAGACAGACATAAAGAAAGAAAGAGAGAGAGAGAAATATAATCACATAAGCACAAAGAAACCGAGACCACACACACCCCAGGACCAAAAATAAGTGGTCTACCCTTAACTAGGAATCAATGTAAATAAAGTAAACGCAGTCAGAAGTAAAATCAATCAAAGGCGAACGTAATCAAACAGCCGCCAAGACACTGGGTCGTATTGCCTTGTCTTAAACCTTGTTGGGGGAAATGGCAGTCAAGGTTGATTTTTTTTATAGAAATATAATTAATAGCACAGCACTGCATTATGGAGAGGATGTTAATTTTACCCTCTAATGACGTCAATGGTTAAGTAGGATTTAGTATGTCCAGTTCCCTTTGTCTACATCTAAGTTTCACTCCTCGGTACTCGTTGTTAATTATGATGTAGATACTAGATTTTAGTTAGATAAGAGATAGATAAGACATTGTTTCAATATTCGTGAAGCCTTTCAGTATTTCTAACTCACAGTAAGTTCTTTTCAGTGACGACGTTTCCCTAGAACATAATAAGAGATAATTTATGTTCTCCCAGCCTTTCTTCTGAAGGTTTATTACGTAACGTAGTGAGAAAGAGAGAGAAATAGAAAGAAAAAGAGAGAGAGAGAGAGAGAGAGAGAGAGAGAGAGAGAGAAAGAGAGAGATAGTGAGAGCGAGAGTGAGAGAGAGAGAGAGAGTGAGAGAGAGAGAATATTACTCCCTCTATTCTTGTTCCAGGAAGTGCTTCCTCTTTGTAAGCATACAATGATGAATTCTCTCTCTCTCTCTCTCTCTCTCTCTCTCCTCTCTCTCTCTCTCTCTCTCTCTCTCTCTCTCTCTCTCCATATTCTCTTGCATAACACCACTTACATCTCCTTCAGAAGCTAATGATTTCCACAGCAAAACAACACTTGCAAATTCCTAACCTAAATATAAATATAACTTACGCGCGACCCGTAGTAATAACAATAACAACCATAGCGCCAAACAATAACATCATAATAATAAAACACGATACTGCCGGTAATAACAACACTATACCCATGAAGGAGCGAATAGCAGTAGTAGTAATAAAAAAACACATCAATACATCATATCCTATAGTATACTCGTTGCTAAAGAGAACTCGTAACTCGTGCCAGAAAGAACAAAACACTCGTAAGGGGGTTATTGACGCCTGTAATTTTTCCTCTCGTTTTGGTACAGTAGCGGCGGTGTGAAAGTCGTTCATCGTCACTTGATAATTTACCGTAAAACATTTCCCCTCTTAATGTAAACTCCTGTCAGTGGGTAATTTTGAAGGATATATATTGCCGTGCCGGGCTGAGTCTCTCCCCTTTTTTTTCTCTTTTTACGGAAGTAGGATATGGGAGGAGAGAGAGAGAGGAGAGGGGGAGAGAGAGGGGAAGAGGAAGGAGAGGAGAGAGAAGGAGAGAGAGAGAGAGGAGAGAGAGAGAGGAGAGAGAGAGGGAGAGGAAGGGGAGAGAGGAGGAAAAGGAAAAGAGAGAGAGAAAGAGAGTGAGAGAGGCAGGTAAAAAAAAAAAAACAGCGAGAGGGGGAAAAAGGGAAAAAAA
>JACEEZ010008275.1:80000-88154 GCA_016584305.1 Chionoecetes opilio | reverse complement strand
TATAAACTTAACAAATGCCTTAACTAATGTCACTAAAGCATCAAACTCATAAGAAGACGCTTTAAATATAGAATGAATAAAAAATAGACGCTTTAAATATAGAAATGAATAAAAATAGATGCTTTAATATAGAATGAAAAAAAATAGACGCTTTAAATATAGAATATAAAAAATAGACGCTTTAAAATAGATTATAAAAATAGATGCTTAATATAGAATAAATAAAAATAGACCTTTAAATATGAAATGAATAAAAAAAGCCTTTAAATATAGAAATGAATAAAAATAGACGCTTTAAATATAAATGTATAAAATAGTGCTTAAATATAGAATAATAAAAAATAGATGCTTTAAATATAGAAATGAATAAAAAATAGACGCTTAAATATAGAAATGTATAAAAATAGATGCTTTAATATAGAAATTAATAAAAAATAGACGCTTTAAATATAGAATGTAAAAATAGATGCTTTAAATATAGAAATAATAAAAAATAGACGCTTTAAATATAGAAATGAATAAAAAATAGACGCTTTAAATATAGAATGAATAAAATAGATGCCTAAATATAGAAATGAATAAAAATAGACGCTTTATATATAGAAATGAATAAAAAATAGACGTTTTAAATATAGAAATGAATAAAAAATAGACGCTTTATATATAGAAATGAATAAAAAATAGACGCTTTAAATATAGAAATGAATAAAAAATAGACGCTTTATATATAGAAATGAATAAAAAATAGACGCTTTATATATAGAAATGAATAAAAAATAGACGCTTAAAATATAGAAATGAATAAAAAATAGATGCTTTAAATATAGAAATGAATAAAAAATAGACGCTTTATATATAGAAATGAATAAAAAATAGACGCTTTAAATATAGAAATGAATAAAAAATAGACGCTTTATATATAGAAATGAATAAAAAATAGACGCTTTAAATATAGAAATGAATAAAAAATAGACGCTTAAAATATAGAAATGAATAAAAAATAGATGCTTTAAATATAGAAATGAATAAAAAATAGACGCTTTAAATATAGAAATGAATAAAAAATAGATGCCTTAAATATAGAAATGAATAAAAAATAGACGCTTTATATATAGAAATGAATAAAAAATAGACGCTTTAAATATAGAAATAAATAAAAAATAGACGCTTTATATATAGAAATGAATAAAAAATAGATGCTTTAAATATAGAAATGAATAAAAAATAGACGCTTTAAATATAGAAATGAATAAAAAATAGATGCTTTAAATATAGAAATGAATAAAAAATAGACGCTTTATATATAGAAATGAAGAAAAAATAGACGCTTTAAATATAGAAATGAATAAAAAATAGATGCCTTATATATAGAAATGAATAAAAAATAGACGCTTTATATATAGAAATGAATAAAAAATAGACGCTTTAAATATAGAAATAAATAAAAAATCGACGCTTTATATATAGAAATGAATAAAAAATAGATGCTTTAAATATAGAAATGAATAAAAAATAGACGCTTTAAATATAGAAATGAAGAAAAAATAGATGCTTTATATATAGAAATTAATAAAAAATAGACGCTCTAAATATAGAAATGAATAAAAAATAGACGCTTTAAATATAGAAATGAATAAAAAATAGATGCTTTATATATAGAAATGAATAAAAAATAGACGCTTTAAATATAGAAATGAAGAAAAAATAGATGCTTTAAATATAGAAATGAATAAAAAATAGATGCTTTAAATATAGAAATGAATAAAAAATAGACGCTTTAAATATAGAAATGAAGAAAAAATAGATGCTTTAAATATAGAAATGAATAAAAAATAGACGCTTTAAATATAGGAATAAAAAATAGACGCTTTATATATAGAAATTAATAAAAAATAGACGCTTTAAATCAGTAACAGAAAAAATAGATGCTTTAAATATAGAAATGAATAAAAAATAGACGCTTTAAATGTAGAAATGAATAAAAAATAGATGCTTTAAATATAGAAATGAAGAAAAAATAGATGCTTTATATATAGAAATGAATAAAAAATAGATGCTTTATATATAGAAATGAATAAAAAATAGATGCTTTAAATATAGAAATGAATAAAAAATAGACGCTTTATATATAGAAATGAATAAAAAATAGACGCTTTAAATCAGTAACAGAAAAAATAGATGCTTTAAATATAAAAATTAATAAAAAATAGACGCTTTAAATATAGAAATGAATAAAAAATAGACGCTTTAAATATAGAAATGAATAAAAAATAGATGCTTTAAATATAGAAGTGAATAAAAAATAGACGCTTTAAATATATAAATGAATAAAAAATAGATGCTTTAAATATAGAAATGAATAAAAAATAGATGCTTTAAATATATAAATGAATAAAAAATAGACGCTTTATATAGAAATGAAGAAAAAATAGATGCTTTATATATAGAAATTAATAAAAAATAGACGCTTTATATATAGAAATTAATAAAAAATAGACGCTTTAAATATAGAAATGAATAAAAAATAGACGCTTTAAATATAGAAATGAAGAAAAAATAGATGCCTTAAATATAGAAATGAATAAAAAATAGACGCTTTAAATATAGGAATAAAAAATAGACGCTTTATATATAGAAATGAATAAAAAATAGACGCTTTAAATATAGAAATGAATAAAAAATAGACGCTCTAAATATAGAAATGAATAAAAAATAGATGCTTTATATATAGAAATTAATAAAAAATAGACGCTTTAAATATAGAAATGAAGAAAAAATAGATGCTTTATATATAGAAATTAATAAAAAATAGACGCTTTATATATAGAAATGAATAAAAAATAGACGCTTTAAATATAGAAATGAATAAAAAATGACGCCTTTAAATATAGAAATGAATAAAAATAGATGCTTTAAATATATAAAATGAATAAAAAATAGACGCTTTAAATATAGGAATAAAAAAATAGACGCTTTATATATAGAAATGAATAAAAAATAGACGCTTTAAATATAGAAATGAATAAAAAATAGACGCTTTAAATATAGAAATGAATAAAAAATAGATGCTTTATATATAGAAATGAATAAAAAATAGACGCTTCAAATATAGGAATAAAAAATAGACGCTTTATATATAGAAATGAATAAAAAATAGACGCTTTAAATATAGAAATGAATAAAAAATAGATGCTTTATATATAGAAATTAATAAAAAATAGGCGCTTTAAATATAGAAATGCATAAAAAATAGACACTTTAAATATAGAAATGAATAAAAAATAGATGCTTTAAATATAGAAATGAATAAAAAATAGACGCTTTAAATATAAGAATAAAAAATAGACGCTTTATATATAGAAATGAATAAAAAATAGACGCTTTAAATCAGTAACAGAAAAAATAGATGCTTTAAATATAGAAATGAATAAAAAAGAGACGCTTTATATATAGAAATGAATAAAAAATAGACGCTTTAAATGTAGAAATGAATAAAAAATAGACGCTTTAAATATAGAAATGAAGAAAAAATAGACGCTTTAAATATATAAATGAATAAAAAATAGACGCTTTAAATATAGAAATGAATAAAAAATAGATGCCTTATATATAGAAATGAATAAAAAATAGACGCTTTATATATAGAAATGAATAAAAAATAGACGCTTTAAATGTAGAAATGAATAAAAAATAGATGCTTTAAATATAGAAATGAAGAAAAATAGATGCTTTAGATATAGAAATTAATAAAAAATAGATGCTTTAAATATAGAAATGAATAAAAAATAGACGCTTTATATGTAGAAATGAATAAAAAATAGACGCTTTAAATATAGAAATGAATAAAAAATAGACGCTTTAAATATAGAAATGCATAAAAAATAGACGCTTTAAATATAGAAATTAATAAAAAATAGACGCTTTAAATATAGAAATTAATAAAAAATAGATGCGTTAAATATAGAAATGAATAAAAAATAGACGCTTTAAATATAGAAATGAATAAAAAATAGACGCTTTAAATATAGAAATGAATAAAAAATAGACGCTTTAAATATAGAAATGTATAAAAATAGATGCTTTAAATATAGAAATGAATAAAAAATAGATGCTTTAAATATAGAAATGAATAAAAAATAGACGCTTTAAATATAGAAATGTATAAAAATAGATGCTTTAAATATAGAAATTAATAAAAAATAGACGCTTTAAATATAGAAATGTATAAAAATAGATGCTTTAAATATAGAAATGAAGAAAAAATAGACGCTTTAAATATAGAAATGAATAAAAAATAGACGCTTTAAATATAGAAATGAATAAAAAATAGATGCCTTAAATATAGAAATGAATAAAAAATAGACGCTTTATATATAGAAATGAATAAAAAATAGACGCTTTAAATATAGAAATGAATAAAAAATAGACGCTTTATATATAGAAATGAATAAAAAATAGACGCTTTAAATATAGAAATGAATAAAAAATAGACGCTTTATATATAGATATGAATAAAAAATAGACGCTTTAAATATAGAAATGAATAAAAAATAGACGCTTAAAATATAGAAATGAATAAAAAATAGATGCTTTATATATAGAAATGAATAAAAAAGAGACGCTTTATATATAGAAATGAATAAAAAATAGACGCTTTAAATGTAGAAATGAATAAAAAATAGACGCTTTATATATAGAAATGAAGAAAAAATAGACGCTTTAAAAATAGAAATGAATAAAAAATAGACGCTTTAAATATAGAAATGAATAAAAAATAGATGCCTTATATATAGAAATGAATAAAAAATAGACGCTTTATATATAGAAATGAATAAAAAATAGACGCTTTAAATGTAGAAATGAATAAAAAATAGATGCTTTAAATATAGAAATGAAGAAAAATAGATGCTTTAGATATAGAAATTAATAAAAAATAGATGCTTTAAATATAGAAATGAATAAAAAATAGACGCTTTAAATGTAGAAATGAATAAAAAATAGACGCTTTAAATATAGAAATGAATAAAAAATAGACGCTTTAAATATAGAAATGCATAAAAAATAGACGCTTTAAATATAGAAATTAATAAAAAATAGACGCTTTAAATATAGAAATTAATAAAAAATAGATGCTTTAAATATAGAAATGAATAATAAAATAGACGCTTTAAATATAGAAATGAATAAAAAATAGACGCTTTAAATATAGAAATGAATAAAAAATAGACGCTTTAAATATAGAAATGAAGAAAAAATAGATGCTTTATATATAGAAATTAATAAAAAATAGACGCTCTAAATATAGAAATGAATAAAAAATAGACGCTTTAAATATAGAAATGAATAAAAAATAGATGCTTTAAATATAGAAATGAATAAAAAATAGACGCTTTATATATAGAAATGAAGAAAAAATAGATGCTTTAAATATAGAAATGAATAAAAAATAGATGCTTTAAATATAGAAATGAATAAAAAATAGACGCTTTAAATATAGAAATGAAGAAAAAATAGATGCTTTAAATATAGAAATGAATAAAAAATAGACGCTTTATATATAGGAATAAAAAATAGACGCTTTATATATAGAAATTAATAAAAAATAGACGCTTTAAATCAGTAACAGAAAAAATAGATGCTTTAAATATAGAAATGAATAAAAAATAGACGCTTTAAATGTAGAAATGAATAAAAAATAGATGCTTTAAATATAGAAATGAAGAAAAAATAGATGCTTTATATATAGAAATGAATAAAAAATAGATGCTTTAAATATAGAAATGAATAAAAAATAGATGCTTTAAATATAGAAATGAATAAAAAATAGACGCTTTATATATAGAAATGAATAAAAAATAGATGCTTTAAATATAGAAATGAATAAAAAATAGACGCTTTAAATATAGAAATGAATAAAAAATAGATGCTTTAAATATAGAAGTGAATAAAAAATAGACGCTTTAAATATAGAAATGAATAAAAAATAGATGCTTTAAATATAGAAATGAATAAAAAATAGATGCTTTAAATATATAAATGAATAAAAAATAGACGCTTTAAATATAGAAATGAAGAAAAAATAGATGCTTTATATATAGAAATTAATAAAAAATAGACGCTTTATATATAGAAATGAATAAAAAATAGACGCTTTAAATATAGAAATGAATAAAAAATAGACGCTCTAAATATAGAAATGAATAAAAAATAGATGCTTTATATATAGAAATTAATAAAAAATAGACGCTTTAAATATAGAAATGAAGAAAAAATAGATGCTTTATATATAGAAATTAATAAAAAATAGACGCTTTATATATAGAAATTAATAAAAAATAGACGCTTTAAATATAGAAATGAATAAAAAATAGACGCTTTAAATATAGAAATGAATACAAAATAGATGCTTTAAATATAGAAATGAATAAAAAATAGACGCTTTAAATATAGGAATAAAAAATAGACGCTTTATATATAGAAATGAATAAAAAATAGACGCTTTAAATATAGAAATGAATAAAAAATAGACGCTTTAAATATAGAAATGAATAAAAAATAGATGCTTTATATATAGAAATGAATAAAAAATAGACGCTTTAAATATAGGAATAAAAAATAGACGCTTTAAATATAGAAATGAATAAAAAATAGACGCTTTAAATATAGAAATGAATAAAAAATAGATGCTTTATATATAGAAATTAATAAAAAATAGGCTCTTTAAATATAGAAATGCATAAAAAATAGACGCTTTAAATATAGAAATGAATAAAAAATAGATGCTTTAAATATAGAAATGAATAAAAAATAGACGCTTTAAATATAGGAATAAAAAATAGACGCTTTATATATAGAAATGAATAAAAAATAGACGCTTTAAATCAGTAACAGAAAAAATAGATGCTTTAAATATAGAAATGAATAAAAAAGAGACGCTTTATATATAGAAATGAATAAAAAATAGACGCTTTAAATGTAGAAATGAATAAAAAATAGACGCTTTAAATATAGAAATGAAGAAAAAATAGACGCTTTAAATATAGAAATGAATAAAAAATAGACGCTTTAAATATAGAAATGAATAAAAAATAGATGCCTTAAATATAGAAATGAATAAAAAATAGACGCTTTATATATAGAAATGAATAAAAAATAGACGCTTTAAATGTAGAAATGAATAAAAAATAGATGCTTTAAATATAGAAATGAAGAAAAATAGATGCTTTAGATATAGAAATTAATAAAAAATAGATGCTTTAAATATAGAAATGAATAAAAAATAGACGCTTTAAATGTAGAAATGAATAAAAAATAGACGCTTTAAATATAGAAATGAATAAAAAATAGACGCTTTAAATATAGAAATGCATAAAAAATAGACGCTTTAAATATAGAAATGAATAAAAAATAGATGCCTTAAATATAGAAATGAATAAAAAATAGACGCTTTATATATAGAAATGAAGAAAAAATAGATGCTTTATATATAGAAATGAATAAAAAATAGACGCTCTATATATAGAAATGAATAAAAAATAGACGCTTTAAATATAGAAATGAATAAAAAATAGACGCTTTAAATATAGAAATGAATAAAAAATAGACGCTTTATATATAGAAATGAATAAAAAATAGACGCTTTAAATATAGAAATGAATAAAAAATAGACGCTTTAAATATAGAAATGAATAAAAAATAGATGCCTTAAATATAGAAATGAATAAAAATAGACGCCTTAAATATAGAAATGAATAAAAAATAGACGCTTTATATATAGAAATGAATAAAAAATAGACGCTTTAAATGTAGAAATGAATAAAAATTAGATACTTTAAATATAGAAATGAATAAAAAATAGACGCTTTAAATGTAGAAATGAATAAAAAATAGACGCCTTAAATGTAGAAATGAATAAAAAATAGATGCTTTAAATATAGAAATGAAGAAAAAATAGATGCTTTAAATATAGAAATGAATAAAAAATAGACGCTTTAAATATAGAAATGAATAAAAAATAGATGCTTTAAATATAGAAGTGAATAAAAAATAGACGCTTTAAATATAGAAATGAATAAAAAATAGACGCTTTAAACATATAAATGAATAAAAAATAGATGCTTTAAATATAGAAATGAATAAAAAATAGACGCTTTA
>JACEEZ010008275.1:67500-77500 GCA_016584305.1 Chionoecetes opilio | reverse complement strand
CACAATACAATATTTTACAATTCAGTTTCTTGGCTTAATATTAGTAATAATCCGTAGTAATGTCTTGTAGAAGTGTATGGTTTTTTTTACGTTGGAGCCTATCGCTCTCTGATGATGATGAGCATTATTACGAGTTTTTCTGCGAATCTTTTTATATTTTTAGCGCCTGTAGGCTTATGGAGAGTCGTGATGTTGGTTGATCTCGCCAGTTAGTGGCGCAGGCTGGATTTTTATAGTAACACCTGTGGTCTTAAGTGAAGATCCCGTTTTCTGTGATCTTCGGATGTTCGGACCTTCAGTCAGGACCATGCAGCCCCTAGAGTTTCTCCGTCGCACTCGCAATCGGGGAACAGGTAATTGCTGCATGCGGGTTTCTTCAGCCACTCGACGATGAATTTGACAGTTGCTCCTTGGTGAGTCTTGGACTCGGGACCTTCTTCTCCCCTACCAGGCTCTTGAAAGAGTTGACTCAGGCAGGATTCGAACTCGGGACATCGAGTTCACCACTCCAAGACGCTAACCAATCGGCCACCGCCTCCCCATAGGAAGAGGAGGCGGCGCCTTCTCTGCCTGTATGTGTGTGTGTGTGTGTGTGTGTGTGTGTGTGTGTGTGTGTGTGTGTGTGTGTGTGTGTGTGTGTGTGTGTGTGTGTGTGTGTGTGTGTGTGTGTGTGTGTGTGTGTGTGTGTGTGTGTGTGTGTGTGTGTGTGTGTGTGTGTGTGTGTGTGTGTGTGTGTGTGTGTGTGTGTTATCTGGCTACAAAATCACCCCCGTCACACAACAAAGATGATAAAAATAAGTAACGTAAATATGAGAGAAAATATCATGTTGTCTTTTATGAGTACCTCCAAACAGCTGATCGGGCAGAACATTAATTAAGCCAGGTAATTAATTAATTATATTACCTTCACGCGCTGATGGATATTGGAAAAAAAAGATACAGGTTACAGCACAGGAAAAATAAGGCTACTTTCTAACTTATGTTTTAGCAAATTAATGATACATGGAGTATAATGGTTTTAATGATGGTTGATGTGTATTAGGCAATTTTTATTAAGGCAGTGATGGGCATTAGTACGGATTTTTTTTTGGGGCAGTGATGGGCATTAGTACGGATTTTTTTTTGGGGCAGTGATGGGCATTAGTATGGATTTTTTTTGGGGCAGTGATGGGCATTAGTATGGATTTTTTTTGGGGCAGTGATGGGCATTAGTATGGATTTATTTTGGGGCAGTGATGGGCATTAGTATGGATTTTTTTTGGGGCAGTGATGGGCATTAGTATGGATTTTTTTGGGGGCAGTGATGGGCATTAGTATGGATTTTTTTTGGGGCAGTGATGGGCATTAGTATGGATTTTTTTTTGGGCCAGTCCATCATGATGTAAAAATATGATTGATGTAAAAAAAAGCTGTCCGTTATGATGTAAAAATATGATTGATGTAAAAAAAAGCTGTCCGTTATGATGTAAAAATATGTTATGATGGAAAAAAATAAAAAGGAAAAATACAAAAATATAGCATGATAAAAACCCATTGCGACAGTGTTCGAAAGACTGATGCCACTTTAAAATACATCAAGAAAATAAGATAAACAATATACCAGAAATGGAAAGCAATGCCATAATACTTTCCCTCCTTCCCCCGCCAGACCATTCCGCCGCCAACTGCCCATTACCAACATTTTGTTCCCCCAACAGCCTCCCTTCTCCCCGCTGTTCTCTAAGCTCACTGTTATTGCTTCAAGATTTTTTCCATTGTATTCTTAAACACACACTCCACTCTATTCTGCTGCGATTTCCCTTCAGTATAATTTTCTTTTAGCTAGGGTAAGCTTCTATTCATTAAGCTTTCGATTTTCCTTCTGTATATATTTTTTTTAGCTAAGCTTCTATTTATTAAGCTTTCAATTTTCCTTCTGTATATTTTTTTAGCTAAGCCTTTATTTATTAAGCTTTGATTCATTAGTCATTTATATTTATTAAGCTTTGATTCATTAGTCATTTATATTTATTAAGCTTTGATTCATTAGTCATTTATATTTATTAAGCTTTGATTCATTAGTCATTTATATTTATTAAGCTTTGATTCATTAGTCATTTATATTTATTAAGCTTTGATTCATTAGTCATTTATATTTATTAAGCTTTGATTCATTAGTCATTTATATTTATTAAGCTTTGATTCATTAGTCATTTATATTTATTAAGCTTTGATTCATTAGTCATTTATATTTATTAAGCTTTGATTCATTAGTCATTTATATTTATTAAGCTTTGATTCATTAGTCATTTATATTTATTAAGCTTTGATTCATTAGTCATTTATATTTATTAAGCTTTGATTCATTAGTCATTTATATTTATTAAGCTTTGATTCATTAGTCATTTATATTTATTAAGCTTTGATTCATTAGTCATTTATATTTATTAAGCTTTGATTCATTAGTCATTTATATTTATTAAGCTTTGATTCATTAGTCATTTATATTTATTAAGCTTTGATTCATTAGTCATTTATATTTATTAAGCTTTGATTCATTAGTCATTTATATTTATTAAGCTTTGATTCATTAGTCATTTATATTTATTAAGCTTTGATTCATTAGTCATTTATATTTATTAAGCTTTGATTCATTAGTCATTTATATTTATTAAGCTTTGATTCATTAGTCATTTATATTTATTAAGCTTTGATTCATTAGTCATTTATATTTATTAAGCTTTGATTCATTAGTCATTTATATTTATTAAGCTTTGATTCATTAGTCATTTATATTTATTAAGCTTTGATTCATTAGTCATTTATATTTATTAAGCTTTGATTCATTAGTCATTTATATTTATTAAGCTATTCATTTAGCTTTTATTCTTCTTAACCAACACAATTTGTTCTTTTACTTCACACCATCACGCACTCAACATCTCTAACCTATACCTTACCTAACCTTACCTAACCTGACCAGTGACCTAACCTGACCAGTGACCTAACCTAACTTACACTCTATTCTGCCTGTGATTTCCCTTCAGTATAATTTTTAGCTACGACTCTCTTTACTGTTACTCTTCGAAACTATCAAACGTTTTATTTTACCTTCACACCATCACGCACTCAAAAGGTCCTCCCCGAAACATACTTATGCATCCCTCGTAGCAATACGCCTCTCTCTATCTTTTTATAGTGACGCCTGTGATTAGTGTCTCATGCCGCCCCCTGTGTCCTCCGGTGCACTCGCAATCGAAGGTAGAGTTAATGGGCAGCATGTGGGTGTTCTTAGGCCACTCGACGGTGCAGAAAGATTTTAAGTGGATTTTGGTTCTCATCGGGGATCGAACTCGGGACCAGTGTGTGTGTCCCGTGGTTAGCGTCACTCGGAGACGCTAACCACTCTGCTACCGCCTCCACACTAAAAAAATAATAATCATCAATCCACAGGTGACATTACCATAATACTTAAGTTTCTCCCTATATACCTCGTAATACCTAATTAATTCTACCTACCTTCTACCTCCAATACCTCGTCTCTACCTATGCCTTCTCTCCTTTCACCTTTCAGTCCTTCAGGTAAAATGGTTAAGTGTGATAAGATACTTGATTCCCTCCAAATACATTATCTCCTCTCTAGTTATCAAGGTTAACCTATGACATTAGCATAATAGCACGCCTCTACCTATGTCTTATCTCCATGCAGTGCCATATGACCTCTGATGTCTGGCACATTCCCCTTTTTTGGCATTAAATCAATCAAATTATCTCCATTCAGCTTTCAGTGTATCAAAGTAAAATGATTGAGTGATGAAGTATTTGATCCCCTCTGCAAAGGGGGGATCACTCTCGACTCTCTATTTACAATCTAAGCCTTTGTTCTTTCAGCTTGCCTTCCTTGCTCTCTCTCTCTCTCTCTCTCTCTCTCTCTCTCTCTCTCTCTCTCTCTCTCTCTCTCTCTCTCTCTCTCTCTCTCTCTCTCTCTCTCTCTCTCTTTCTCTGTCTGTATGTCTCTGTCTGTATGTCTCTGTCTGTATGTCTCTGTCTGTATGTCTCTGTCTGTATGTCTCTGTCTGTATGTCTCTGTCTGTATGTCTCTGTCTGTATGTCTCTGTCTGTATGTCTCTGTCTGTATGTCTCTGTCTGTATGTCTCTGTCTGTATGTCTCTGTCTGTATGTCTCTGTCTGTATGTCTCTGTCTGTATGTCTCTGTCTGTATGTCTCTGTCTGTATGTCTCTGTCTGTATGTCTCTCTCTCTCTCTCTCTCTCTCTCTCTCTCTCTCTCTCTCTCTCTCTCTCTACGTGTTTTTCATTCATTAGTTCGTCCCTCCATTCATCAATCCTTGCACTGAGACACACTTCACTTGATGAATAATGTTAGCTATTCATTTATCTTCCCGTGTATGCAGTATATATATTTAGAGTATCGTTGATTAATAAGAGACAGAATTGCATAACTTTTCAATGTGTTTGTGTGTGTCTCTCTCTCTCTCTCTCTCTCTCTCTCTCTCTCTCTCTCTCTCTCTCTCTCTCTCTCTCTCTCTCTCTCTCTCTCTCTCTCTCTCTCTCTCTCTCTCTCTCTCTCTCGTAAATCTTAAGTTAGGATTCCTGGGTCATTTATATTTTTTTCTCTCATTTATGATACAAAAGTAAACAAAAAATAATAATAGCTTCATTTCTCTCTTTTCTCTCTCTCTCTCTCCTCTCTCTCTCTCTCTCTCTCTCTCTCTCTCTCTCTCTCTCTCTCTCTCTCTCTCTCTCTCCTCTCTCTCTCTCCCCTTCTCTTTTCTTCCTCTCCCTTTTTTTCCTTTCTCTCCATTGCACAATATTTATTTCTCTTCACTCGAGGGGGAAAAATTCTCACTCGTTTTTCTACACACAAGAGGGAAACCATATCGCTCTGTGTGTGTGTGTGTGTGTGTGTGTGTGTGTGTGTGTGTGTGTGTGTGTGTGTGTGTGTGTGTGTGTGTGTGTGTGTGTGTGTGTGTGTGTGTGTGTGCGTGCGTGCGGGCGTGCGTGTAAACATAGAAATCAACCGTATTATCACCATCATCATCATCATTGTCATTACCATCATTATCAATTATTTAATTCTCATTATCATTATTATTATCATTCTCGAAATTTTCCTTGTTCATGTTACGTAGCTGAACAACAAAACAGTGTACAGATTCAGCTGGTTGTCCCACTGAGGCATCGGGTCACAACGGGTCACAAACGGGTCACAACGGGTTACATTGGGTCACATCGGGTCACATTGGGTTACAACGGGTCACAACGGGGTCAGCGGGTCACATTGGGCCTTTCCGCTACACAGGGGTCGCACACTGGCTATTGTTTCCCATCAGTGGAATGGGTCTGGGTGGGGGTGGGGTGGGGTGGGGGGCGTCTAGTGGCGATGGGTGTTGCGGTAAGTGGCGGGGCGGGAGTGCTGAACTTTGGGTGTCTTGGCAGATATATTTTAGTGACCCATTTTCGTCCGAGCAATACAGACCCTTCACGAGCCTCAGTTCCCGCCAGTTACCTTTAGCCAGTTAGCCTTCATAACCTTAGCCAGTTAGCCTTCACAGCTTTAAATGACAGCCTGCATAGCATTTATAGCTTTAAATGACAGCCTGCATAGCCTTCATAGCTTTAAATGACAGCCTGTATAGCCTTTATAGCTTTAAATGACAGCCTGCATACAGTGCATAGCCTTCATAGATTTAAATGACAGCCTGCATAGCCTTCATAGCTTTAAATGACAGCCTGTATAGCCTTCATAGCTTTAAATGACAGCCTGTATAGCCTTCATAGCTTTAAATGACAGCCTGTATAGCCTGCATAAGTTTAAATGACAGCCTGTATAGCCTTCATAGCTTTAAATGACAGCCTGCATAGCCTTCATAGCTTTAAATGACAGCCTGTATAGCCTGCATAAGTTTAAATGACAGCCTGTATAGCCTTCATAGCTTTAAATGACAGCCTGCATAGCCTTCATAGCTTTAAATGACAGCCAGTATAGCCTTCATAGCTTTAAATGACAGCCTACATAGCCTTCATAGCTTTACATGATAGCCTGCATAGCCTTCATAGCTTTAAATGACAGCCTGCATAGCCTTCATAGCTTTAAATGACAGCCTGTATAGCCTTCATAGCTTTAAATGACAGCCTGCATAGCCTTCATAGCTTTAAATGACAGCCTGTATAGCCTTCATAGCTTTAAATGACAGCCTGCATAGCCTTCATAGCTTTAAATGACAGCCTGCATAGCCTTCATAGCTTTAAATGACAGCCTGTATAGCCTTCATAGCTTTAAATGACAGCCTGTATAGCCTTCATAGCTTTAAATGACAGCCTGTATAGCCTTCATAGCTTTAAATGACAGCCTGCATAGCCTTCATAGCTTTAAATGACAGCCTGCATAGCCTTCATAGCTTTAAATGACAGCCTGTATAGCCTTCATAGCTTTAAATGACAGCCTGTATAGCCTTCATAGCTTTAAATGACAGCCTGCATAGCCTTCATAGCTTTAAATGACAGCCTTCATAGCCTTCATAGCTTTAAATGACAGCCTGCATAGCCTTCATAGCTTTAAATGACAGCCTGCATAGCCTTCACAGCTTTAAATGACAGCCTGCATAGCCTTCATAGCTTTAAATGACAGCCTGCATAGCCTTCATAGCTTTAAATGACAGCCTGCATAGCCTTCATAGCTTTAAATGACAGCCTGCATAGCCTTCATAGCTTTAAATGACAGCCTGCATAGCCTTCATAGCTTTAAATGACAGCCTGCATAGCCTTCATAGCTTTAAATGACAGCCTGCATAGCCTTCATAGCTTTAAATGACAGCCTGCATAGCCTTCATAGCTTTAAATGACAGCCTGTATAGCCTTCATAGCTTTAAATGACAGCCTGCATAGCCTTCATAGCTTTAAATGACAGCCTGTATAGCCTTCATAGCTTTAAATGACAGCCTGCATAGCCTTCATAGCTTTAAATGACAGCCTGCATAGCCTTCATAGCTTTAAATGATAGCCTGCATAGCCTTCATAGCTTTAAATGACACAGTTTGCAATGACCATCTCCTAGCTTGACTTGCCTGGACAGTTCCGAATGTTTATGTTGCTTCCGGTGCTGGTGCTTCAAACATTCTCGAAATATATCTTCTGAAATAATCCCTTGTCATTCACCGCCTGGCCTTGAAGTGAACAGCGACTGAGAGAAATTCTTGACGTTGAATCCAGGTCCCTCAGCGTCTGGTCCCGGAGGCGAGTCTATGTTCCTGTCTGAAGGGAGACCTGAGGGGAGACCTGCGCTGCCTCCCCCTGGAACAACTGCAACACGAGGCTTCAAAACACTGACATTGTTGGGAGACGTCGCACGGCTGCAGGCAAACTCACGAGGAATATAAATCAGAAACGGAAAAGTCTTGCAATTTGTTACTGAAAAGCGTCCACTATAAGACCAGAGCATAGCCACAGGGGGAGACCACAGCCACAGCCACGACCACAGCCACATCTACAGGGGGAGACTGTCTTGGGGCACCATGGGGGAAGGGAAAGAGGTATGAGAACCTACCCCACCGCTCATAACACACCGGGGAAGCCTCACCATACCCGGGCCGCATATTCCCGTTTTATGGAACAGTATGTCGCGTTTACTCTTGAATACGTCAGGTTAGGTTACGTTAGGTTACGATTAGGTTAAAATAAGTTACCTAACCGAACGATTGTAACTGTGTGGGAATCACAAAAAGCGTATTTTCGAGAAATTCTTATGGTTAGTTTCGGAGCTACAGCCAAGCGTCTTCACTCGGACACCCCAGACTGGCCTAGAGGTGGGGAATATGCACCCGGGGCCTTCACATCGCGGGGCACATATTTGTCAGGGTCCTGTTAAGAGCCATTTCGTTGAGAGTTCTGAGCGTCTCTTTCGTTGAGAGTTCTGAGCGTTTATTTCGTTGAGCGTTGTGAGCGTCTATTTCGTTGAGAGTTCTGAGCGTCTCTTTCGTTGAGAGTTCTGAGCGTCTATTTCGTTGAGAGTTCTGAGCGTTTATTTCGTTGAGCGTTCTGAGCGTTTATTTCGTTGAGAGTTCTGAGCGTCTCTTTCGTTGAGAGTTCTGAGCGTTTATTTCGTTGAGAGTTCTGAGCGTCTATTTCGTTGAGAGTTCTGAACGTCTATTTCGTTGAGAGTTCTGAGCGTTTATTTCGTTGAGAGTTCTGAGCGTCTCTTTCGTTGAGAGTTCTGAGCGTTTATTTCGTTGAGAGTTCTGAGCGTTTATTTCGTTGAGAGTTCTGAGCGTTTATTTCGTTGAGAGTTCTGAGCGTCTCTTTCGTTGAGAGTTCTGAGCGTCTATTTCGTTGAGAGTTCTGAGCGTCTCTTTCGTTGAGAGTTCTGAGCGTTTATTTCGTTGAGAGTTCTGAGCGTCTCTTTCGTTGAGAGTTCTGAGCGTCTATTTCGTTGAGAGTTCTGAGCGTCTCTTTCGTTGAGAGTTCTGAGCGTTTATTTCGTTGAGAGTTCTGAGCGTCTATTTCGTTGAGAGTTCTGAGCGTCTCTTTCGTTGAGAGTTCTGAGCGTTTATTTCGTTGAGAGTTCTGAGCGTCTCTTTCGTTGAGAGTTCTGAGCGTCTCTTTCGTTGAGAGTTCTGAGCGTCTCTTTCGTTGAGAGTTCTGAGCGTTTATTTCGTTGAGAGTTCTGAGCGTTTATTTCGTTGAGAGTTCTGAGCGTCTATTTCGTTGAGAGTTCTGAGCGTCTCTTTCGTTGAGAGTTCTGAGCGTCTATTTCGTTGAGAGTTCTGAGCGTTTATTTCGTTGAGAGTTCTGAGCGTCTATTTCGTTGAGAGTTCTGAGCGTCTATTTCGTTGAGAGTTCTGAGCGTTTATTTCGTTGAGAGTTCTGAGCGTCTATTTCCTTGAGAGTTCTGAGCGTTTATTTCGTTGAGAGTTCTGAGCGTCTATTTCGTTGAGAGTTCTGAGCGTTTATTTCGTTGAGAGTTCTGAGCGTTTATTTCGTTGAGAGTTCTGAGCGTCTATTTCGTTGAGAGTTCTGAGCGTTTATTTCGTTGAGTTCTGAGCGTTTATTTCGTTGAGAGTTCTGAGCGTCTATTTCGTTGAGAGTTCTGAGCGTCTATTTCGTTGAGTTCTGAGCGTTTATTTCGTTGAGAGTTCTGAGCGTCTATTTCGTTGAGAGTTCTGAGCGTCTCTTTCGTTGAAAGTTCTGAGCGTCTCTTTCGTTGAGAGTTCTGAGCGTCTATTTCGTTGAGAGTTCTGAGCGTCTCTTTCGTTGAGAGTTCTGAGCGTCTATTTCGTTGAGAGTTCTGAGCGTCTCTTTCGTTGAGAGTTCTGAGCGTCTATTTTGTTGAGAGTTCTGAGCGTCTATTTCGTTGAGAGTTCTGAGCGTCTATTTCGTTGAGAGTTCTGAGCGTCTCTTTCGTTGAGAGTTCTGAGCGTCTCTTTCGTTGAGAGTTTTGAGCGTCTCTTTCGTTGAGAGTTCTGAGCGTCTCTTTCGTTGAGAGTTCTGAGCGTTTATTTCGTTGAGAGTTCTGAGCGTCTATTTCGTTGAGAGTTCTGAGCGTCTATTTCGTTGAGAGTTCTGAGCGTCTATTTCGTTGAGAGTTCTGAGCGTCTATTTCGTTGAGAGTTCTGAGCGTCTATTTCGTTGAGAGTTCTGAGCGTTTATTTCGTTGAGAGTTCTGAGCGTCTATTTCGTTGAGAGTTCTGAGCGTCTATTTCGTTGAGAGTTCTGAGCGTCTATTTCCTTGAGAGTTCTGAGCGTCTATTTCGTTGAGAGTTCTGAGCGTCTATTTCGTTGAGAGTTCTGAGCGTCTCTTTCGTTGAGAGTTCTGAGCGTCTATTTCCTTGAGAGTTCTGAGCGTCTATTTCCTTGAGAGTTCTGAGCGTCTATTTCCTTGAGAGTTCTGAGCGTCTCTTTCCTTGAGAGTTCTGAGCGTCTATTTCCTTGAGAGTTCTGAGCGTCTATTTCGTTGAGAGTTCTGAGCGTCTATTTCCTTGAGAGTTCTGAGCGTCTCTTTCCTTG
>JACEEZ010008275.1:57500-62500 GCA_016584305.1 Chionoecetes opilio | reverse complement strand
GTAGGTTATGGGGGTCTAGGTGGGTGGGAGGGATAGGTTATGGGGTTCTGGGTGGGTGGGAGGGTAGGTTATGGGGATCTGGGTGGGTGGGAGGGTAGGTTATGGGGGTCTGGGTGGGTGGGAGGGTAGGTTATGGGGGTCTGGGTGGGTGGGAGGGTAGGTTATGGGGGTCTGGGTGGGTGGGAGGGTAGGTTATGGGGGTCTGGGAGGGTGGTAGGGGGGGGGTAACGAGGGAAGACCTGAGACCTACCTATATGAAAGAACCTTGTTAGTAGAAGGTCTTAGCTTTCACCTCACCTCTACCTTATCCCACCGCTGCCACCATTGTGTGTTCTTACGTGTCCTCATTAAGACATGGCATTCTATACACGCCCTCACACACACATTTCCTTTTACCAACGCATCGTCACCCATACCCATTTTGCCTTTTTCCAGATGTTTTCCTTATCCATACATTTCCTATCCGTAAAAGTTTTGGTTTTTCATAGTCTCTTTCCTGATACTAAAACCCAAACTCAACCCTTCCCCTATCCCTTTTATCGATCCTAAAACCCAAACTCAACCCTTCCATCTATCCTAAACCCAAACTCAACCCTTCCAGCTATCCTAAAACCCAAACTCAACCCTTCCATCTATCCTAAAGCCCAAACTCAACCCTTCCAGCTATCCTAAAACCCAAACTCAACCCTTCCAGCTTTCCTAAAACCCAAACTCAACCCTTCCAGCTATCCTAAAACCCAAACTCAACCCTTCCAGCTATCCTAAAACCCAAACTCAACCCTTCCAGCTTTCCTAAAACCCAAACTCAACCCTTCCATCTATCCTAAAACCCAAACTCAACCCTTCCAGCTATCCTAAAACCAAACTCAACCCTTCCATCTATTCTAAAACCCAAACTCAACCCTTCCAGCTATCCTAAAACCCTAACTCAACCCTTCCAGCTATCCTAAAACCCTAACTCAACCCTTCCAGCTATCCTAAAACCCTAACTCAACCCTTCCAGCTATCCTAAAACCCAAACTCAACCCTTCCAGCTATCCTAAAACCCAAACTCAACCCTTCCGGCTATCCTAAAACCCAAACTCAACCCTTCCGGCTATCCTAAAACCCAAACTCAACCCTTCCAGCTATCCTAAAACCCAAACTCAACCCTTCCGGCTATCCTAAAACCCAAACTCATCCCTTCCAGCTATCCTAAAACCAAACTCAACCCTTCCGGCTATCCTAAAATCCAAACTCAACCCTTCCATCTATCCTAAAACCAAACTCAACCCTTCCATCTATCCTAAAACCCAAACTATCCCCCTATCCATTAACCCCTTGAGACCCAGAACATAATTGCCATTGTAATTTGGGTGCCATTAGACGATTTTTAGTGAATATGAGAAATATTTTATAGATATGACCTGTTTAGTATCCTCATCCACTAACTAATTTGGTATATTGAGTTACTTTTTCATAATTCAATGGCTAACAACACACGATTTCATATAGCAAAGGAAAGATCTGGGTGTGAAAGTGTTAAGAGTTTTTTTTTTTTGTACATTTTCCACATTTTCCTGATCCTAAAACCTAAACTATCCCTCACTCCCTTCCCTCAACCCCTTCACCTACGCCTTCAGGAGCCCGCCGCCCTTCAGCCACAATGAGAGGTGGTCCGGGACGCCTATTGATTGCCGGGTAAAGCTGAGGCGCCCGCGACCCTTCAGGAAGCAAGTCACGACCGCGGGGTTCCAACTCGTCACCTTCCATTAAGCCGACAAATGGGGACACAGTTGGCTCCCTGTGGCAAACGTGTGAGTGCAAATGGGGAAATGAAGATGTGGTGGTGTGGTAGAAGGTATTAGGGTAGTGTGGTAGAGGGTAGTAGGTGTGGTACTGGTGGTAGAGGGTAGTAGAAGATGTGGTAGTGTAGTAGAGGCGGTACAGGGTAATAGGGTAGTAGTAGTGTGGTGGTGTGGTAGAGGGTAGTAGTGTGGTGGTGTGGTAGAGGGTAGTAGTGTGGTGGTGTGGTAGAGGGTAGTAGTGTGGTGGTGTGGTAGAGGGTAGTAGTGTGGTGGTGTGGTAGAGGGTAGTAGTGTGGTGGTGTGGTAGAGGGTAGTAGAAATTGTGGTAGAGTGGAAGAGGGTAGTGTGGTTGTGTGGTAGAGGGTAGTAGAAGGTGTGGTAGTTGTGGTAGAGTGGTAGAGGGTAGTATAAGATGTGGTAAATGGTAGAGGGTAGTAGGTGTGGTAGTGGTGGTAGAGGGTAGTAGTAGGTGTGGTAGTGTTGTAGTGGTGGGACAGGGTAGTAGTAGATGTGGTAGTGGTGGTACAGGGTGTGGTAGTGTGGTAGAGGGTAGTAGGGTAGTGGTGGTACAGGTATAGTAAATGGTATGGTAGTGTGGTAGTAGTAGTAGGGTAGTGTAGTAGTGTGGAACAGATTAGTGTGGTAGTGTGGTATAGTTGTGGTAGAGGGTATAAGGGTAGTGTGGTAAGTGGCGGGCAGCATATTCCTCAACTCTATGCGAGTATGTGGTTTACGAGTGAAGACGCTTGGCTGTAGCTCCGAAACTAACTTTAGGATTTTCTCGAAAATTCCCTCATTGTGATTCCCACACAAAGTTTCCGTTTAATGCCCAGGAAACCTAACCTAACCTAACGTAACCTAACCTGACGTGTTCAAGAGTAAACGCGACATACTGTTCCAGAAAACGGGAATATGCTGGCGGGACAGGGCTAATGCCTCTAAGGACCTTCTTGTCTCTCTTTCTTGAGACCTGTCTTTTCTTCCTTTTTGATATCACTACCTTGGGAAACGAGTCTTAAGAACATAAAAAAAGAACATAAGAACGTAACATAAGAGCATAAGAACATAAGGAAGCTAGTTTCTTAAGCTCTTTGCTATCACTACCTTGGGAAACGAGTCTTAAGAACATAAAAAAAGAACATAAGAACGTAACATAAGAGCATAAGAACATAAGGAAGCTAGTTTCTTAAGCTCTTTGCTATCACTATCTTGGGAAACGAGTCTTAAGAACATAAAAAAAGAACATAAGAACGTAACATAAGAACACAAGGAAGCTACTGTTTCTTAAGCTCTTTGCTATCACTACCTTGGGAAACGAGTCTTAAGAACATAAAAAAAGAACATAAGAACGTAACATAAGAACATAAGGAAGCTAGTTTCTTAAGCTCTTTGATATCACTACCTTGGGAAACGAGTCTTAAGAACATAAAAAAAGAACATAAGAACGTAACATAAGAACATAAGGAAGCTAGTTTCTTAAGCTCTTTGATATCACTACCTTGGGAAACGAGTCTTAAGAACATAAAAAAAAACCATAAGAACGTAACATAAGAGCATAAGAACATAAGGAAGCTAGTTTCTTAAGCTCTTTGATATCACTACCTTGGGAAACGAGTCTTAAGAACATAAAAAAAGAACATAAGAACGTAACATAAGAACACAAGGAAGCTACTGTTTCTTAAGCTCTTTGATATCACTACCTTGGGAAACGAGTCTTAAGAACATAAAAAAAGAACATAAGAACGTAACATAAGAACATAAGGAAGCTAGTTTCTTAAGCTCTTTGATATCAATACCTTGGGAAACGAGTCTTAAGAACATAAAAAAAGAACATAAGAACGTAACATAAGAACATAAGGAAGCTAGTTTCTTAAGCTCTTTGATATCACTACCTTGGGAAACGAGTCTTAAGAACATAAAAAAAAGAACGTAAGAACATAAGAACATGAGAAAATAAGGAAGCTACTGGAGTCTTTATGTGATTCTCAAAGGCAGTGAGGGTTAAGAAGGTGGCTCTTTGTCCTATGAAGACTCCAGTAGCTTCCTTATTTTCTCATGTTCTTATGTTCTTATGTTCTTTTTTTATGTTCTTAAGACTCGTTTCCCAAGGTAGTGATATCAAAGAGCTTAAGAAACTAGCTTCCTTATGTTCTTATGTTATGTTCTTATGTTCTTTTTTTATGTTCTTAAGACTCGTTTCCCAAGGTAGTGATATCAAAGAGCTTAAGAAACTAACTTCCTTATGTTCTAATGCTCTTATGTTACGTTCTTATGTTCTTTTTTTATGTTCTTAAGACTCGTTTCCCAATATAAGGGTTGAAGCTATTCTAGGATGCCTTGGGAAATTATTGCAAGAAAAATAGGACGGCTAAGGAAACTAATGGGAAATAAATAGGACAGAGAAATAATGTCGAGCTAATAATGATATAGAACAATAATGATAGAGAACACTAATGATAGAGAACAATAATGATAGAGCTAATAATGATATAGAACAATAATGATATAGAACAATAATGATAGAGAACAATAATGATAGAGAACACTAATGATAGAGAAACATGATTGAAAAAAGGAGCTGATAAGAAGGAAAAAATGGTGTTTCTTTTCGGCATGCACTGGTGTGGTGGGGGGAGGGGAGGAGGGGGGGAAGGGAGGGAGCAACAGGTGGATGGGTGGGTGGGTGGGTTCCCCTCTCCAAAGGTCCTTCACACTCACCCACAGACCACCTCACACGCCTCGACACAATGCAAGCCCCCAAAAAAAAAATGTAAAAAAAAAAAAAAAAAAATTAATGAAGTAAATTAAAAAAGGTAAAAAAATCACTTCCAGCTAGAATGACTATCGTATTTTTGTTTTTACTTTAGAACTTTCCTTTTTTTTTTTTCTCTCTCTCTCTCTCTCTCTCTCTCTCTCTCTCTCTCTCTCTCTCTCTCTCTCTCTCTCTCTCTCTCTCTCTCTCTCTCTCTCTTTCTCTCCTCTCTCTCTCTCTCCAACACATGACCACTTCATTCCCTTCCTCCCAATTATTTCTCTCTCCTCTCTCTCTCTCTCTCTCTCTCTCTCTCTCTCTCTCTCTCTCTCTCTCTCTCTCTCTCTCTCTCTCTCACCCCTTCCCTCAAATCCTGGGATACGTTTAAACCATTACTCCCTTTCCCGTTTGGTACACGTTCGGCCAATACCCTGGCAATGGTGGGGAGGGGAATACATAAT
>JACEEZ010008275.1:45000-55000 GCA_016584305.1 Chionoecetes opilio | reverse complement strand
TTATCAACCATATGTATAGACAATAATCTCATAGTTGTGAATAATCTAAAGACATGTGATAAATATTTTATTGGAAAGAAAACTTTCAGGAAGCGTGACGCATGGGTGTCCGAACTCGACACATGTGTTGCGTGTCATGCGACTTCATGCATGCTTCAGCAACTCAGTGATTTTTCTGTTATACAGCGCGGTGATCTCCCTTCAGATCATGCTCCAATCACTGTATCTGTGTCACGCACAAAGGTAGACTTGGATAGTTTGTTAGTCAGAGCAGCATCTTTTGGGGATCACGCAGCGCTGCATGGCAATACAACAAGGAGTGCCTTGATTAGAAAGCCAATCAGATTTGTTAATATAGATAGGCAGATGTTTGCTTCAAACATCGCACAGGTGAATATTCCCGATATAGAAGAGGATATTAATGTCTCCACCAAGATGATATCTGATGCTTTATATGAGTGTGCAGGGAGGAGCGAGTGCAGAGTGAGAGCAAACCAAGCTGATGTTAACTTGGGGAGATGGGAGAGGATTTTGAAGGACAAGGATGATGCCAGGGTGTGGAAGGCCATCAGTTGGAGAGGTGATTATGATACATCCATGCATGATAGAGGAGACCAACCAAGTGATGAAGATTTTAGAGCTCATTTTGAAAGTATGTTAAACTCGCCTGACCTTGTTACTCGACCCCAAGAGGTGAGTACTGATGTGTATATACCTGTATTGGATGACCCCATCGCACTCAATGAAGTTAAATATCAGATTAAGAAAATGAAGGTAGATAAAGTCTGCGGGACAGATGGGCTTTCTCCTGGCGTGTTGACATTGTTACCCGTGCAATGGATTCTAACCGTTACTACACTATACAATGTGATTTTTATGTCTGGGTCATATGCTGTATCGTGGATTAGGGCTAAGGTTTTTACTATTTTTAAGAGAGGGAACAGATCGGAGGCAAACAACTACAGAGGTATTAGCGTAATTAATTGTCTAGCCAAGCTATTTGATATGATTCTTTGCTTCAGAATGAATCAGTGGTACCACCCTTTTCGTGAGCAGGCCGGTGCTCAGAGCGAACGTGGCTGTATAGAGCACATTGTCACTTTGCGGCTGCTTACCGATACGGCGCGCCGTAAGAAGTTGAAGCTTTTCGTAACTTTTATTGATTTTAGTAAAGCATACGATCTGGTCCCGCGGAACAAAATATTTGTTATCCTGAAGCGTTTAGGATGTGGTATGGTTATGCTGTCAGCCGTGATGGCCATGTATAAGGTCACAGAGTCCGTGATAGGCGCAGCGGTCATGACGGCCACACTTGGGGTCAAGCAGGGCTCACCCACGTCCTGCCTTTTATTCACAGTATTTGTAAATTAACTTATTAGAATGATAAAAAGAGCAGTGTACAGCAGAAGGTTTTATCCAATGGCTTCACATATTGGTCATGATGGACGATACAGTTTTGTTATCTACCAGTCACGACAACATGATACAAAAGGTGAGAATCTTACTGTCTTTCTGTGCAGAGTATGGAATGGTTATTAATCAGTCTAAAACCAATTTCTTTGTGATTAATGGGACGGTCGGTGACTCCGAGCCTCTGCAGGTGAATGAACTTGTTATTGAGCCTTGCTCCACGTACATGTACCTGGGATCCCCCTTCACCAGCGACGGCTCGGTGTCAACCGCAGTAAAAGTGCATGCTAAGAATAAGTTGTGCCATGTTTTAAAATTTGTGTCATTTGTTAATAAAAACAACGATGTGCCATTCATAGTGAAACGACGAGTTTTTGACGCAGCATTGATGTCCTCACTTTTGTATGGCTGCGAGTCATGGGTGGAAGCTGATCTTAAACCCGTAATCAAATTATACAATTGGGCCCTAAAACAACTTTTGGGAGTAAGAAAATCAACCCCAAACAATATCTGCTACGCTGAGATAGGATACACAACATTACCTGATAGGATTCAACTGAAACAACACAAATTCTTTTCTAAAATGAGATCCGAAAGATCTGATCTCACGGATGATCCTCTAATGTTCGCCATCTCAACAGTTTTGCGTGCCAGGACGCCTAGTGGAAGGAGAATACGCAGCTTTATGGATAATGAGATCCCTGATGTGAATACTCTAATGCAAAGTGTGATTTCATCCATTATCCAGTCAGATGCATCAAAATGTATAGTGTACAAAGACATCAATCCCGACCTTAATGTTCACGATATATACACCAAACGCCATACTGTTAACGACCGCCATAGAATATCCTTTACTCGTTTTCGGGTGTCGGGACACAGTCTGTGTATCGAAACAGGACGCTGGAATAGACGAGGGCGTGGTCGCCTCCCAGTCGAGGAGCGGCTATGCGTATGTGGGCACGTGCAGACAGAGAGACATGTAGTAGAGGACTGTCTATTTTCTTATAATGTTAGACAAGCGTTTGGCCTTAACAAGTTAGAGGAACTTTTTACTGGCAGATACTCACATGATACAACCTGTAAAGTGATTCACGATATCCTCAGACTTTATATGTAAGAAGCGAAGCCTCAGGATATGTTGTTGTGCTGTTTTATTAATGTTTCATGTTGTGTTTATGTCCATATGTTTGTGTCATTTGTCTTGGTATTATAGGCTATTTTTATTTTTACTCTATATTTTGAGTCTGTATAGTAATTTTACTCCTAACATTTATGTTTTAACTATTAAATAGGTTAGTCTTCTGCATTTTACGTTTTTCCCCGTGATGTATCGCGTGGTTTTGTTTAGCAATTTTTACACTTAACATTCATCTTTTTAGAATTTGATAGTCTTTCTGGTATGTCATGTTTTGTTTTGTTTCCTTTGTGTTTTACTTTTTAGTCAAGTGTTCTTACTTTCCTTTTTATGACTTATTATTTGTCACTTTTTGTCTTAGTGTTTTTCAGTGATATTATTTTTTAAGGGGAGAGTCCGCCGTGAAAATATGAAAATAATGTTTTAATATAGGAATTTGAGTTATATGGTTTATGGCAACACCCTATCCTTTGGCTTTCGAATGGTGGAATTTTTTTCAGTCGGGACATTTTTTTAAATGCGCATAGTGAAGGACATTGAAACTTTCAAAACTCTTAAAAAAAATAAAAAAAAACATTTTTTTGGATAATTTCCATCTATCAAAAAACTAAGCCTTTAACCCCCCCCCCCCCGCCCCCCAGCAATCTTCAGGGTGAAGTTTGTTACCCAGGTAACAATTCTGGAACACAATTTTGGATATGAAAAGTGCAACCTCTTCACAATTTTTTTTGGAACAAATGTATACATCCAAAAAGGACTAGAAAAGAGAGAAAAGAGAAGAATTACACCGAAGAAGACAATAAACAAGAAGAGGAAGACAGGCAAAGGAATTCCAACCGAAAACTATGCACCTGGTGAATTTTGATCGAACCTTGCAACAATGAGGGGCGTGGCGCGCCCTGACACCCTCGAAAACTGTATTATCGTCTGACTGACGAAAAATGTATTATTATTATTTCTATTAATTTCTATCTATTCCCATTATTTATTCTATTAACCTATAATTTTTTCTCTTCTATATTTCATTGCATTATTATTGTTGTCTTTCTCTCTTTGTATTTTGCAACAGCGGACACTTTTTTTTTCCTTCTTTGTAATTAGATTCAACAAATTTTTTCATGTCCTTGTATTTTGCAATTCTATACTGTATCTATTTTCTTCCTTGTATTTCGCAACTACTGTCTCCCTTTTTTTCCTTTACATTATCATAACAACATTTCCATTAACCCCTTGAGGCCCAGAACGTAATTTCCATTGTAATTTGGGTACCATTACACGATTTTTAGTGAATACATCAACACTATTTTATAGCTATGACCTGCTTAGTATCCTTGTCCACTAACTAATTTGGTATATTCAGTTACTTTTCGTAATTTTATGGCTAACAACAGACAATTTTATATAGCAAAGGAAAGATCTGGGCGTGAAGGAGTTAATTTAATTCTCTCCCTCCTTAGTATTTCGTAACTAGTCTGTTTTTTTTTCCCCACTAAATTTCGCAACTCATCCAAATTTTCTTCTACTGTTTTTCTTCCTCAATTTTTCACACCATCTGTCAAAGTGTTTTTCTTCTGTCTCATTTTTCCTTCCTATAGGTATATTACTACTATTTTTATATTCGATTTTATATTATACTCTACATTATATTTCACAACTAATCCAATTTCTCTTCTACTCAGTATTTTTTTCTCTCATAAATTTTTCACGCCAACTGTCATCGTTTTTTTTCTTCTGTGTCTGAGTCTGCATTATTTTTCTTCACATTATTTATTCTTCACATTATTGTTCTTCATATTCTTCTTATTCACATTATATCTTCACATTATATTACTGCAATTTTCGTTTCCAAGGTGTGTCAACGCAATTTCCCTTTAACTCCATTTTTCTTCCTTTAAACTACTACTATTTTCGTTTGCAGGGTGACACAAGTTCCCACGCCCACGTCAGGTCAGGTCGCGTTACGGGAGTGGGCGTGGAGGTCAGGTCGGGTCGGGTCCCTCGGGTACTTCAGACTACACCGGGGAACGACTTGGCTGATGACGGCGGGGTGAAAAGGTTCCTCTGAGTGAGATTAAAGTTGTAGTCATACTTAGCCCACAGGGAGGAGCGTGAACCCAGTGGAGGAGGAGGAGGAGGAGGAGGAGGAGGAGGAGGAGGAGGAGGAGGAGGAGGAGGAGGAGGAGGAGGAGGACGAGAAACAAAAGTAGGAAGAGGAGGAAAAGGAGGAGGAGGAGGAGGAGGAGGAGGAGGAGGGGGGAGGAGGAGGAGGAGGAGGAGGAGGAGGAGGAGGAGGAGGAGGAGAGGAGGACGAGAAATAAAAGTAGGAAGAGGAGGAAAAAGGAGGAGGAGGAGGAGGAGGAGGAGGAGGAGGAGGAGGAGGAGGAGGAAGAGGAGAACAGTAGTAGAAAGAAGAGGTAGAGGAATAAGAGGAGGAGGATAAAGAAGTAAAAAGAGTAGGAGGAGGAAGAAGAGGTAGGCAAATAACTAGGAGGAGGAAGAGGAGGGGGATAAACAGTAGTGGAAAGAAAGAATTGGAGACATAAGAAAAGGAAGTCAGGTGAAGGTAACAGATTGGTAAAGAGATGTAGGTGATCAGAAGAAGGGGAGGAAAGAAGAGGAGGAAGAAGTGGGGGAGGAGGAAGAAAGTAGAGGAGGAGGAAGAAGAAGGAGAATAAAGAAGAGGGGGAAAAAGAGGGTGAAAAAAGAAGAGGGGGAGGAAGAAGAGGAGGAGGAGAAAGAAGGAGTATAAAGAAGAGGGGGAGAAAGAAGAGGAGAAAAAAGAAGAGGAAAAAGAAGGTGAAGAAAGAAGAAGTAGTTGTAAAGTGAAGCAAAATCGTATTGGTAACGAAAAGTAGATGATTGATAGACGATAATAAAAAGAAAGGTATAGCAGAAGAGTTCAAAAGGAAAGAGATGGAGGTGATTGAAGACGACGATAGAAGAAGAAAGGAAGAAAGGAAAAATATGGAGCTCAATAGAGAAGGGAAGATATGAATGCAAAGAGGAAGATGATGGGAAGGCAAGTAAAGAAAGGCAGATCAAAGGGAAGGGAAGATCAGAGGCAATACACACACACACACACACACACACACACACACACACACACACACACACACACACACACACACACACACGGGGAGAAAGGGGGCACTAGAGAGAAAGTGGCAGGGGACGCTAGAGAAAGGAGGAGGAAAATAAAAAAAAGCTAAGGGGAATATGAAAATTAGGACGAGAGAGAACATAAGAACATAAGAAAATAAGGAAGCTACAAGAGGCCGTGAGACCTTCACGAGGTAGTTCCTGTTACTTAACACTACCTACATACACCTTTCATTCCCATCCATGAATTTATCTAGCTTCCCTTTAAAGCTCTCTAATAACTCTGCACTAACTACCTGTCTACTGAGTCCATTCCAATCATTTACCATCCTATTAAATATGTAGTTCATGTGTCCAGTCCAGTCCATGTAGTAATGCTGGCAATCCTTTTAGCAACATGTATCATTGATTTCTCAAGACTCAAAATATACAATAAATGCCATGGTATGCATTCCCTACAGACTGTGAAAGATAAATGAGAGGATGAGGACAAGCGTTTGGGAATCATTACCATGTCTATTATTTCTTCATTATGAAGAAAGAGAGAGAGAGAGAGAGAGAGAGAGAGAGAGAGAGAGAGAGAGAGAGAGAGAGAGAGAGAGAGAGAGAGAGAGAGAGAGAGAGAGAGAGAAGAGAGAGAGAGAGAGAGAGAGAGAGAGAGAGAGAGAGAGAGAGAGAGAGAGAGAGAGAGATTTGATTGATTTCATGCCAAAAGGGGAAATGTGCCAGAAATCAGAGGTCATATGGCACGGATGAAAAGAGAGAGAGAGATGAAACAATGGTTCATCAAAACATTGCCTTTACACACACAAACGAATAAATATAATTAGATTTCACAATGAGAACGTTAGTTTTCTTGTTGTGGATGTGCCTGGCGGCGGGGAGCGCCGCGGGGCAGGAGCAGCGCGACCCGAGGCTGGCGCGCCTGGCAAGGGCAAAATGAGACATAAACAGTCCATTGGGAGAGCCAGGCCGAGGCACAACCAGCCCAGGAGCGAAACCAATTCGAAAAAAACAAATGATAGGTAGCACTTATCCAAAATTTCCTTCTGAGTAACGCCAATACTTCACAAAAGAATAATGATAAAAATAAGAATCTGGACCTAATTTTCTACAGACATGCATACATTTTTTATTTTTTATATTTTTTACAGCACAACACAAAGTCCCCATAGTAATTTATTCCTGGTATTAAGAGCCACACAGCACAACACAAAGTCCCCATAGTAATTTATTCCTGGTATTAAGAGCCACACAGCACAACACAAAGTCCCCATAGTAATTTATTCCTGGTATTAAGAGCCACACAGCACAACACAAAGTCCCCATAGTAATTTATTCCTGGTATTAAGAGCCACACAGCAGAACACAAAGTCCCCATAGTAATTTATTCCTGGTATTAAGAGCCACACAGCACAACACAAAGTCCCCATAGTAATTTATTCCTGGTATTAAGAGCCACACAGCAGAACACATAGTCCCCATAGTAATGTATTCCTGGTATTAAGAGCCCCACAGCACAACACAAAGTCCCCATAGTAATGTATTCCTGGTATTAAGAGCCACACAGCACAACACAAAGTCCCCATAGTAATGTATTCCTGGTATTAAGAGCCACACAGCAGAACACATAGTCCCCATAGTAATTTATTCCTGGTATTAAGAGCCACACAGCACAACACAAAGTCCCCATAGTAATGTATTCCTGGTATTAAGAGCCACACAGCACAACACAAAGTCCCCATAGTAATGTATTCCTGGTATTAAGAGCCCCACAGCACAACACAAAGTCCCCATAGTAATTTATTCCTGGTATTAAGAGCCACACAGCACAACACAAAGTCCCCATAGTAATGTATTCCTGGTATTAAGAGCCCCACAGCACAACACAAAGTCCCCATAGTAATGTATTCCTGGTATTAAGAGCCACACAGCACAACACAAAGTCCCCATAGTAATGTATTCCTGGTATTAAGAGCCCCACAGCACAACACAAAGTCCCCATAGTAATTCATTCCTGGTATTAAGAGCCCCACAGCACAACACAAAGTCCCCATAGTAATTTATTCCTGGTATTAAGAGCCCCACAGCACAACACAAAGTCCCCATAGTAATTTATTCCTGGTATTAAGAGCCCCACAGCAGAACACAAAGTCCCCATAGTAATTTATTCCTGGTATTAAGAGCCACACAGCAGAACACACAGTCCCCATAGTAATTTATTCCTGGTATTAAGAGCCCCACAGCACAACACAAAGTCCCCATAGTAATTTATTCCTGGTATTAAGAGCCACACAGCACAACACAAAGTCCCCATAGTAATTTATTCCTGGTATTAAGAGCCACACAGCACAACACAAAGTCCCCATAGTAATTTATTCCTGGTATTAAGAGCCACACAGCACAACACAAAGTCCCCATAGTAATTTATTCCTGGTATTAAGAGCCACACAGCACAACACATAGTCCCCATAGTAATTTATTCCTGGTATTAAGAGCCACACAGCACAACACACAGTCCACATAGTAATTTATTCCTGGTATTAAGAGCCACACAGCACAACACAAAGTCCCCATAGTAATTTATTCCTGGTATTAAGAGCCACACAGCACAACATAAAGTCCCCATAGTAATTTATTCCTGGTATTAAGAGCCACACAGCAGAACACAAAGTCCACATAGTAATTTGTTCCTGGTATTAAGAGCCCCACAGCACAACACAAAGTCCCCATAGTAATTTATTCCTGGTATTAAGAGCCCACAGCACAAACACAAAGTCCCCATAGTAATTTATTCCTGGTATTAAGAGCCACACAGCACAACACAAAGTCCCATAGTAATTTATTCTGGTATTAAGAGCCACACAGCACAACACAAAGTCCCCATAGTAATTTATTCCTGGTATAAGAGCCACACAGCACAACACAAAGTCCCCATAGTCATTTATTCCTGGTATTAAGAGCCACACAGCAGAACACAAAGTCCCCATAGTAATTATTCCTGGTATTAGAGCCACACAGCACAACACACAGTCCCCATAGTAATTTATTCCTGGTATTAAGAGCCACACAGCACAACACAAAGTCCCCATAGTAATTTATTCCTGGTATTAAGAGCCCCACAGCACAACACAAAGTCCCCATAGTAATTTATTCCTGGTATTAAGAGCCACACAGCACAACACAAAGTCCCCATAGTAATTTATTCTGGTATTAAGAGCCACACAGCACAACACAAAGTCCCCATAGTAATGTATTCCTGGTATTAAGAGCCACACAGCAGAACACATAGTCCCCATAGTAATTTATTCCTGGTATTAAGAGCCACACAGCACAACACAAAGTCCCCATAGTAATTTATTCCTGGTATTAAGAGCCACACAGCACAACACAAAGTCCCCATAGTAATTTATTCCTGGTATTAAGAGCCCCACAGCACACACAAAGTCCCCATAGTAATTTATCCTGGTATTAAGAGCCACACAGCACAACACAAAGTCCCCATAGTAATTTATTCCTGGTATTAAGAGCCACACAGCACAACACAAAGTCCCCATAGTAATTTATTCCTGGTATTAAGAGCCACACAGCACAACACAAAGTCCCCATAGTAATTTATTCCTGGTATTAAGAGCCACACATGCCCCCCAAAACCCACCAGACAGACACCCCCAGAAACCTTCCCCAGACAAACTTTCACCAGCCTAGTTTGACAATGATTTGATTTAAACTTTCCATCCAACTTCTTTATTTTATAGAAACAAATCATTATAATATATACTGGACTGCCTTGCCGAGTCCCTGTGACTAATTTTATCATCACATCTTTTTCTTCTCATCAAGTGTTGTCTTTTGCGGGACAACGTATTCATTTTTTTCTCATTTCTTTCATTTTTTTATTGTCTCAACTTTGCTAGTGTGGTGGGGAGGGAGGGGAGGGAGGGGGAGAGGGAGGGGAGGGAGAGAGGGGAGGGGAGGGTAGAGGGAGGAGAGGGGAGGAGAGGGGAGGGGAGGGTAGAGGGAGGAGAGGGGAGGGGAGAGGGAGGGGAGGGGAGGGGAGAGGGAGGGGAGGGGAGAGGGAGGAGAGGGGAGGGGAGAGAGCAGAAGAGGGAAACGGAAGGTAAAATGGTAAGCTTAGAAAGAAAGAAGAGTTTTTGAAGACGAAAATGACGAAAGGAGAAAGGAATACATAACACTACATAATAATGCTTGGGAATATAAGTAGAAGTATTCAGTGTTAGTGGAAGTAGCCTTATAATTACTCCTTGACTATTAGGAAGGAGTAAGGAGAAGGAGGAGGAGGAGGAGGAGGAGGAGGAGGAGGAGGAGGAGGAGGAGGAGGAGGAGAAGAGG
>JACEEZ010008275.1:35000-40000 GCA_016584305.1 Chionoecetes opilio | reverse complement strand
TAAACTTTTTTCTGTTTTTCATAAACTTTTCTGTTCTGTTCTTTTCAGTAAACTTTTCTGTTCTTCTGTTCTTTTCAGTAAACTTTTCTGTTCTGTTCTTTTCAGTAAACTTTTCTGTTCTTCTGTTCTTTTCAGTAAACTTTTCTGTTCTTCTGTTCTTTTCAGTAAACTTTTCTGTTCTTCTGTTCTTTTCAGTAAAAATTCTGTCTTTTTTCTTTTCAGTAACTTTTCTGTCTGGTTTTTTTCAGTAAAATTTTTTGTTCTGTTTTTTCAGTAAACTTTTCTGTTCTGTTCTTTTCAGTAAACTTTTCGTTCGTTTTTTAGACTCTGTTTTTTTTTGTAAANAAGGTGTTGGGACCATGAAAGAAGGAAGGCATTTATTAATGAATTATACAACAAAAAGACCTGTTTACTTGCTATGCTTATTAAGAGGAGTGCATGTCAGTGTCTGGGCGGGTCACGATACGAGGATGAAAAGTCACATTATCATTATGTATCTTGTAGATACCGAGCCTTTACCCTCCTCCTCCCTGTAGCTGTTTAGATTATACATTTATATTATTTAGCCACTCAATTAATATAATGGATATACCACAATATAGCGAATGTTTTTATAATGTACAGCATATAATGTTTAATGTTAATGCTGTAGGTATAGAGGAGTGATTAGATAGTGGGATGATGACGCCCCTAGTGGTATAAGACAATAGTGGAGGAATGTAAAATGAAGGAATATGAAGGAATAAATTCATTTTAAATAGTGAAGAAGGAGAAAAATTGTATGAATTATGTGTTATTCGTGTACTCTAGATAAGATTGATGTATGTGTGTGTGTGTGTGTGTGTGTCTCTCGCTCTGTCCTCTGTCTCTGTCTCTCTCTCTCTCTCTCTCTCTCCCTCTCTCTCTCTCTCTCTCATCTTCTCTCCTTCTCTCTCTCTCCTCTCATCTCTCTTTTCTCTCTCTCTCTTCTCCTCTCTCTCTCTCTCTCTCTCTCTCTCTCTCTCTCGCTCTCTTTTTTTTTTTTTTTTTAAATTTTATTTAAACTGTTAGTACATTTGTGTTATTATACTAAGCTCTCTCTCTCTCTCCTCCTCTCTCTCTCTCTCTCTCTCTCTCTCTCTCTCTTCTCTCTCTCTCTCTCTCTCTCTCTCTCTCTTCTCTCTCTTCCTCTCTCTCTCTCTCTCTCTCTCTCCTCTCTCTATCTCTCTCTCCCCTCTTCTCTCTCTCTCCTCTCTCTCTCTCTCTTTTCTCTCTCTCCTCTCTATTAATGTTGTCAGCGATAACATAAGGCTACTTTTAAACATTCTTAGGTGACTCGTTTGGCTTCTCAGTAATTCAAACGCGTCTGTCTGTCTGTCTGTCTGTCTGTCTGTCTGTCTGTGTGTGTCTGTCTTTCTGTGTGTGTGTGTGTGTGTGTGTGTGTGTGTGTGTGTGTGTGTGTGTGTGTGTGTGTGTGTGTGTGTGGCCATTTTTTTCCTTCCTTCAATTTCATTATCTTTAATGAAATTTAGATTAATGAAAATATCTTTAATGAAAACTAGTAACGTGAGGAAGAAGATAAGGAGGAGGAGGAGGAGGAGGAGGTAAATAACAAAAAATACGATGGAAGCGGAGAAGAAGAATGAGAATGAAGAAAAATAGTAAGAGGAGGAAGAGGAGGAGAAAAAAAAGTGAAGGGAGAAGTAAGACAAAATAATGACAACTAACAAATCGTTCGGGAAAACCTAATGCCGAGAGAGAGAGAGAGAGAGAGAGAGAGAGAGAGAGAGAGAGAGAGAGAGAGAGAGAGAGAGAGAGAGAGAGAGAGAGAGAGAGAGAGAGAGAGAGAGAGAGAGAGAGAGAGAGAGAGAGAGAGAGAGAGAGATCAGCAGCAGCGACGACAACAACATCAGCTGCAGCTCCAACAACACCAGCAACAATAACAACAACAACAACGACTACAGCAGGAGCAGTGGCGGGATGATCCCCGCTCCTAGCTTGACAGTCTGGGGCTACCAGAGGAGAGTCGGTGCTCTCATAGGGCTGCACAAGGCCCAGGTGCAGCACTCTTCCCACCTTGCAGTACTTCGGGTCCCGTGGAGGAGGTCTGTGCGCGCTACGAGGACGGTAGTGTCAGGTGATCTCCTCGAGGCCCGGAGGACATACACCGTGATGGGCTAGCGAGCCTTTACTTGGGCCACGGCGACACTGTGGAACGCCTTTACGGTTGAGGTGGATGTCGTGGCCATGAACACCCAGCAGGTGTAAGTGGCGGCCCACAGATGGTGCCGCTTACATCCGCCTTAGTGACCGTAAGGCGTGATACAGTGTCGTTTCAATAATGACACACAGTGACGCAGTGACACACACATAGTGACACACATTGACACTTAGACACAGTGACATACAGTGTACGTATCAATAGTGCGCCTGACAAGTGCCTGTGACGGATAGTGTCCCTCAGCCTGTAACACTGTGTACTTACTTACTACTTAGTTATTATCTTACAAGGCCTAGCTTTCGGATAGATGTCCCCGGGACAGGGGACATCTTTAGCATCTGCCACTTAATGCCTTCATCAACCTCCTTACCAATTGTAGCCCAATGTCAACCATGATGTAAGTTGTTTATATAAAAAAAAAAAGAGAGAGAGAGAGAGAGAGAGAGAGAGAGGAGAGAGAGAGAGAGAGAGAGAGAGAGAGGAGAGAGAGAGAGAGAGAGAGAGAGAGAGAGGAGAGAGAGAGAGAGGAGAGAGAGAGAAAGAGAGAGAGAGAGAGTTAAAAGGAGCCGAGAAAATAAGCCACGAAGGAAAGGAAAGGAGTCAACTCAGACAAGGATAACACAAATAAAAAAAACACGAAGAGGAGATAAGGAAGCGCTCAGAGATGCCAAGGAGCCGATTTGACACCCGACAAATGGCATCGTCTTGTTGTGCCACGGGATATTTTGTGAAGTTGTTGAGCTACTGTTGTGTACCAAGGCCATCCTCTCTCTCTCTCTCTCTTTTTTTCCCCCTCTCTCTCTCCTCTCTCCTCTCTCTCTCTCTCTCTCTCTCTCTCTCTCTCTCTCTCTCTCTCTCTCTCTCTCTCTCTCTCTCTCTCTCTCTCTCTCTCTCTCTCTCTCTCTCTCTCTCTCTCTCTTTATCTCTGCTCTCCTATTTTCTCCTCTTGTTTTATTATGTCAAATAAATCTCAATACCTGTCCATATTTTCCTTGGTTTTATCTCCACCACCATCATCACCACCACCACTACCACCACCACCTCCTCTACCACCACCACAACTACCTCTACCACCACCTCCAGGACCTACTATCACACACCTGGAGGTCATTGCCTACAGGCGTTATAGGCATAGATGTAAAAAAGGAACTACCACCAGCACCTCCAGATTTAAATACTCTTCTCTCGTACAATAACAAAATAATCAGATAGACCAATTAAGTAACCAATCTCATTTAATTAAACTTACATAAAAAAACCTTGTATAATAAAACGCTTGAACAACCTTATTCAAGCAAAGACCAACAGAAAAATAATAAATTACGCAAGACAATCCGGTTTTTGTTTTGTTTTTATTTATGCTTCGGGAGACACACACACCACACACACACACACACACACACACACACACACGATGTCATCTCTTCTGCTACTATCACCACTACAACAACTACTACTACTATGTTGTACTGCTGTTACCACTTCATACCTTAGTCATCCACCCTAAAGTTTGTTACCCACAATCCTATTCATCTTCGCTTTGCACCCCGCCCATCACAACACACCGCCCCCTCCCATCACATCTCACTCCCCTCCTCCCCTCACACCCGTTCCCTACCCCATCACACCCCTTCCCTTTCCTCATCATTAACACTTACACACCAATCACATTCCTTTTATAGAGTATCAATCAGCACTACAAAGCGTTTTCTTTACTTCGAATACCGCGTTGTTTGTCCTCTGTTCCCCCCGCAGGCCGTGCCCCGCCGATGTGTGTAATCTCTCCTGAAGGAGGGAGAGAGGGAAGGAGGGAGGGAGGGGTAAACGAGGATGTGTGGAGAAGAGTATAGACACATATGTAAAGTACACGGAATGCAGCAAGGATAATGGTGTGTGTGTGTGTGTGTGTGTGTGTGTGTGTGTGTGTGTGTGTGAGAGAGAGAGAGAGAGAGAGAGAGAGAGAGAGAGAGAGAGAGAGAGAGAGAGAGAGAGAGAGAGAGAGAGAGAGAGAGAGAGAGAGAGAGAGAGAGAGAGGAGAGAGAGAGAGAGAGACGAGAGAGAGAGAGAGAGAAGGAGAGAGAGAGAGAGAGAGAGAGAGAGAGAGAGAGACTCTCTTCGCACAAAGAAGCCTGCAAGACCATGTGTCAGGTCCAAAAGCAGGCCATACAACGCTGGATAGAGGACTTAAAGGCCAAGTACAGCGGCCAGTCAGTGAGCAGTAAGGAGTGGTGGTGTGGAGTGAAGCAGCAGCAAGGCCTCTTTGCTGACAACACCATTCCGCCGCTCACAAGACCAAACGGGTCAGTGGCTGTCCACGACAAGGACAAGGCTGAGCTGTTGGCAGCTCATTTTTCTTTTAAAATGTCGGTGCCAGACCCCTCACGCGAGCCCCCAGAGATACCATCCCTCACCAGGGCCTCTCTGGAGAGTCTCGCAGTTAACAATAAGGAAGTAGAACATCAGCTGCGGCAAATAGATCCCAAGAAGGCGCTAGGGCCCGACAACATCAGCCCTCACCTACTAAAGGGATGTGCTGCCCAGCTCGCTCCACCACTCACCATCATCTTCAACAACATTCTTTCCTCGTGCAAGTGGCCCACGCAATGGAAAGAGGCAAGAGTGGTGGCCATCCACAAAAAAAACAGCAAACGGGACCCAAAGAACTACCGCCCAATTTCCCTTCTCACTACTGTTGGGAAAATCCTTGAGTCCCTCATCACCGCCATGATCAACACCTTCTTGGACGCCCACCATCTCCTCAACTCCAAGCAGTTTGGTTTCAGGCAGGGAAGGTCAGCTG
>JACEEZ010008275.1:0-25000 GCA_016584305.1 Chionoecetes opilio | reverse complement strand
GGTGGATCATGTGGAATTTCACCAACTTAAAGTGTGGAAAGCACAGTTAGAGAAAAAGATAAGTATCATATCAAATCTATATGATACTCTAGTAAATGAGGCGGAAGGTGATAAAGTGGAAGCATTAATCTGTGATCAGGCTGATTTTGAAGATCGCTTACAAAATACCATCTATAAGATCGATGATGTGATAGAAGAAAATAAGCCTAAGAACATGAGCCTTAAGAGAATCAAATTACCCATTATTCAGCTGCCTGAGTTTGTAGGTGATATAGCGGAGTGGGATTCCTTTTGGGACCAGTTCGAAAGTAATATCCATGTTAGTTCAGAGTTGACTGCAGTGGATAAATTGAATTACCTAAAAGGTCAGATAAAGGGTGATGCTGGCAAGCTCATTTCAGGATTTCCTTCAGAGACTGCTAGCTATCAGTGTGCGGTAGATTTACTGAAGAAAACCTACGAGAACAGAGATAAAAAGTTGAGAGACCTTGCAAGATAGTTGATTAATATCAAAGTACCCTCTCATAATTTTCAATCTCTGTCTGAATTTAGAGCAGAGTTAGAGAGTAGCTTGAAGAGAGCAGAAAATGCAGGTTGTAATTTAGAAGAATCTAGCTGGTTGCTGTCCACTTTCTTAGTAGATAAATTGCCTAACCTAACTGTTGATCAAGTTCAATTAAAGTCAAAAAAGGATTATCCTTCTGTAGAAGACATTAGAACTAGTCTCTTAGACATTATAAATAATTTACAATCCAAGGATTACAAGAAGGATAAAAGAGAAGAGAGTTACACCAGCGATGATGAGGATGAAAGACCCTCCTTGCCCTCAAAATATGAGGCTAAATTTTTTGCAATTCAAGAAGGTCCAGGAGCTTGTAGAGATCCAGGCAGAGTTCCTCACCAACAAATTAATCCTAACTCACAATTCCCAGGCAGAGTTCCACATCAACCAATTAATTCTAACTCACAATTCCCAGCCAGAGTTCCACATCAACCAATTAATTCTAACTCACAATTCCCAGCCAGAGTTCCACATCAACCAATTAATTCTAACTCACAATTCCCAGCCAGAGTTCCACATCAACCAATTAATTCTAACTCACAATTCCCAGCCAGAGTTCCACACCAACCAATTAATCCTAACTCACAATTTAAATGTATTCTGTGTGAAGGGCCTCCACAAAGCCACTAATTGCAAAAATTATGAGGGCCGTGATAACCGGCTAAAACGTATTAGAGAGTTAGGAAGATGTGAAAAATGTACTTGCCATCATAAGACAGAGGACTGTAGATTTAAATTACGCAGATGTCCTTCATGCTATAGTGGATTCCATCATTCTTTGTTATGTGACGCGGGCCAACCAACTTGGAGAGTGGCACAGTATGTGTGTGCAGTGAGGCCTACGGGTGCTCATGACAATTCAACAGCTCTGCCCATAGGCTCAATACCCATTATTAGGGGTAAAATTGTCAAGGCTGCAAAAACTCTGTTTGATCAAGGATCACAGAGAACTTTTATCAGTAAAAATTTGTCTGATAGTTTAAATTTAAAATCTTGTGGCCAGGTGGACTTGAAACTTTCAGGATTTATAGGAGAAATAGAAACTAAGACCTATGATTTAGTGAATTTTACAGTCAGGTCTGGTTCTAAATATATAAGATTGAATGCTACAGTCCTGGAAAGTTTACCTAAAAATATTAGGATGGATGGAATGAAAAAATTCATAAAGTACATGAAGGACCAAGAAATTAAGCTCCTAGATCCAAACTTAAGGGATACAGTAGATTCCATTGATCTATTAATAGGAGCAAACCAATACAGTAAAATAATCAATCAATCATTGGGGGCATACGCCGGGGGGCGCGTCGCCTCGCCCACCCTACGACGCCACTCCCGGGGGTCACCACGCGCGAGTTCCCATGCAGGCTCCTTTCCCATACCAAGCAGCTCTCGACAAGAAACATCAACTTGCCCCAGCCACGAGCCTTGTGGGCGCCCCCTTGGCCTCCTCCACGCCGGATTGTCTCTTACAGATACAACCCGATGAGAAGGATCGGTTTCAGGGTAGCGTGCCACATGCCTATATAGCCGAAGTTGGCGCTGACGGACTATGCAGGTAATAGGCCTCGATTCAGTCTCACGGTGCAATCGCTGATTTGACACGTAATCATCCCAGCGATACCCCATGATTCTGCGAAGACACTTATTACCAAAGGCATTGATTCGTCTCTTCAAGTCACTATTTAGTGTCCATGTCTCACAACCATAGAGTAAGACAGGGATCACAAGCGACTTGAAGATCCGGATCTTTGTCCTCCTGCACAGGTACCGACAACGCCAAATACTCCCGCTGAGCGAGTCCATAACACCGTGGGCTATGCCAATCCGCCGTAAGACTTCTTGACGTGACCCGCCGTCATTATGGACTGCGCTACCAAGGTATGTAAAACTTTCCAAGATCTCAATGTCCTCGCCACACGCATGAACAGACTGTACTGCTTCATCTAGTAAGTCTCCAAATACCTGGACCTAGGTCTTGAGCCAAGAGACCTCAAGTCCCAAAGGCTTTGCCTCCTCGTGCAGCGCCTCGAGAGCCATCACCAGGACCTCCAGCGACTCAGCAAAGATTACTGCATCATCGGCAAAAACAAGATCAGTGATCTTGGTGTTGCCGACGGATGCTCCACAATCACTTTGATCTACAACCTTGTCCAATACCCAGTCCATACAAGCGTTGAAAAGTGATGGGGCAGGGACGCACCCTTGCCTCACTCCTGTATTCACAGGAAATAATAATAAATAACAGTAAAATAATAACTGGTCTAATTCAAGAACATGGCTCCAGCTTCTTGAAAACAAAATCTGGACTGATACCCTTTGGAAAAATTCCTTCTAGATTCATAGACAGAGTGGATAAATCTAGAATAGTCATGGTCTCAAATGTCTGGGCAGAAGGTCATGCCCTAAATTAATTATTAGCGACAATGCTACAAATTTTAAGTTAGGTTCCAACCTGCTTAGCCAAATTTTAGAAGATGCCAGAGTGCAAGAAGAACTAGAAGTTAAGGAGTGTGAGTGGAAATTCGTACCCCCAGAGCCCCTTGGTTCGGGGGTTTCTATGAGAGGATGATAGGGACGGTCAAAAGCTGTCTAAGGAAAGTTTTGTTTAAGAAAGCCATAGACTTGGATGACCTCCACACAATTTTAGTGGAGATTGAATGTAGAGTTAATAATAGGCCCCTGTCATATGTCACCAATAATTTAGGTGAGCCAGAAGCACTGACGCCTTCACATCTATTGCATGGTATTAGACTAAATTCATTGCCAGCACTATCAATTTCAGAGTTTGATCTAGACCCATCATATCTAGATGCAGACAAATAAAATTTTAAATATAAACAATTATCAAAAGTCTTAAGTAAATGGCATGACCTATGGAAAAAGGAATATTAAACCTCTCTGTTAGATAGACACATCCATATATCTAACAAATCACTGGAAGAGCAAAATGTAAAGGAGGGGGAGGTGGTATTAATTGAAAGTGAGAAACCTCGAGGCAGTTGGCCTTTGGGTAGAATAGAGGAATGTCATAAAGATGCACAGGGGGTCACCAGAACTGTAAAATTAAAGACAAAATTGGGTTCAGTAATTAGAACAGTGAATAAATTATATCCACTGGAAGTAGTTGCAGATTTTCCAGGGTCTGAGGTAGATCTGAGGGCAGTTAATCTAACTCCCGAAGAAAACCAAGACAGGCCTTCTTCTCATGAAGAAGCTGGTTCCCAAAGAAATCCTAGATCCGCTGCCGCAAAATTCAGGCAGAATTTGCAACAAATGATTGAGGAAGGTCAGCTTTAATTTAATTTATTTGTAATTAAATTTTTCCCTTGGCCCCAGAATGTCGGAAATTATAAATTTCTCCAGAAATAATTAAGAATATTACTAAAATTAATAGTAGTAAACATAGGAGTAATATACATTTATTGGGAAATTAATATGGGCTCGTATATCTTTGGAGCAAAGCGACGTGAGAGGAAATCCAGGCGATCAGATCATCGCCACTTTGCTCCTTATACACATTTAGAGACACCACGTGTGTTCTCGTGTAAATATTGTAAATAGTATTCATGGAGAGTATGGGTTACTAAACCCAATATCCCGGTCCATGTATCGGCTTGATACATCGAGAAGGTTACGCCCGCCATATTGTCTACAAAACATCATGTCTTCAAACATCTAAGATGTCACCAGCTAAGTAACAACTTTTGCAGGAGCCCTGGCAGTTAATCCATTACAGTGCTCCTAGCTTATTGAGATCTCAATAATAAGGTTTAGCTTGGGGACATTATTTGGACAGCCACTAACTACCACTAGGTAAATATTTTTAGTGGTAGTTAGTTAATTTCAAGTTGTCCCTTAATTTAATTCTCTTTTTCAGTTGTGAGTTTAATTCAAGCGCCAGTGTTTTAATTTATATTTAGGAGTGTAACCATTTAAGTCATCCTATCAATTTAATTCCCACAATGTATATGTATATGTATGTATGTATGTATGTATGTATGTACGTATGTATGTATGTATGTATGTATGTATTTTTCATGTATGTATGTGTATATAAATGTATGAAAATGTGTGTAAGCAGTAAGGCGGCAGTGGTGATACATAACCTGCAGGACTTCACGACCATATAAATCTAACGAAATTAACTTTACTTGTTTGTCTCTGTCGACGGCGGGAAAGGAGGGAGCGAGGGAGGGAAGGAGGGAGGAGGGAGGGAGGGAGGAAAAAGAGACAAGGAAAATACCGAAAAGAGCCTGGTGAGTTCATTAATCTCTCTCTCTCTCTCTCTCTCTCTCTCTCTCTCTCTCTCTCTCTCTCTCTCTCTCTCTCTCTCTCTCTCTCTCTCTCTCTCTCTGAAGGGTAACTGAGGTGCTTTACATAATATCACCTTGCATCCCACTTTCTTTCTTCCCTCCTTCCTTCCCCTTACTTTCTCTCCCTCCTTCCTTTCTTTCTCCTCCTTTCATCTCCCTCTCTCTTTCTTTCCCTTACTTTCTTTCCCTCCTTCCTTCCTTCATTCTCTCTCTTTCTTCCCCTCCTTTTTTTTTCCCTTACTGTCTTTCCCTACTTCACTTTTTCTTCATCCTCCTTCCATCTACCTCCCTATTTCTCCCCTATACTTTCCTTCCTTCCTTCCTTCTTATCCTCACTATCTTTCCATCTTCCTCCTCTTCCTTCCTTTTTCCCCTCCCTGTCTTTCCCCTCCCCCTCACCTTCCTTCTCTTGAAAGCCAATGTCATGCGAGGGATATGTCATGCGATTCACACAGAGAATTCGAACTCGAGATTCGTGAGGCTTCTAGACTCCGAGACAGCCAATGAGACTGATTATTAATTCATATATGATGATGGGGCGAGAGGGAGACGAAGAGAGGACAATCAGAGGACAGAGAAAAGGAAAAAGTAAAGGAGAAGGAAACATGATGAAGAAGAAGAAGAAGAAGAAGAAGCGGAGGGAGAAGAAGGACACGAATAAGTACAATAACAAGAAAAGAGAAAAAACTAAGGCCTATTTAAAAAAAACCAGAACAAAAGTACAAATGATGTGAACCATGAATTTAAATGAAAAGAGAGAGAGAGAGAGAGAGAGAGAGAGAGAGAGAGAGAGAGAGAGAGAGAGAGAGAGAGAGAGAGACTATATTGCCTCGCTTTACGGGTAATTGTTGCCTTTAAAATTAAACCAGACTGGCCATTATGTTTGTACGGTCAGAAAACGCACAAAATTAATCGCAGTAGTAGTGTAGTAGTAGTAGTAGTATAGTACTGTAGTAGTACTGTTGTAGTGTTGTAGTAGTAGTAGTAGTATACATATAGTAGTAGTAGTAATAGTAGTAGTAGTAGACGCACACCATAAGGATGACAGTTACCGCCTATATTTGCTAGTAAATAATCCCCGTACCGGGAGCAAGCAGGGATCGAACACACGACCACAAGAATGGCCAGACACGCTCTTATCCCCCCCCCCCCTTTGGCCCGGGCTACGTCCCCCCCCGACACGGTCCCGCTAATGCTCACCATGATTGCATTCCACCTGCGTGCCTCCAAGAGGTATGGTCCAGCGCCACCCAGGCACGGCGACCAATCCTCAACAACAACAACAACAACAACAACAACAGGTGCGGGGTGAGTGCGGGGAACAAGCCAGGTGGGAGTGCGTTCACTACCGTCGGGCAGGAGCATGGCGCCGCGTAGCACTGCGCCACGACACAAGGGCTGCCGTCATGCTTGGAACCCCCAGCACTCAGCACGGCTTGGAAGGGATACCCGGAGCCCGGAGCCCAGAGCCTGGAGCCAAGCCCTCGCCGCTAGCACACCCGGGGCCGCGATGACTCCATGCTCCTGCCCCTGTACCACCCCGGCACCAGCCACCGACGAGCCCCGCACCGCGAAGCAACCGCGGCGGCGCCGCGGCAACCGGAGGAGGTAGAGACGAGGGTCCACACGGCGCAACCCATCCATGTCTTGCCCAAGGGAGGGGAAGGCAGCTCCCTCTTTCAAGGGAGATGCAAGAAGAAAGACAGAGAGAGAGAGAGAGAGATCATAAACACGGTGTTACGTGTACAAAGCCATTTGGATTGTCTTTCAAAGCATGATACTTATTATCGGTAACTTCTGCTAGTAATAATAATAATGATAAGAATGGCAATTTTTATAGTAATAACGATAATAATGATAATAATAATAATTATAGTAATATTAATAGCAACAGTAATAATTATTGTAATAATTATAATAGTAATAATAATAGTAATATTAATAATGCTAATAATAATATTAATAACAAAAAAAACATAATAATAATATAAGGATATTGAACAAACGTCTACGGAGTTAGTGAACTATGGCAATCCGTTACCGCAGACTTTATTTACTATAAAATTCACTTGAGTGGCCGTCTGTCTGGGCATACTTACCAGGCACAGGAGTCTATTTTATCTTCAATCTCTCTCTCAAGGAAAATGGAAGAAAAAAGAGAGAGAGAGAGAGAGAGAGAGAGAGAGAGAGAGAGAGAGAGAGAGAGAGGAAGAAGAGAGAGGGGAGAAAGAGAGAGAGAGAGAGAGAGAGAAGAGAGAGAGAGAGAGAGAGAGAGAGAGAGAGAGAATCATAAACACGGGTGTTACGTGTACAAAGCCATTCGGATTCGGATTCAAAGCATTATACTTATTACGGGTGCCTTCTGCTAATAATAATAATATCAGTGGTAGTAGTAGTAATATTATTATTATTATTAGTAGTAGTAGTAGTAGCATTAGTATTAGTAGTATTAATAGTAGTAGTATTAATAGTAGTAGTAGTAGTAGTAGTTCAAGTTCAAGTTCAATATTTATTGCCAGTATAATTAAATTACAAAAGGAAACTACAACAAAAATGCATTAATTAAGAATGGCACGGTCTGCCGAGCCAAGGCTCCCGGGCAGACAAATAATTTATATAAGAGAATGTATAGGCATAGACAACGTGGGACGGACATTTCGGACAATCATAAAACAGTATTACACAAACGTACGCACGAACGCCACGCCGTACGCACGCACACGCACAACACACACACACACACACGCACACACCACTACACAATACCCCAAACGAACAATCATACAAAACACCCATCGTACCAAACATCATACAATTTCACTTACATACATTCATCCCTTTTAGATGCAATACCTTTACATACTACATTACTACCATATGCACCATCAACACATACATGCTACAAACACATGTATAACAACACTTACATTCTACTCATACTGATGTTTATATAGATTGAAGTGTATACAAATAATTTTCTAGAAGTTTCTTAAATATGGAGAGTGAAATTTATTAACAAGAGTTTTTATATTTGTTGGTAATGAGTTCCATAACTGTGGCCGGGTACAGGGATGCTGTGCCTGTACAGAGTTGTGCGGTATTGTGGGCATCTCAGGTCTATACCGGTGCCTCTTGTTACATAAGAGTTCCCTACCAAATTGAATATTATGTTACTTGAAGTGAGAGTTATATTTCTAAAAATACATAATAGCAAAAAATAGTTTTTGTATATTATCAAATTTTAAATGATTTAATTTTGTTGAACTAGCCGCAAAGCCGACCTCCGGCGGACTTTTTGGCTAGCTCCTGCGAGGGCTATTTGGGGTTGGGGCCCTTTAGCCCCCCCACCTGTGTTTGGTGGGCCCTTCGGCCACCAAACACGGAAATTTTCCAGGTAGCCCCTTCTAACTTTCCTGAAATCATTTGTTTGAAATGTATGTATTCCCCACCCATTTTACTCCCCATTACCCATCCCCCCCAAACCATTCACTCACCCATTACCCATCAAACCCCCACCCATTTTACTCACCATTACCCATCACCACACACCCATTTTACTCACCCATTACCCTCACCCCCCACCTATTCCCTCACCCATTTCCCCCACCCAACCCATCACCCCCCCCCATTCACTCACCCATCACCCACACCATTACCCATCACCCACCATTTTACTCACCCATTACCCATCACCCTCATCCTCATCCTTACCATTTCCCCCACCCTACATACTTTTTCCCCAATCTCGAACCCACTTTTTTTTCATAAATTTTCGCTAATAGCTGCTAAAAAAAAAAAAAAAAGTGATCCGATCATATCTAATTGGGCTAAACCTTCCCCTGGTCAACCCCGGTTCCAAAATGTGCCATTTTTAGGGGTTGCGCCCGGGGGGCGAACCTATCCAGACACACACACACAACACACCACACACACACACACACAACACACCACACACACACACCACACACACACCACACAGACAGACAGGGCCACTTTCGCTTATATTTACCATTACCCATCACCCCCACCTATTCCCTCCCATCACCCTCACCCCCAACCCATCACCCCACCCATTTCCTCACCCTCACCCACACCCATTACCCTCAACCCACCCATTTCACTCACCATTACCTCACCCTACTCAAGGTTTCCTCAATTCTCGCAACCACTTTTTTTTCACGTTATCGCTAATAGGCTCTAAAAAAAAAAAGTGATCGGGTCATCTCATAATTGGGCTTAAAACCCTTTTCCCCCGGTAACCGGTTTTCCCAAAATTTTGCCATATGAGTGATTTTCGCCCCGGGGGGCGGGAAACCCATAAAAACAGGCACCCATACCACACACACACAGACAGAAAAGAAGACAGACAGACACAATTTGCTTATATTTACCATTACCCATTACCCCCTACCTATTCCCCCACCCATCCCCCATCACCCCCAACCCTCCCCCCCCCCATTCACTCACCCATCCACCCATACCCTTACCCATCCCCACCCATTCACTCACCCATTTTCCTCACCCTACATCAAGGTTTTCCCCAATAGAGAGAAATGCAACTGAGAAATGCCAGTGTCGCTGGGAGTTTTAACTTTTAAAGGTTGGGGCTATGTTTTTGGCCCGCGACTAATTTTTTCATAAATTAAATTTCGCGATAAATATTTTCCCGCATCTGAATACCAAAAATATAGTTCTTCTTTGTTTTCTAATTTATGGGTGAAGCATTTCGATGGAACGTTTTAAAAATAGCATTTAAGCAATTACCCCCCGCGAGTAGCAAAGCTTAAAAGATTTTTTCATGTAATTTGGCATGTAAAAATTTTGGGGGATGTTTCCACTGTTTTCTAAGACATATGCTGCGCTGCAAACGCTTGTCAAATACAAAAACAATGCCTTGGAAAAACGAAGAAAAAAGAGCCGAAAACGGGTTGTTTCGCGACAATGGTGGTTTTAAAATTTTGGGGGCGACGTGCCGCGGCGGGGAGTGGGGGCGGGGGTTGTGGCGGGGAGATTGAAAACAAAAAATTGCCCCTTCCGCGGGCCCCATTGCCTTCTAGGCTTTTTATCCCGTGATCACAATAAACAGGAAAAAAATGCTGCCTAGGTATAGATAAATTCTAAACATTTGTTATTGACTTTTTAATATCATAATTCATTTACCTCGCCTCCTCAACTATACCTACTTGGTTTTTGGTTTATACATGTTTTTCAAATCAGCTTCTAACAAAATACTTAGAAAAATCGTTCTTAAAAATTATCTTGTGGTTTTTTAAATACATGGAATAAGCCCATATTTTCTTTCAAGTTGACCAACTTTTTTACCAAATTTGAGTTAAACTACCACACCACTGGGATTTCGGAGTTGCAGTTCTCTCTAATTCTCGCAAACCCCCTTTTTTTTTTACAATTTTCGCTATAGGCTGCTAAAAAAAAGAAAAAAAAAGTGATCGAATCATCTCATAGTGGGGTTATGACCTTTTCCCCTGGTCACCCCGGGTTTCCAAAATGTGCCTATGAGGTGATTGCCCCGGGGGGGGGAACCTATACCACACACACACACACACCAACAGACAGACAGACAGGAAAAAGGACAGCAGACAACGACAAAAGACAACTTTTGCTTTTTATTTTTATAATATATAAGACTTACAAAAGTCGAATTTACCTGAAAAATATACATCTAAAATGTTTTTTTTGGCTACTATAATTTTTTGGATCGAAGGCCCAAATACCACCCCAACAGAACCAATACATAATTAGGGTAACTAAGGATAGTAGATGGGTAATCATAGCTTCTTTAGTAAGTTGGTTTACGATCCCGTACAAAACTCCACATAAATTTTGATAACTTAGGGGTTTCTGCTTAATGTGGTGCCCCATTTAAAACTCGTCAAAAAAAGCCAAAAAATTTTTATGGCTGACTCGTTGAAATTTTTTGATCTTCTAGTGTTTTTTGGAGGCATATATATTTTAAAGAAACGATTTTTAAAAAAATTTAATGGTTTTAGTCACATTTATTATAAGCTTTTTTGCCCTTACCATTGATTTCCAAAATTTTGTTCTGTATTCAGGTTAGTGTGCAAAGGGAATTTATTTATCATCTGATAACAAAATATTGGTTTGTCTGCATATAGACAAATTAAATTTTGTGCTTGCATTGGGATATCGTTAATATATTTATGAAAAAAAGGGGCCTAGTATTTATCCTTGTGAAATCCTTTGTGAGGTGTTTGTAAAGTGATAGGTAGAGTTATAATATACAGACTGTTATCTCCCGCTTATAGCTACTAACAATTTTAGTGGGAAAACCCGGACACCAAAATTTTTTTATTTTTAATAGTAACCCTGATCTGTGTAAAAATGCCTTTGAGAGATCTTAAAAATCCTCAACATATAAATTTCCCGTCTAGATATTTATATATATTGTTAAAAAAACTGTAACACTGCGATTTTTTGACGATTTCTTTGAAAACCATGTTACTGGTACTTAAAGATTTTTTATTTTCCAGGAAAATTTCGAGTCGTTGAATTGACCTTTTGTAATTTTCTAAAAAATGGTAAAACTGTATAGGGCGGATTAAGAGATCACTTTTCACCCCAAATTTAGAAATGGGGTTCTTTTTGGGTCTTTTAAACTTATTTGGAATATCCTCGTGGGAAAGACAGATTTATGATATGTGCTAAAGGGCTGGCAATACATGTGGCTGTATGTTTTATTACCTTTGGACTAATATCATCATAACCGGGGGCATTGGGCTTTAGTGCTTTGAGATAATATTCTATTTCTTCATAAGTTACTGGTGATAAATATAGTGAATAATCAGGCGAATTGCGTAAATACTGGTTATGAGCGCCATCGTCGTTATGCGGAATATTAGCAACATTTAAGAAATGGTCATTAAACGTGTCAGGAACGTTAGCGTCTGGGCAAGGTGGCTCTAATCTTATGGTTTCCTTGTTTTTTCTTGACGACCGCCCAAGTATGGAATTAATACATCTACAATGAGATTTAGCATCCCCTTGGTTACATTTCAATTGGTCTTGATAGTATTTATTTTTAGCAGATCTTAAGGTTGATGTTAAGGTATTTCTATATATGCGATAATGTTCTTTGTAGGTTAATGGCCATTTCTTTGCTAGTCTTTCTAGTCTGTTTCTAGTCTGTAGTAGTAGTAGTAGTAGTAGTAGTAGTAGTAGTAATAATAATAATAATAATAATAAAAATATTAATTACAATATAAACTCAAAAATCTTGTTTCTTCATACAAATACCATTTAACCCTCACATATGGTGTCATATTGGGGTGGCATTTCATCCCTTAGAAAAAAGAAAAAGATAATGTAATATATATCGAAACCTAAAAGTACACAGCGGCCATAACGGATGCCTTCACACACCGGGTCACTTTCCACTCTCACTCACACTCTCTGCCGCGTGGAATGGTTTTAGCTGAATTTTTCCATTCCATATATATATTTTTAAAAGTTTCCGGAACAATATGCAGCCTTTGCTAATACATTTTTGTCAATGCATGTAACTGCATGACTGTGTGCATATATAGTGCATGTAACACACCTGTACACACGAATATACATAACACATGCACATACATGGATCTGGTAGAGACAATAACTTCAGTTCGTCCCTTTAAGATAAAATTCAATAAACACACAAACAAGATAAAACAATCCGTCTCTCCTGCCCTGACACATGTTATCACCTCTCCGTCTCAGTAGCCGGCGGTGATGCCGCCGCTCACTTTCTGTGACATGCAGGTGTCAAATACTAGTTTATCTATCTATCACATATGTACTTACATCCGCGGCGGCGGCGGTGTGCGTGGATGACGGTGATCATGTAGCAGCAGCAGCAGCAGCAGCAGCAGCAGCAGCAGCAAGCAGCAGCACCCCGGGCAAGGCCAGCAGCAACAAGAGTTTCGTGAAGACAGTCGAGTTGCAACCATAATTTTTTGATGCCGTGACTTGTAAGAAATAATACTTTCCTACATGATTGTATGTTTCGTCTCAGTGGCCTAAAAAATAAGCTTTTTCCTGCCGGTAAGGGGTGCGGCAGGAAGGCCATTCGACTGTTGCCTGACTGTGAACCTCTGTGTGCCTCATGATTGCCTCACCTTCACTATGCTTTTAAGGCGAGGATAAATAGCAGCTTTTGTTTGAAATCGCAAGAGAAAGGATTTCCTGTCACTGCCGCGGCCTAAAAGCCCGCCATGACGCGTTCCTCGCCCCCCGCCACTCCCTGACCCCTTCCGGGGGCCGAAATGGTGGCAGAAACGCGGGCCTCGGCAAACCACTATACTTTCCATCGGCTTTTACTAAAATTTTTCATGTAAGCCGAGTGCTTCTCTGCAATAAAATTTAAATTTGCCCTTGAAATGAAGAGAAATACTAATCTCCTTAAAAGAAAAAACCTGCCCTGCCGACCCCCCCCCCTGCTTCCCCCCCCCCCCCCCCACCCCGCCCGCGACCACCCCCACGCCGCGGGGCTCACATAAAAACCCTAATTCATTTATTTTAAATACTAAATTTTCGCGTCGGGGCCCTAGGGGCCTTAAAATCCCCAAATTAAATTTATTTGGGGCGTTGAATTTCTTACACGTTGCAAGGGAAGCCCCAAGGGCCCGGTAACAGTAGCATAACTTCAAACCCCTTCGAAATCCCATATTTTAAAATTTTCCCGCACAATTTCGCTTTCAGCCCCCTCTTAGGCCCCTCCACCCCCCCTTACCACCCCTTTTTAAAAACCTTCCCGTTTATGTTGGGGGTTTTTTGTTTTTTTAAAATTTGTTTAAATTTTTTTTTTTTTTTGGTTTGGGTCCTTGTGTGTGTGTGTGTGTGTGTGTGTGTGTGTGTGTTTTGTGTGTGTGTGTGTGTGGGGGGGGTGTGTGTGTGAAAATTTTTTGTTTGGGGGTTTTTTGGTATTTTTAAATTTTTTTGTGTGTTTTCCTTTTTGTGTGTTTTTGGGGGGGGGGGGGGGGGGGGGGGAGGGGGGGGGGGAAGGGAAGAGAAAAGGGAAAAAAAAAAGGAAAAAAAAGAGAAGGGAAAAGGAGAGAGAGAGAGAAGAGAGAGAGGAGAGAGAGAGGCTAATTTTAATTAGGGGTTTTTAACTCCTCCCAAAAACCCAAACCACAAAAAGACTTTTTAATAAGGTGACGTCTCGAGGTGCAAAAAACTTTATCTTCTTGTCCCCTCAAGCGGGCTTTCGACCATTTACATCCTATAAGCAAAGTGGGTATCGGGGCCGGGAACCCTTAATAAAGCATGTATGGAAATGTCAGTCATTTAGCCTTCCCCAGCACTTCAGTCATACACACACCACACAAAAACACGCAACCAACTTCGTTTAAATATAAATATACTTTTTTTAATCAATAGTTTGTTTCATTTAAATTTTTTATACTACAAAATTTTAACTCTCTCTCTCTCTTCTCCCCCCGTCTCTCTCTCCCCCCTCTCTCCTCCTCTCTCTCTCTCTCTTGTCTTTTCTCTCTCTCTCTCTCTCTCTCCTCTTTCTCTCCTCTAGAATATACGATCTTTCAAAATGTAGTTTATATGCTATGCCAAACTAGCTAGCGTAGTAAAGTAGTAGCATAGTGGGGGTATTTTTTTCCTTTTTAGCAGGGGTGTTAAGAATAGTAATTATTTTTTTAAGTCCGAAATTAACTAATGACAGTTTCAGCTCTAACAGAGGGAGAGAGATGGGAGGAGGAAGGATTTAGGGACGGAAGGAGGGAGGGAAGGAAGGATGGTGGAGGGGGGGAGAAAAAAGGGAAAAGATAAGGGGGGAAGGGAGGGGGGGAGACAGAAGGACCACCAGGTAGGGGAAAAAGGGTGTTTAAGAACAGGAAAGGGGAAGGGAGAGAGGGAGGAAAAGGGAGGGAACAAAAGGTAGAGGAAGGAAAAAGGGGGAGAAAGGGTTCTGAAATTTAAGAGGAAGGGGGAGGGAAGAAAAGGTGCTTGAAAAGAGAGGAGAAGAGAGAGAGAGGAGAGGAGAGAGAGGAGAGATAGGAGAGGAAAAGAGAGAGGAGAGAGATAGAGAGAGAGAGGAGAGAGAGAGAGAGAGAGAGAAAAGAGAGAGAGGAAAAGAGAGAGAGAGAAAAGAGAGGAGAGAAGAGAGAGAGAGAGAGAGAGGGGAAAAAGGAGGGAGGGAGAGGGGAGGGGAAGAGGGAGAGGGAGAGGGGAGGGAGGGGGGAGGGAGAGGGAGAGGGAAAGGGGAGGGGAGAGGGAGGGAGAGGGAGAGGGAGATGGAGAGGGAGGCGGGGAGGGAAGATGGCCCCGGGGGTTAACAACTTTCCAGGGAAGGAGGAAAATGCATTGTACGACTTTGAGAAATGAACGATAATTTTTGGAAAATCAAAAGGAAATGGAAGGAAGGATCCGAGGCCTGTGTGTTCGCGATTTTGGTGGGGTGACTGTACCCGGAAAAAAAATTTTAGAAAAATTCCCCTTTTATTAAACTAAACCCATGCCAAAAAAGGGGAAAACCAAAAGGAATTGTTTTTGATGTGGAAAAAAAGAAAAAAGTTTTATAAATAGCACAGCAGTAACAAAAAAAAGAAAATATAAAAACACAACAAAAGGGGGACATTACAGGGAAGGCACCCCCAACACATCATCTATCGATCTATTTTCAGGGATCCGCCTCTCCCTCGCATCGCCAGTGTATTTTAATTAAGAGGGGGCGGCTGTAGGGGAGGTGTTTTGGCGCCCTTGCTAACACCCCTGCCGGGCTGTGGTTTATTTCGGGGCACATAAATTTAAATTTGTCAAAACTGCGGCGGGGGCGGGAACTAAAAGAAGCGACGGTATTTAGCGAATGATCCGCCACCCACTACTCACCGCCCCCCATACACACACACCCGTCCCACACATCTGTAGATTCGGGAAAAACTGACCACGGGAATGCCAATAATCTTGATAATAAAAAACCTGCTAGGAAATGTTGGCAATGCAAGTTTTAGCGACCCTTTTGACCCTTTACTAAAGTTAATTTGCTTCTGTTTTTATACTATGTTTTTTTTCTTTTCTTACTGTATGCCTTCGGGTGATAATCAAATTTTAATAATTTCTTTTTTTGCGCTCTGTCTGGCGTCACGGGGGACCCTCCAACTGAGCAGCTTCACACCATGGTTACAGGCAGTGGATGCCGATCCCCCATTGCGAAACCCCACCCCTTTTGACGAAGTGGGGGGCTGTGCAAAGTTTAAGAGGGGAAAAGGGGCTGGGGGTTTTAAAATCATGCGGGGCTCCTTTAAAAACTGGGGTGAGCCAGATCCGCGGGTTGCATGCTTTTTCCCGCTGCCGTGTGGCAATTAGGTACCATTCCCCTGACTGGAAAAAAAAAAAAAGGGGGTGGTCGTTCCCTATCTGAAGGGAAAGGGGACCCTCAGGACTGCAACTTACCCGGTATTAACGCTCAGCGTACCCGGGAAAGGTGCTTGCCCCTCTATTGCTGACACGAAATTTGCATCCTGGGAAAGCATCAGAGACCTCACAGTCTGGTTCCGCTTGGTAATCAACAACGGGGCCGTACCTACGTTGTGTCCTGGTGGAACGCCGACGTGAGTTTTTCGACAGGGGGTGCTTGCAGCCCATGTTGATCAAAAAGGCGTTTGACTCGTGCATCGTGAGCACTCTGGATCTTCTGCGACTTCGAGGGATTTGCAAGGACTATTGGTTTGATAACTGGTCTGTATTCGGGACTGAGAGTGCTTGAAGTGTGGGGCGGTGTACCAGTTCTTTCCTGTGAATACAGGGTGAGGCAAGGGTGCGTCCTTGCCCCATCACTTTTCCAAAAGCTTGTATGGACGGGTATTGGACAAGGTTGTAATCAAAATGATTTGGAGCATCCCTCGGAACACCCAAAATCACTTTTCTTGTTTTTGCCGATGATGCCCCTAATTTTGCTGAGTCGCTGGGGGTCCTGGTGATGGGTCTCGAGGCGCGCCGAGGAGAAAACCTTTGGGACTTGGGTCTTCCGGCTCAAGCCAAGGGCCAGGGATTTTTGGGGACTTTAGATGAAGCATTTCAGTCGTTCGCGTGTGGCGAGGGCATTGAGATCTTTGGGAAAATTTTACATACCCTTTGGGAGCGCATCCATAAAGACGGCGGGTCACGTCCAAAAGTCTTACGGCGGTTGGCATAGCCCACGGTGTTATGGGCCGTCAGCGGGGTATTTGGGGTTGTCGGGGACCGTGCAGGAGGACAAAGATCCGGATCTTCAATCGCTTGTGATCCCCGTCTTACTCTATTGTTGTGGACAGGCACTAAATAGTGACTTTAAGAACAATAATGCCCCTTTGGGAATAAGTGTCTTCGCAGAATCATGGGGTATCGCTGGGATGATTTTCGTGTCAAATCAGCGATTGACCTGAGACGAATCGAGGCCTTTACCTGCAATTTCCCCAAACCCAACTTCGGCTTATGGGCATGTGGCACGCTACCCCCGAAACCAAACCTTCCCATCGGGGGGTATCTTAAGGACAAACCGGGGTGGAGGAGGCCAAGGGGGGCCCCCAAGGCTCTGGCTGGGGGGCAAGTTGAGTTTTTGTCGAGAGCTGTTGGTATGGGAAAAGGGGCCTGCATGGGAACTCGCCCGTGGTGACCCCGGGGGTGGCGTCGTAGGGTGGGCGGGCGACGCCCCCCGGCTTTGCCCCCATGATTGATTTTTTGTCTGGGTGTCGCGATACAAAGGGTGCCTGTGCTGCCCGGGGCCAGACGCGATAGCAACAGCACCAGCAGCAACACTGACGGCGGCCCTGCTGGGCTGTGGCTGCCCGTGTGGCCTCAATAACTCAGCTGATGCCCCGCAGAGGTACACACGTGAAGCTGTACTCTCCGTGAAGCCTCACTATATTTTCCCAGGTTGTGCCGAGACCAATGTAGGCAAGAATGCAACAAAGAAAATAATAAAGTATATAATAAATGCCCAACCCTATATTCTATTTAAACCCAAGGGTTTAAATTTTTCCTACGTTTTTTTTTTTTTGATACCTATTTTTGGGTACCTGAGATGGCGCCTCGCTACTGCATTAGGGTGTGTGTTGTGGTGGCGTGTGTGCGTGTGGGGCGTGTTGGGGGTTTGTGTGTGTGTTGTGTTGTTTTTGTCACACAGTGGGGTCGCGGTCCCTTTGGGAAAACGATGATCACTCCTTTGGCTTTTCCAGAATTATCGAGTCTTGCTGCTTCGACACAAGATGTTGTTCTTAATATTTCTTGTTTTGTAGAGACGAAGGTGGCGGCTCTGGTTATGGTTATTAATAATGCGGCTGCGGCTGTAGTAGTGGTGGTGGTGGTGGTGGTGGTGGTGGTTGGGGAATGATGAGGGGGTATTGTTAGGTGGTTTTCCTCAATCCCTTTCTGCTTCCCATATCTTTTTTCTAGTCAATATATATTTTTATATATATTATATAAATATATATAAAATTTTATATATATATATAATATATATATATATTATATATATATTATTTAATATTATAAATATAGTATTTTATATATAGGTATATATATGTGTGGACTGTTTGTGAACATAAATATTGGCTATGAACATAACTATTACCATGAGACTCAGGTACAAAGAAAAATTGCGTATGTTGATAACAGAATAATAATGATAATAATAATAAAAATAATAACAACAATAATATCAAAACAAGTTAGAATAATAATAATAATAATAATAATAATAATATAACAATAACTACTAATAAGGATATAAAAAGTTCCGATATTATGAATCAAAGTGGCGGAAACACCAAAGGATTTTTAGATCTTGCAAGGCATTATTAACCCTGTAGACCTATTATAATTATCAACCCTGTTATCCTGTAAACGAGCCAGAGCCCAGAGTATCACAAACACGCACACGAAAATGACTATTCCACACTTTCTATTGTCGGAAAATCTGAGATGCTTGACCTCAACTTTCGCTCAAATAATATAAGACAATGGCCTCAGAACAGCGTCTCATGTATACGTATTTACCTATCAAATAAAGATAAGCCATGGATGTGTTGAGGCAAAATCATGGCTGTCTAATTCTTTCTGTGATTTCCCGCATATATCTGGCGACAACATTAAAATATTTTATAGAAAATTTTCTTCCTCGTCTTTCCTGCTTTTCTTTATTTCTGACGCAGGATTAAATATTTTCCTCTTGTGACGGTGTAGTGCTTGTCGATCTGATCCTTTTAATCAAGGCTGAAAGACGACACCCTTTTCCTTTACCTTCTCAATCACCTAATGGATTTTTGCGCAATAACTATATTTTAAGCTAGGTGTTTTTTTTTTTTTAAGGCTACGGTGGTTCAGCTTTTTATTTTTTTATTTTTTATTGATGGATTAAGTCGTCTTCCTGTGTAATTATTGTTATGAAATGCGTCACAGTGATACTATAATATGATACCTAATGCACTTCATTTCTTCGATCTGATCATTTTAATCAAAGCTGAAAGAATGAATGTTTCTCTCTCTCTCTCTCTCTCTCTCTCCTCTCTCTCTCTCTCTCTCTCTCTCTCTCTTCTCTCTCTCTCTCTCATCTCTCTCTCTCTCTCTCTCTCTCTCTCTCTCTCTCTCTCTCTCTCTCTCTCTCTCTCTCTCTCTCTCTCTCTCTCTCTCACACACACACACATTCCGCAGTCGTTAACATAGTAATCTTGTTTCCTTCTATGAGCTTATTTCTTTTTCGACACTGAGATTGTAAGTCTAATTTCATATAATATTATAGAGGATTAGGAAAATGACGACGGTATTAATATTTTGGACAAGATTAAGTAGAGACGCAGAACAGATGTGCATGAGAGAGAGAGAGAGAGAGAAGAGAGAGAGAGAGAGAGAGAGAGAGGAGAGAGAGAGAGAGAGAGAGAAAAGAGAGAGAGAGAGAGAGAAGAGAAGAGAGAGAGGGGAGAAGAGAGAGAGAGAGAGAGAGAGAGAGAGAGAGAGAGAGAGAGAAATATGACAAGATACTTTGATCTTATCTAGACACTTTGCAAGTACCAACTACAAGTTTATTGACTATACAAAGCGCCACCACGCCAGGACGAGCTTGGTGGGCTCGAACCGCTGACCGAATGCAGGGACTCTGCACGCGAGTCAGTGACTCTACCAACCGCGCCACCCCTGGCGGGTAGAGAGAGAGAGAGAGAGAGAGAGGAGAGACGGGGAGAGAGAGAGAGAGAGAGAGAAGAGAGAGAGAGAGAGAGAAAAAAAAGAGAGAGAGAGAAAGAAAGAGAAAGACACCCACCCTGCAGCAATCCTTGAAGCGTCGTAACCAGGAAACTTAACTCTCGTCACCACTTTCACATCACAGAAATCTCACATAAATGGGGGTTGCTGCCGTTTTGGTCTTGGTAACTGTGCGGCTTGGCTGCCATCGCTCCCCCATCACGCCACCGCGTCTTGGTCACTAGCGCCAGCGGACCATTCAGGCCCCCCTCTCGGCCCAAAACTAACCACGTCCCGCTTTCCAGAACCCTAGGACACGGAATTTACACTTACGCTCAATGGTCCAAAAATGATCAAAACCACGTTATTTCGCTAACCTTATTGACGGTTTGTTGGCTAGTGGTGGAGTTGGACATGAGGCGTGCACGTTATGGCTATTGCGTGTGTGTGTGTATGTGTCTGTGTCTGTGTCTGTGTCTGGTCTGGTGTCGTGTGTGTGTGTGTGTTGTCTGTGTGTGTGTCTGTGTGTGTGTGTGTGTGTGTGTGTGTGTGTGTGTGTGTGTGTGTGTGTGTGTGTGTGTGTGTGTGCCTGTACAAGCTGAGTGGACATTATGCAGCGCCGGGAGGGTCACTAATTCTTGTTTGTTGACACAGTTCCTTGTCGTCGCCACCTCAACACCCGACACGCCATGAGAGGTTGATGCTTGTATTATAGTTGTATGTAGTTATATATATATTATATATATGTATATATATATATGTATATAATATTATAATTATCTTATAAGATAGTATATTTTATATATAGTTGAAAGTATAAAAATATTAGTTACCTGCTTGCGAAAGATACGTGAGTGATTTTTACGGTAAATTAAGAGTTTTCCTTGCAATAACCGTGCAATTGTAGGAAACATGAAAATCGTATAGTCTTACAACTTTACATAGTCAGATATTGTGTAGGATTCTTGCAATCTTACCTTGCAATCTTATCAAATATAATGAAGATTCGATATAAAATGGTTCAATGATGGATCCAGGCAACACACACACACACACGGCTGGAGGGACGGCGTAAGAAGGCATCAACCGGAATGTATAATGCGCCCCGGTTCAACTCATTTCCAGTGTTCTGAAGTGAAGCTCCTTGGGCATTACTGACTATCAAGACACAACTTTTTCATAATGTTAACCCCTTAACACCCAGATCTTTCCTTTGCTTTATGAAATCGTCTGTTGTTAGCCAGAAAATTACAAAAAGTAACATAATATACCAAATGAGCTAGTGAACAAGGATATCAAACATGTCATATCTACAAAATATTGCTTAAATTCATTAAAATTGTCTAATGGTGGTCATATCACAATGAAAACTACGTTCTGGGCCTCAAAGCTTTAAGAGCAATTTAATTATCGAGGAAGAATGTTGAAGTCATCCGCAAAAAAAAAAAATAGCTGCCATGCCTCACTTAATAATAGGACCAATCTCATACTGAAGGAGGAGGAGGAGGAAGACTCACTCCACCCTCAAGCACAGCAATTTCAAGCCAAGCTTATCCGTCGGCGCCTCGCACGGCAGTCAACCAGTTGACGGGAGGCATCCAACCTTACGTCAAGATCTATCTAGGCAGACGTCTAGGTAGCTATCTAGGCAGGAGTTGAGGGGCGCACTGTCTTGATGTGGCAGTGTTCGCCCAAATGGAGGCCAATGTTAATCTACTCCAGGGTCATATAGTACTATCTGACCCTGGTCTACTCCTCCAGTCTGCCGGGGATCGCGTCGCCACAAGGAGCCCAGCGCTGCCTGATTTTTATTCTATTCATCTTTGCAGTCGCATGTGGTTTTTTTTCCTTATGTCTGACTTCCTTTCATTATGCCTGATGTTCCCTAGGCCGCCATATATTAGTGTAAGATAATATATATGGCGACCTAGGGAACATAAATCAGGCATAATGAAAAAAAAGACACGACTGATTAGATGAATATAATAAAAATCCAAAACTACAAAGTAAATTTACGTAGTTATCGAGGCAACAGCAGCAGCTCTGCAGACCCGCCATGGCTGCGGCGGTGCAAGGCTGTGCAAGGAGTTTAGGATTGGCGCCGGATAAGAAAACTGAAATTGATGTAAGGGCCATGCATTTATTTTACCTTCATATTTTTTCTCTAAACACCCATCCATAGAACAAAACAAAAAATGTATCACATGTTTCATTCAGCTAATTGAATTAATTCATTAATTCTGGGGGGTTCCTTCTCCCCCCAAAAAAGAAATGCAACATTCAGATATAATGTTGATATAATTGACCTTGTAGATATAATGATTTGAAAAAAAATATTATGACTTTTATTTATCAGCTTGTTCTATTCAGCAGAATGTTCATAATGTTAACTGTTTAAAAAAAATCAATAAAATCTGTCCGATATTATAGTTAAATGAATTGTTTTAGTTTTCTGAACTGTTTTCTTTTTTCTTGATTTTGTGCCTAAACACGATTTTGATTCCTTCAGATCCGTAAAGGATTTGCACAAAGCCTACCATGAATGTACCCGTCTAAACTCCATCCCGAGTCCTTCCTATGACTTAACAAAAAGAGTTTCAGGGATGCACTCAGCCTCCAGACGCCTCGGAGTGATGGTATGCATGAAGGAGGAACCACAGATTACTACTGACGCGGCAGCCAAACTTTTTCCTGCCTTTATAATGGAAGTACTAACTGAGCCTTTCTTGATGGAGTGAAGGAACGATCTCACTCTTGGCAATTCTCAACTGTTTTAACCTAAAGAAAAAGGTACTTGGAATACAAGAGATGTAAGGTGCGCGCACGCACGCACGCACGCACGCACGCACGCACGCACGCACGCACGCACGCACGCACGCACGCACGCCTGCGTTCGGATATTCCAGCACTACTAAATTCAACCACCACTAAATTGCTGTCACTTCCCCAACACTCGTACACACGACTCACAAACTGTTATATATCTCTCTTATGATGGAACTTAGGAATGTATAAAACAGTAGACGAACAAATTTCCTGTTTGCTTAATGACTGCTATGTTGTTACTAGTACAGCTTTTATTATTACCACTGAAGCCACTACTGCCGCTACTATTGTTACTGCTACTACATCATTACTACCTGTGATACTACTACTGTTATCATGATTGTTACTGATGTGGTGATAATGATGACAATAATAGACTCTGAAAAATATTACAAATATATCGCCATGTTGAAAGCAGATTACAGGCGGGGGAAGAAAAGATAAAGGAGGGTACTGGGAGAACCGAGGATAAAAGCGGGAGGTAGATAAGGGAGAAAGGCTACAGAGGGAGGGACAGAAGGGCACGAAGGAAGGTAAGGGTAGAATGGTAACACGGGAGGGCCATGAATCACCTTCTAATTTTTTTTAGCGGGGCCTTGTTTGGGCGTATAACTCAATTAACCATCAGGATAAGGGTGTCTTTTAGGTCTAGGGAGCCGAGAGGGGAGGGAGGAGGAGATGGAGAAGGGGGAAGAGGTGGGGAAGAAGGTTGGGAGATTAGGAGAGGAGGGGTAGAGGGGGGGATAAAGGGAAGACGAGTGACTATAATCAAGCTCACCTCTATAATTCACTAACGTGTCCTATCATCACTCACCGTCACGCACCCCCAAGCCCTCCCGCCACCTCCACCCTTACCCGCCCCTCAGCCTCCTCCAGGGTAGTGCGGGGCAAGTTGTGCGTCCTCGTGGTACCCTGTGGCCCCTTGCCTGACGTGGCACAGGTGGGAAGGCAAGACAGGTGGGGAAAAAGACTGTAGTAGAGAACTTATGGAGTAGAAAAAGTAGTAGTAGTAAAAGTAGATAAAAATAATAATAAGAAGGAACACAACCTCAGAGAGAGAGAGAGAGAGAGAGAGAGAAAAGAGAGAGAGAGAGAGAGAGAGGGGAGAGAGAAAAGAGAGAGAGAGAGAGAGAGAGAGAGAGAGAGAGAGAGAGAGAGAGAGAGAGAGAGAGAGAGAGAGAAGAGAGAGGGGAGAGAGAGAGGGGAGAGAGAGAGAGAGATCAGGTCAGATCAAAACGTTTATTTTGAATAATGTACACATTATACATAATACCCTATATAATTAAGGGTACAAAATAGACAAAGGGCGCACCCCCCATGCAGGTTGCATGGGAAGGATTGCCATGATTAATGAAGTTAGATAGTAAATTGTTAATTACATTTAATAGCATATACATAAGATTATGTTATGTTACATATATATTTATTAAGTCCTTTAAGAGAGAGAGAGAGAGAGAGAGAGAGAGAGAGGAGAGAGAGAGGGAGAGAGAGAGAAGAGAGAGAAAAGAGAGAGAGAGAGAGAGAGAGAGAGAGAGAGAGAGAGAGAGAGAGAGAGAGGGGAGAGAGAGAGAGAGAGGAGAGAGAGAGAGAGAGAGAGAGAGAATGAGGGGCATAGTCGTTGAGTTATAATAAACTAAACACACATAGGGCCCCAAGGGGAATATTTATGACATTCGTGTTTACCCTACCCGATTTACGACAGGGCACAGAGTTCAGAACGCACAGTCAGGGAGGGAGGGGAGAGGATGAGTTATAGGCGCACTTAGGGACAGAATGAGAAGGGCGGTTGGGTGGCAGGCGGGACTCCCAGGGTGGAGGGCGGGGGGGCGTCAAGCCGAGCGGGCACTGAGCTAGGCAGGAGTCTCGTTTTCCCCTTCAGGCGTCCGTCGACCTCCCTTACCCCGGGATTTTTTGGGGCGCCATGGGGGGAGGGGGGTTGACAAAGGGTCCATGGTGTCTACATCCATGGCCAACAGGGCGTCGTCAGGGGCTACATCTCGGCGTCGCCTTGAACCAAGAGTGGTTTTTATCGTTCGGGTCATCTCTGTCAGCATTCCTTAGGCCATATTCTCCTGTCCGCTCACCATGTCGCTTCGGCGGGGGGGGCCCACACCCC
>JACEEZ010008274.1:0-12514 GCA_016584305.1 Chionoecetes opilio | reverse complement strand
CCCAAAAAGACAGACAGAGACACATAAAAAGGTCGACAGACAAACAGGCCACAAAGACAGACAGAGACACATAGAAGGATCGACAGACACACAGGCCACAAAGACAGACAGAGACACATAGAAGGATCGACGGGACACACAGGCCACAAGACACACAGGCCACAAAGACAGACAGAGACACATAGAAGGATCGAAGACACACCAGGCCACAAAGACAGACAGAAAACACATGGAAGGATCGACAGACATACACGGGCCCACAAAGACAGACAGAGACACAGGGAGGATCGACAGACACACAAGGCCACAAAGACAGACAGAGACACATAGAAGGATCGACAGATACACACAGGCCACAAAGACAGACAGAAAACCCCATAGAAGGATCGACAGACATACACAGGCCACAAAGCCCAGACGAGACACATGGAAGGATCGACAGACACAGGCCACAAAGACACACAGGCCACAAAGACAGACAGAGATACATAGAAGGATCGACAGATACACACAGGCCACAAAAGACAGACAGAGACACATAGAAGGATCGACAAAACATACACAGGCCACAAAGACGACAGAGACACATAGAAGGATCGACAGACACACAGGCCACAAAGACACACAGGCCACAAGACAGACAGAGACACATAGAAGGATCGACAGACACACAGGCCAAAAAGACACACAGGCCACAAAGACAGACAGAGACACATAGAAGGATCGACAGACACACACAGGCCACAAAGACAGACAGACACACATAAAAGGATCGACAAACATAAACAGGCCACAAAGACAGACAGAGACACATAGAAGGATCGACAGAAAACACACATGCACAAAAGACAGACAGAGACACATGGAAGGATCGACAGACACACACAGGCCACAAAGACAGACAGAGACACATAGAAGGATCGACAAAACCCCACGGGCCACAAAGACAGACAGAGACACATAGAAGGATCGACAGACATACACAGGCCACAAAGACAGACAGAGACACATAGAAGGATCGACAGACACACACAGGCCCACAAAGACGGGACAGAGACACATAGAAGGATCGACAGACACACACAGGCCACAAAGAAGACAGAGACACATAGAAGGATCGACAGACACACGGGCCACAAAGACAGACAGAGACACATAGAAGGATCGACAGACACACACAGCCACAAAGACAGACAGAGACACATAGAAGGATCGACAGACACACACAGGCCAAAAAGGGACAGACAGAGACACATAGAAGGATCGACAGACACACACAGGCCACAAAGACAGACAGGACACATAGAAGGATCGACAGACACACACAGGCCACAAAGACAGACAGAGACACATAGAAGGATCGACAGACACACACAGGCCACAGACAGACAGAGACACATGGAAGGATCGACAGACACACACAGGCCACCATTTGTAACGTAAAAAATAGGAGTGGGTTTATTTTGATCAATTTTTTATGAAGTCGTCGGCTTCATCACAGTCTCGTCTATATTATTGGTGCTACGTTGTTAGAAAGCTATAAGATGCACTTAGTAGTTGTGTTTTACTGATTTAAAACTAAAAGCTTGGCAATCTACGTCATTTTTAAATTCAAAAGTACAAGTATCTATGTAGGTAAGAATTCTTGCTCGCAAAAACTTCCTTGCCATCTTTCCTTTCCGCCGATCGCTGCTGCTCCCTGACGCAGGCTACTGATGTTATTGTAGTGATGATAGAGAGAGGAATTATTCATGAAGTTATTCATATTATATTCACGGACTCGGGATGAAATAATGTTGTAATGTTTTTGCCAGTAGTCGCTCTTCAGTTGGGCAACAGAAATTGATGCAGTAAGAAATAGTGTAAACGTTCAAAACATCCAGGACAATGATGATTGACTTAGCATATAGATTAACCCCTTTTACGCTGCAGATCATTCCTTTGCTATAAAAAATTTTTGTTTCCGAGCCATAAAAATTTAAAAAAAGTCACTTAATATACCAAATTAGTTAGTCGACAAGGAAAACTAAACAATTCGTATCTATAAAATATTGCTTATATTCACTAAAAAAACGTTCGAATGGTACCCAAATTACAATGGAAATAACGTTCTGGGCCTCAAGGGGGTAATGACACCCTTGCAAGGCTGGAAGGAAATACTAAACTGCAGTTTAACAGGAGCACCCAGACAGGTAAGCAAATATAAAAAGGGAGTGAGTGGGGTGTCTCGCGAGCAGCAATACATACCGAATTGCCGCCTTGTACACTCACCGCACACTGAACTGTTAAACAATAGAGGGATTACTTTTATAACTAAATTCAGAAAAAACTCTTAGTTTCATATCCTATAATACGTCACATTGAAAGAGTACAGTCTCCGCCAGTACCAAAGCATCTCTGTCAGTAGTAATGGAATACATGGGAACTAATCATAAACTATCACCGCCTGTAAACATATCCTCTCTCATTCACTTTGTGCTCAGGTCCAGGCACAGAAGCTCAAATGCTGTAATGGCATCGTCGGGCTCTCGGGGTGCTTCTCTGCTCGCCCTTGTTACAGTCACCGCCGCGGCCCTTCATGCACACTGCTGTCTTGTTATATACAGCGTTTAAGACTAATCCCGCTTGTTACCCACCACTTTATAGTCATTGCATTGTGAGCGTGACAAACAAGAGGATGTCTGCAACATATCTGCAAATCACGCCAGGGAGCTTCAAACGTGTCATCACCCATGGGCTTGTCCACCGAGTCGGACTGTGATCGCCCCGATTTACCCTTCCAAAGCGAGTTTCGAGCTCGTTAGGACTGATTTTAGGGCAATGCTGGGCCTCACACACCACACACGCCCATCCCCTTGCTTAAAGGGGGACAATAAACGTCCCAATTTTTCAGTGAAAAATCCCGTCAGCGAGCGAGGATTCGAAACGGCTAACCACATAATGACAGGCCAACGCTCTATCCACTTGACCGTCGTGGCGTGTGTAAATGTGTGTGTGTTTTATATGTATTTGTGTGTGTGAAAAAGAGAGAGAGAGAGGAGAGGAGAGAGAGAGGAGAGAGAGAGAGAAGAGAGAGGAGAAGGAAAAGGAGGAGAGAGGAGAGAGAGAAGAGAGAGAGGAAAAGAGAGCGAGAGAAGAAAAAGATAAAGATACTTTGATCCCATCTAGACATTTTGCAAGTACCAACTACAAGGTTATTGACTATACAAAGCGCCACAACGCCAGGACGAACTTGGGGGACTCGAACCGCTGACCGAATGCGCAGGGACGCTGCACACGCGAGCTCGCAGCTCTACAACCATACCACCCTGACGGGGAGAGAGAGAGAGAGAGAAGAGAGAGAGAGAGAGAAAGAGGGGAGAGAGAGAGAGAGAAGAGAGAGAGAGAGAGAGAGAGTTCAAACAATCAAGGCATACAAGCAAATGCCAAAAAAGTATGCTGGATATATAATCTTCAGCTATGATTTATTTTCTCCCTCGCTTTCCTTTCCTTACTAACTCAGAGAAAATCTTGTGGTTGAAAGAAGGCCTAGTTAGGGTGGCAGCTAGCGGGCTTTTTGTTACTTGTTTTTCCCCTCTAGCTTGGCCAGTAGGGTACGCCTATAACAAAAATTTTTTCTAAACTTGGCATGCCAATTTCCTATGTAAAATGGAATTCTAAGACGATTTTATCTGTTTCCATTTTTGCATTTGAGCAATTCTTACTATGCAGAATCGCACTTCTATTTTGGGCCACCCTTATCGAATAATGTTAAATGAGTACGCAGTGTCCGGTTGGTCCTGTTTATTGTATCATGCACCAATATGAGTTCCAAATGACTAGCGTGGTAAGCTCTTTCTGATCAGTTGGTTCATCAGGCACTACATCACAGTGTCACAGCCTCTACGTTGGCCTAGAACGTGTCCATCATGTCCTTCTTAGACCTGAAGCGGGGGCATGGTCTCCCCGGTGGTGGGCCCGAGCCCGGATGAACCGTCTCTGGCCTGCTGCCCCACCACTGCTGCCGCGGGCCTTTGTCACCTGCTTCACGACTCTTTCGGTGCTCTGAGTGTGGATAGAGAACTCCGGAAACCTCGTACGGCTTGACCAGGATCTCCTGGATTGATCCCCGGATTAGATTAGATTAGATATTATTGTGAACGATGTCGGACAGTGAACAGGTGAATGCCGGCTCGTGCACCGGGCCAGGCTGCCAGCTGATCAGGGGTCTGCAAGCTGGGGGGCTGACAAGTTCAGTTTGGGTGTGATGCGAGGTCTTAAAATGGTGTCCCCATACTCCTCGCCAGCCCTCACTTCAAAATCTGGGTCACGGCGAACCTGCGGTCGTCCTCACTCTGACTCCCCATCAGCAAAGAGGAGGACACATTCTGAGTGTGCGAACCATGCTCCTGTCCGCACGTAGAAGGTCACAGCTGTTTGGACCTTCTTGGGCTGCGCCCTCATCACTCTGAGCTGCGTGAGGATGTGCTTGGGGCCGTCCTTAGTCTGTGGTGAACCTTGATGTCTAGTAGAGTTTGAAGTACACCTGCAGGCAGTACTGACTAGGATTTCCAGGGTGTTCAGTTTTGTGCCAGTCCGTCCATGCTTTCTGGTCCACATGTACACGAGCGACTGGGCTGTGGTGAGCCATCTGGAGTGGGACACCTTGCCACACTTGATCTCCTGCAGCTCGGACGGGAGAACGCCCCGCTTCACAGCCTGGACCAGCGGTAGGAGACCTGCTGGTCAAATGGACATGTTAACCAGGATATACTCCGGTATCTCCGTGAGATCTTCCCCCGCCTGGCACTCCTCTGAACTCTGCGTTGTACTGCATCTCATTCACGCTGGACAGCAGACTGCACACTGGACCCGTGAAACCAGTGTCAGATGAGGTAGGCCCGTCGATGCTGGTGATAAGGGGGCGCAGGGGCAAACTCGTTTGTGTGCAACACGCATATACTCCAGAAGAGCTTGCGTCCAGCATCTTCTCCAAATGGGCGTGAGTACCACCCTTCCACCCCGTGTTGGCCCTAGTTGAGTCACCTTGCAGTACGATCAGTGAGTCGGGGAGTCGTATGTCACCAGCAGATCATAGAGAGCCTGAGCCACCTTGAACGCAGGCTTCTCAGGTGGCACGGGTCTCTGGTACAAAGTGGCCCAAAGGGACCTTCCAGATGGCTCCTCTGTCACTGACACATGCTCCTCCCTGATCAAACCCTTTGGGGGTAGTTTCCCACAGCTGTCGGGCACCATCACCCTGGTCTTGTCCTTCCTCCCAATCGTAACCCAATCCAACTATTTTTGGTACCCGGTTAGGGTACGCCGTATAACAAAAATTCTTTTTCTCAACTTTGGCATGCCAATTTCCCATGTAAAATGGAATTCTAAGACGAGTTTTTCTGTTTCCATTTTTGCATTTGAGCAATTCTTACTATGCAAAATCGCAATTTAAATCTAGTTTTGCATATAATATAAAAGCCCTTTTTTGATGAAAGAGTGTCAAACCAAAAAGTTGAAGAGCACAAACCCCCAAAAATTTAAATTTTTTAAAAAAAAAAACAGCCTCCCAAAATTTCAAAATAATCAATATTTCATTTTCATTGGACCTACGGCGTACCTATTGGCGTCTTTGAGGGTAGAATAAAGAATAATTCAAAACCCCCACCCCTGTTTGGCCCCTTTGATTTTTGCTTTTTTTTTGTTTTCCCTTTGTAATCCTTACCTTTCTTGCCTCCTTCCCCCCTCCTTCCCCTGATAATTCTTCATTAGTTTAAAACTCTTTTTTTCCCCCCTATACGTAGTAGGTTCACTGCCATTCTTTCGCTTCTTCCTGTTCTCCCTACCTGCTCCCCTCCCTTCCCACTTTTTCCTTTGGAAACAGATGGATATTAAAGCTGAAATTGCAAGACAAGAGAGAGAGAGAGAGAAAAGGAGAGAGAGGAGAGAGAGGAGAGAGAGAGAGAGAGAGAGAGAGAGAGAGAGGGGGGGGGAGAGGGGGGCCGTATAGAAAGTTATCGATATAAGAAATTTATTGTATATAAGGGTAATTTTTCGGTTTTTGTATTTTAGTATTAGAGTGTTTTATATTACTTCCCCTTAAGGATGGGCAGCCAAACAGGGCACCTTTGGGCTTTTTGTTTTTGTATGTTAAATAAAAGATATATATAAAAAAAGGGGAAAAAAAAATAAGAGAGAGAGAGAGAGAGAGAGAGAAGAGAGAGGAGAAGAGAGAGAGAGAGAAGAGAGAAGAGAGAGAGAGGGGCTTTTAAAATCCTTACGGCGGCAATCAATACTGGAAGAGATAAGTCATCGCAGGATATCCTAAGACAAAATTTTTATTAGGCTACGTGGAAGGACCAACACACACAACCACACCCACACACACCACACAACACACACACACACACACACCACACACAAACACACACACCAAAAAAATTTAAAACACACACACCACATATACACACACATACACCACCACACCCACACACACACACACCACATACACACACACACACACCATTATTTCTGCCCCTATTCAAAAACCACAAAAAGGAGAGAGAGAGAGAGAGAGAGAAAAAGAGAGGAAAAGGAGAGAGAGAGAGAGAGAGAGAGAGAAAAGGAGAGAGGAAAAATAATGTTAAGGATTAATTTATGAAGAGGGGCGAGGCGATAAGGGAGGAAAAAAGAGCAGAGAGAGAGAAGAGGAGAGAAGAGAGAGAGAGAAGGGAAGAAGAGAGGAGAGAGAGAGAGAAAGTAAAATGAGGGAAAGCAGCGGGGGCCCCTATACTCATGGCCCTGTTCCATCTAAGGTTGAGGGACGCCAAGGAAGGGCAGACGAGGGTGAGGGGGCAGGGAAAAAGGCATTTGATTGACCAGGAGTGGAAAGGGGAGGGCGAGGGGTGGGTGAAGTCATGAGGGGACAGGATGAAATAGTATCCTGGACGTTAGCTTGTGGTTGTGGCAGTTTCTGGAAGCTATGCGTTGAACTAAGAACATTAGAACTAAGAAAAAAAGGAAGCTACAAGGGGCGCCATACACAAAAGGGTTTTCCCATAGTAATGAAAAAAAAATTTTAGTAGGAAAAGAGCAGGAGTCGGCAGAGAGAACACTATGTATACATGCAAAAAAAAAAAACAGAAATTTATACCCCACGCCCCTTTCCCAATGCTCCAGAGCAGGATGTAAAAAGTACGGTCAGGAAAAAAGTGATGTTCATGGGGCCCAGGAACGTCATTTGTGAATAGTGGGGGTCATACCCAAAATTATATTCAAAAGGGGGGCGAACGCGGTAGCATGGGATGGGGAGGGGACGCCTTCCCTCCTCCCCTCCGGTAGTGTGTGTCAGTTTGGCACGTGTGAGCGGCAGGTTGAATTATTGTATGGGGGTTTGATACCTTTTGGGCTGGGTCGGGAATAAATAAATAGAAAAGAGTATTTATAGTGAGGTGGGTGTTTTGTGTGGCAATAGGAGGCAGGGTGGCTCAGGACTGAGTGCGGGTCTGGGGAGGAGGGGGGGGGGGGGTGTGGGGTGGCGCACTGCCCGTATGTCAGGGACGAGGGCCCGGGTGGGAACTGCGGGAGTGGTCAACCGTTTAAACGATTTTAGCATCAACTGGCGTGTAGGGCCGTAGGGCGATTTTACAGAAACAGCAAAAAAGTAGGGCGATTTTTAATTTTTGGTTTTAGTATATTTTCTTTCAACAAAAAAATAAAACATGTAAGCGGAAAAGGAAACAAAAAGGTGTATTTTTAAAAAATTTTTATTCCCCCTGGAAAAATTGGTTTTAATGATATTTAATGAGTGAATCTGACAGCTGACAGCGCATCAGTGCTGGGCCGCTGGTGGGCGTAGGCATGAACAATGATAGGCAGGTCTGTAGAGACGTGAGCGTGCTGCCCTCATGTGGAAAATGGGAGGAAGTGGGTACCCCATTTGTTGAAATTTCTACGTATCTATTATCGTTGGTCCCATTCAGGGGTACGGACGTGGAATAAGGTTTTTTTAATGGGTTTCATGACCAAAATATTCGTATAAAGAACAGCACCGTTGCATTTGCGTTATTATATTTTAAAAAAAAAGATTAAAATTATGGAAACGGTTTTTTTTGACAAATGTCGATTTTCATCTAAACCCAATAGGGCGATTAATTGAGGGAAAAGTGGGGCTTTTTCAGGTCTGTGTAGGCGAAGAAATTTTTGGGGTTGGCAACACTGAACTGCAGTCCCCCTCGGAAACTGGACGGGGGGGGTGGGACATAAAAGAAGTAACAGAAACCCCGGAGCTCCCTTTCCCATTAAGGAGACAGAAGGAGATAGAAAAGGGTGGATTAATCTATTTGGGGGGGTTTTTAATCTTCTCTCGTGAAATAAAGTCGTTTTGGATAGAAAAAAAAAAGCGAGAGTTCCAGGTTTACCAGGAAAGGAATGCAAGAGTAAATACTGGTGAACTCTTGCTAGAACAATTAAAGAATAGGGATGAGAATTAGAAAAGTCTTTTGCAGCGAGCCGCGGGGGGGGAGGATTGTAGTTAAAACAAATTTAGAAGGCAGGAGCATGAAAATAACGGTAGAAGATAGCAAGAGAAGCAACATTGCGGCGGGATTAAAGATTTAAGCAGCAGTCGAGGAGGGGAGTTGATTTGACGAAAAGCTTTTTTAAAACCACCCTGTTTAAGGATACTCTTTCGCTGTAATGATCGGAGATACGCACAAGGGCGCAATGCAAGTGTGGGGAGCGGGAAAGAATACTGCTGGGTTGTGACAGCAAGGACTCTGGCTTGCCTCCCCGTGCAAAGTTTCCTTCGCGTCGTTCCCCGTGGTTTAGTTTACGGGAAATGTTATTTAACATTGTATAGTGTGGTTGGAGCCGCCCGTGTGGGGTCCCCCGGGTTTAGCCCCGGGGGGGGCCCCGTTGGGTGGGGGGTTAACTTGGGGTGCCGTAAAAAGAGTTTTCCCCGACAGAAACATCGTGGGCCCCCGAGGTGTGTAGAGCGCCTTTGGGGGCAGAGAAGGGGCGATTGATTAAAATTTTTATCCCGGGTAAAAGGGGTATAATAAAGGAGATTAGGAGAAGTTCTTACGGTAGTAACCCGGGTTTTGAACAAAAAAGTAACGGATCAAGATGGAAAAAAGGAATTAAAAAAAGAAAAAGGAAAAACTGGTTCAAAATAGGGGGTGAATGATTGGAATGGGGCAGTAGAAGGTAGAGTGCGGAGTCATTTGGGAGCTTTAAAAGGGGGGTAGATAATTTTCATGGATGGGGATGAAAGGTGGATAATGTGTGTAACTGTACTGAAAACTACAGTAGTACTGTAGGTAACAGGAACTCCCTCGTGTGGGTTCGCGGCCTCTTTTGCTTCCTTTTTTCTTATGTCCTTATGTAATTCACCCACCTATGGTGTCCCACTCGAGATGGACTGCGAGCCAGTCATTCCCCCACAGGAAAGAGCTTCATCTCGTCTGAGATCTTTGGGTAATGCGGGACCTCACACACCACACGCATCCCCTCCCCCTTTTCAAGGGGAGGGAGTAACTGCCCACTTTTGTCAGTAAAAATAATCCCGGGAGCGAAATGTACGAACCACGACCAATAATTAAAAAGAAATGCAACTCCGAAAACCCGTGGTGTGGGAGTTTTAACTCACAATTTTGGGGAAAAATTGGGCAATTGAAAGAAAAATATGGCTTATTCCCTGCATTAAAAACAAAAGTATAATTTAAAAACGATTTTTTTCTATATGTTATTTTTAGAAGCCCGGTCGTAAAACATGCATTTAAACCAAATAAAACCAAGTAGGTTTTAGTTTAGGAGGCGAGGGGGTTACTCTATGATATTTTATGTCAATAAAAGTATGTTTGAAGTTACTATCCCAGGCAGTCATATTTCCGTATTATTTTGTATCAATCAGATAGAAAGCTGGAAGGCAATAAGTGACCTTGAAGTGCAAAGTTTGATTTAAATTCCCCCCACAATCTCCCCCCCCACCCCTCCCCCCGCGGCACGTGCCTCCACAATATAACCTAATGTCGCAGCAAAAAGCCCATTTCGGTTCTTTTTTTTTTCGTTTTTCCCAAGGCATTGTTTTGTATTTTGACAAGGTTTTCCGGGGCGCAGCATACGCTTAGAAAACAGTGGAACATCACCCAAATTTTACATTCCAAATATAATGTAAAAAATATATAAGCTTTGCTACCGAGGGGATAATTTGCATTAAATTGATATAGAAGTTCCCTCGTAATGAAAGTCATCCATATAATTAGTAGAACAACAGAAGAACTAATTTTTGGTATCAGATGCGGGATCAATGTTTATCGCGAAGTTATTTATGAAAAAAATTAGTCGCGGAGCCAAAACACAGTAGAAAACCCTTTGATTAAAACTGCCAGCGACCACTGGCTTTCGAGTTTCAGTTCTCTCAATTTGCCAAGACTCTCCAAAACCACTAGACCACGAGGGATGGTTTTGTGTGTGTGTGTGTGTGTGTGTGGGGTGTGTGTTGTGTGTGGGTGTGTTGTGGTGTGTGTGCGGTGTGTGTGTGTGGTGTGTGCGTGTGTGTGTGTGCTGAGGGGTCCAGCCCCTTGCCTGGATCAGCCTGCGGGGGTGTCGCCCCCAGGGCTGGGGAAGTAACCGTGGGGACTTTAAAGCACAAGGGGATGCCCACCCCGTCCTCACTTTTTTCTTTTTATATTTTCCCTTCCTTTTTCCCCAAATTTGGGGAACATCTCACAAATTTGTTGGTTTCTTCCCAGGGTGAGTTCTCGCACGCGTCCCTTCCTTGGGCCTTTTGCTGGTGAGGTAAGTCAGGGGAAGTTCCCCGCAGTGAGGTATTTTGCTCACATTACTCGTTGGGAGAACCAAGGGACTGCCTTTCTGGCTCAGGGGGTTGTAAAGGGGTTTATTTTGGGGGTTGATGAAGAAAGGCAAAATATATAAAAAAAATTTTCCCCAAATGGCAAAAAAGTGGGCGCAGTGCCGGAAGATAATTTAAAAATTTCACAGAAAAATTTTTAAAGTTTTAACGGAGAGTAAATAAGCTTTTCCCGTGGTTGGGGGAAGGGCCATTTATAGATATGAATGTGGCACAGGGGGAAAGGGCCCATTGTAACAGACCGGGGATCTTTCAACCAACGAAAGGGGCACCCAGAGCAGCCTCACCCTTCCCGAAAAATCCCCGACAATAAAATATAAAGGGAAAATTAGCTTATTTAAACCCCCGCCTGGCCAAACGCGCCCAGCAGCGAGCCCGGGCCCGCCCCTATACCGGGGGTCCCCAAACGCCGCAATGGTCCCCGAGGTCGTGTGGGTGATAAAAGTGTGCCCGGGGAAGGGGGTTTCAGGAGGTAGACACGCCACCCTCCATCCTGGCCCCGACCCTCGCCTCGCAGGGATGCAGACGGAACGCGCCTGCAGGGATGGGAGACGGTAAAAAGCGCCCCCCCGGGGGAAAAAAACGATTAAAGTCAATGGAGCCAGCATTGCGAGTTTTTCCCCTGGTGATTTTGAAAAAAAAAATGATTAAGGAGATAGTATCCCAAGGGTGAAAATTGGTTTTGTTGGTCGCAGTCAATGAGTGAATGAGGTTGGCGGCGAAAAGAAACGTGTGGGAGATCCAAAACTTTACGGGTGCTCACGATGGAGATCTTTTTTTTTTTTTTTTGTGTGCCTATAGGTGGAGGCATGACCCCCAGGGTGGGAGGGGAGGCCCGGAGGTTCACTGTGAAGGACTGTGATGTTGGCCCCCGCCCCTGGTGGCGCAGGCAGGGTTTCTAAGTGACACCTGATATTGATAATAGGTCATGCCCCCCCCCGTGTCCCCCGATGACTCGCAACAAGGTTTGAGTTACGGGCAGCTTTGGGGTTTAAGGGCCCCTCGAAAATTGCAGAAAGATTAAAGTGAATTTTTGGGCCCCCCCTCGGGGATCGAACTCGGGTTACGAGACGTACTGGGCGTTACCACTTGTACCGTTCCCAATGGGTCTTGTGAGGGGGGTGGTTTGGTGGTTAGGGGGGGAAAGGAAGGGAAAAGGGGAAACCTTTAAAGAAGTTTTAGAAAAGGGGAAAAACGAGGAGGAAAAAAAATGGGGATTACGGGGCGGGAAAACCGAGACGCTGCTTGAGGACCCCAAAGATCTGCCATACGGGACCCTGAGGGGCAGCAGACCCCGTCCCCTGGCGTTTGTTCTGATATTTAAAAACAAATTGTTCGTTTCTAAAGGGCAGAAAGAAGACAGTCACATTCAAACACTCCTACCCCGCCATTTTATTAAACCCTCGCGGCACGACAATCAGATTTTTGTGAAGTGGGTTTTTGGACAGCGAGCATGAAGGCACTATGGGGTATCTTTGCCGCATTATGTAAAGCAACAGTTTTTAAAGAGTCCCCTCCCCCTTCCTTCCCCTTTTTATAGTGTTATTTTTTGTCCCCAAACCATTTCGAAAGACTCGCAAAGGATCATAATATTTTTTTCGTTATGCGTTTAGCATAAAGGGGTTTAAAAAAAATTTCGTTAAGTATGTTAAAGGGGGAAAC
>JACEEZ010008272.1:0-16390 GCA_016584305.1 Chionoecetes opilio | reverse complement strand
GCGGATGGGGGAAAAAGGAAGGAAGCTAGACGGAAGAAAAGGGTCTCACCGGGCCTAAAATCGCCCAAGAAAAAAAAAACTAAAGGGCTCAGAAGGCTCCATACATAGGGGGGGAGGTTGGTAAACGGGCCGAACCGACCCAAAATCGGGCAGGGCCAAAGGTACCCTGAACCCTTAAAAAGGCCAACACTGGGGCCCCCACAGGGGGTTGTGTTTTTCCCGAAATAAAAAAAGAATGCCCCCCTTCTATGGGGTGAGGGAAAAACGGGGGGCGGTTGGTTCCAGTAAAGCAAGGGGAAAAAGGGGGTATCACCATAAAATTTTAAAAAGGGGTTTTTGCCATCTCTACCAGATAAACGCGGCCCTACTTCCCAAAGGCCATTATGTACAGCAAAACAAAGTCGTGCCCCGGTTTTGTTCAAAAATAAAATGTCCTGTGAACTTTATAAAAATTTAAAACGCAGACATCTGGGGGTTGGCAACCCTAAATCCCTTAACTCTGTTCAGAAAGGGTTCAAACTTTTATCCCCCATGAGACAATGTGAAAAACAAAAAAAAAGGTATTTCAAAGGTTCAATAGATTTATGCTTTGAGGTTTCAATTATTAAATGGGGGGAAGCGACCCGCAATGATCGCTAGGACATTAATTTTCATCTTTTACACTGAGGCCATGAAGGGCCCACTACATCACCGGCAGGAGTATGGAGAGAGCTGTCACATGCATCCAACCACCAAGGAAATGAGAGGTGGTATGACCACTTTAAGAAAAAAAAAAAAAAAAAAAAAAATTCAAAAGTTTCCCAAAAAAAATTGCCCTTTAAAAAATTTTAAAAGTATATTGGATAATAATAAAAAATTATTCCTTTTAATTATGCAAAACATAAAAAAAAATTTCCCCAAAAATTCAGGGGTGTTTTGGATAAAATATAAAAGGGAGGAAGGACTCAGAAGCAGTGGCGTTAAAGGTCCCTTTAAAAAAAAGGGGAATACAGGGGGGTCCGGTTTGTTTAAAGGGGGGGGGTTGGAGCGAAAGCCAGCCTGAACAGCTGAAGGAGTTTACAATAACAGCAAATTGCTAAAGTGTTTCGGGGGCTTCAGCCAACCACTGAGACTGCTCACCGAAAAAATTTTTCAATACTGGTTTAAAATTCCTCAGGACTTCTACTTTTAAAAACTCCTGGGAATGAATCCTTAAACAATCTCGTGAGGAATACGAACTTAATGACGTATGAGGTTTGGTGATATCGAAGGTCACTTATGGCAGTGGCTACCAACCGTTTCGTAGATACCATCCGGCAGACAAGTCACCGGAAGGTTAGCCATTTACCCATTAATGTCTTAACCAATAATTCATGACACGGATAACTTTTTGTCTTAGACTGTACATGATATATACCCATGGTAAGGTAAGGTAAAGATGTGATGCATACGCTAAGCTGTCGCGTGCTGCGGTGCTCATCTCCGTGGCATTAGCCCTTAGAGCCTGTGGGGGTGAGGACCCGTACCCCGGGATCAGAGGCGCCTCAAGTGTGACTCCCGTGTTACCATACAGTTACCCTTCCCCCCACGGTTACCCGCCAAGAGTACCATTTATTCACCCCCGAATAGGAAAGGAGAACAGCTGGGTATGCTGTCACCGACCTTGCCCCTGGCCCGGGATCGAATCAGGGCCCGCGATTCTAGCCAGGCAGCTATAGCCCACTTGCACTACGGAGGCGACAACCCCATTGGTCCCCATAATATAGCCATGGTCCTCCAATGAAAATAAACGTATCAAGGGGGGCATTTGTAAATGAGGTAACAGATTATTTTGCTGTGTACAGATTGGATGACAAGTGTTAACAGACTATTGAATATAATTGCTTATTTCAGTTTCTTATGTTTATCTATAATGTCAAAAAATATTATATGATAGTTTGTTTAGCTATTTTGTTATTATAGATACAAAGTTTATTTCTCAACTGGTCAAACAAGAACGTGCTGCGCCTTATTTAACATCGTAGCAACACCACATGATGAACCTCTGCATATCATCGGCGAACCAATATGGACAGAGTGAGAAGAATGACTCGTCATCAGATGATAAGGCAGGTCTCATCAAATCCTGCAATGAACGCAGGGTATTGACTGTGGGAGTTGTGTGAGTATAATCATTCAGTAAGTCTCCCCAATTGGCACGCTATAAATCTCAACTCTCAAACCCGATGTGCTGATGTTGTGAAATATTTTCATACTGTAAGTTCAAATCTTAATCTGTACTCTATAACCATCTTTCCATTTTCTCAGTTGAAAAAGCTATTTCACGGGTATTACTGAAGTACATGGAGCTTTGATCATGTAGAATTGGGCATATGTGTAACTATTGATGCCAAATGTTTAGCAAAGAGGTAAATTTTGAAAGCATCATTACTTGACCTTACCCGGTGTCAATATGATGATATAGTAAATATCTGATATTATTTAATGTTATGTATTTTATTAACTTTTTGGTTATGGTTTGAGGTTATATGGCGGGTCCAGTGGCAGAGCGAGTTGAGGCGATTTAGGACAATGGTAATTCCACAGATATTTCCTCAGTGTAAGTGACCGCTTCTGTGTACTGAAAAGCAAAGGCGATTTACACAGTTAATCTCCTCTAAAACAGAAGGTCGAGTAAGCCCATTACTCCCTTCCTCACAAACAGGACGGCCGCTGCGTAAGTTCCGTTTATCATCGGGGGGTGATTTTAGTGCCATAAAAGACGCTGATGCATCCAAAGTGAACCCTGATAGTGGGGAAGTGACATAAGATTACAAGGAAAATTATAGGAATCAGTCTGAGTGGAAGCGAATTCGTGGCAAAGAAAAAGAGACCGAGGCCATTAAAAAAAAATTATTATATATTATTGTTTTTAATGGCAAATTTAATTGATTTTGGTATTTTTGCATCAGTGTTTTTGTTACAATATTACAATTTAACAACGACGGGACATACAGGTTTTCACAAAGCAGGATTACACACATTAGGGAACTTGACGTTAATTACGATCACAACTATACAATTTTGGTTCAGTTCGTTGGTCTTGCCACCGGATGCCTCATATTATAAGCTATGGGAATTTAACCTGAGGGCCCAGTTGCTGGCTCTGCTTTGTATTCAATTATTTTTTTACAGGGCCTGAGCTAACACGCGTATGAACCCGTCTCCGCACTAATTTTTTATTTACTTTAATTGCTTAGTGTTGGGGGAAAGCCACACCGCCGGAGGCGTAGGTCAGCAACCCCCCGGCTAACACACGGTACCCCATTCATTGCTATCAGTGACTAGTATTCATTCACTGGACGAGGGCTCGGCCGATTTTTCTACTGGAGACGGCCCATCCTGCAGTCCGGGGACTCAAATCTCATGCGACTTTCACGTTGTTTAGATGACAACAGCCAGAGCTGGGCACTAAATACTACATTGATGTATTTATAATACCAAATACTAAATACTTGGGCGAAATGTATTGAATATACAATGGACTGAAAATACATTTTACGATGTATTTAAAAATATACTAAATACAACATACATCACAATACTAAATAATATTACACCAATGTATTTAAATACATTGTAATAATTTTAAATATACACAAATTTTAACATTTATTACATGCTCCGAAAAAATTATTTCCTTAAGGAATTTCTTAAGATTTTGGGTTTCCTTAGAAATTTCCTTCTCGGGGCTCAGTTTCCTTTGGAAATCATGTGACAGTTTTCCTTGCCAGTGGCAAACACTGGGTTCACTGTAAAGTACATGCTGTTTTCACACTCGGGCAAAAGTCGGCAACGGTTTGTAAGCGCCGGGAAGGTCGGCCTCTAGCTTTCTAGTGCGGAGGTACGTTCACGACACTGCATTCGATCCCGGGGAAACAAAGTGCTGGTTATTTGTTGTTTGATGGACACCTGCCGCTTGCCCAGCAGTGGTGTGTGGCAGGTCAAAGTGGGTGTACGTGCAGTTCAGTGCGAGAGTTGCAGCGTGGTACACATAATAATAAACATGGGTGGTGCGAGGAAGCGTGACACTAGCATGCACAATGTGTTCGAAGTGGTTTCCGGGACGTTTTTGTACCAGGGGCAGTTGGGGTAGCTCAGCCAGCAGGGGTCAGGGTGGTCCGTCAGGGGGTTGCGGCTAGGGGCTAAGGTGGCTAGTGGCTGGCTTGTGTGTATTTGCGCGCGAAAGATAACGTTTTCATGCGCACTTTATTCTATGAAGCTAGGATTAATAGTTTCATTTTTCCTTGATAATCAATCTACTAAAACAAACCCCACGTCTAACCTAACTAATCTGATTTAAACTAACAACCTTTTCTTGCTGTAACTAAACGGAAATTTTCGTATTATATGTATCGCCATTGGTGGGGGGGCATGGGAAATTGGGAAATTGGACCCAATTAAGGATGAAAAGATCTGCAACGATGATGTAAGTTAATTGTTAGTTTCTAGTGCCCAATACCGAATTATAGCATAATTGGGGTGATGTGGGGAGAGGGTGGTGCTGGCTCCTGCGTTTTTGTTTTGAATTTGGGGGGCGCGCGCGGAATTCTCGGCCACGTTCGGCAGATCCAGACCGATCGAGCGGTGTGTGATTTTTTTTTAAACACCAATGCCGAATGAACTCCCAGCCCAGTCCCAACCTCTTCTCAGCCGTTTGTTTGCGCGACAATATCCCAGTTGTGAACCAGGCTTAACATCGGGTTGCCTAGATAGCTGTCGGGTTTTATGGCCAAATTACCTGATAAAAAAAATTATTTTAATATTTATATTAAATGTATTAAATACAATGTATTTAAATACTCACTAAAAGGTATTTAAATACTTGTATTTAAATACATGACACCACGTATTTTCAATACATTTCTAAAATACACCTAAATGTATTGAAATAATATAAGTGAAATACAATTTATTTTAAATACTGCGCAGCTACCTCGACAAACATCTAGTAAGAGAACCCAGGAGTGAATTGATGTGTAAGTAGAGTTATCAGATATGTGATATAAATTGTTCTTGTTTCTCCACAGATTTCTTGCATTGTGGCCGTTTTAATGGCATCAACTAACCTAAGCCGCCCTGCCACAACGAAATAGCACCCTTCCTATTTGATTGTACTGTTAGGGACCTCCTACGGTCCTATTGCATGAATGGCTGTCATCAACTTCAGAACAGGAAGGGGTTATGTGGGGGGGAGGATTATGGGGGGAGAGGGGGAGGGGGTCTGAGCCTACCATTAATTATCACATAGGCTAAGTAGTGGTATTGCAGCAGCTACTGAAACTGTCAGATCTGTTCAGCATAACTATTAATCACCAGTTTTTTTTTAAATGTTTTCCAAGGTATATATTTTATTTGCTCCATCTTTTCATCTATCGTCAAATACTTTTAGTTGCTATTATTCATCTTGTTATTAGTTTATCTAACACTATTCCTTGTAATATTCGTCAATATTGTTATACCCACTTCATTCCTTGTAGTTACCTCTTTTTTAGAATAAGATCAGGCATAGATAACTGTTGAACTGGGAAATTTGACACTACAACTGGATGAACACAAAGGGTGGTTTCGGCGCGTGTTTTTACTGTTTTTTTATTTGATAATATTACGAACAAACCGTTACGAAGAATTAACAGTATACTTCATATACGTATAATTCAGTAGTATCTGATAAGACCAGTCTATATGATAGTCATTGCAGCAATGAATGGGCCTGCAGACTGGCTTATTGTGGCCAGTAACTGCAGCGTCCAAGCGGCGCGTAGTTGGCGAGTGTCCATCCAGTTCTCTGTTATCTATGGATCAGGGTTAAAGTCTCATCTTGAGCTTCTATTATGGCAGTCATATGAATATGGCTACTCGTTTACAACAATCCAATTCAAGGACAGCCTGAATCACTCTTCCTAGCATGCATTGCGATCAATATTTTTCTATATCATCACTTTTTGATCAATACGAGTCCAACAAAAATGGTTGATCCCATAATCCTATAACTCCTATATTAATACTAGGATTTGCTTTATTAATATGCTTATATGCTTAATATGCTGTGTTAATAGGAAAGCTGCTAATTTCAATATATTCCAGTCCCATTCATTTTCAGTTTTCCTTACTTATATAACTTGTCCAATCTACCAGCTGTTTTGATCTTTTGACGTTTTTTATGCGTACGTAGATTTATAGATTCTTATTGATTTATAGGAAGTGTGTTTGTTGGTTTTATACACAGGTGTATGTTCACAGTGATGAGCTGTGTGCAAGTCAGCATATCCTTGAATGAAAGTGATTTGTCAACCTGTTCTGGTGTGGAACTGGTACTGGTCAAAATATAACCTATATTTTGTTGTTCATTTAGTTCAGGATTAGTCTTGCACCAGGCACACAAAAATGTAAAAGGATGCTGGCAAAACAGAGATAAGGGTGTTCAAAACGTTCACCTTTACCATCGGTGACACAGTTAAAGAAGAGTAAATAAAAGAAGAGAGGGAAGGAAAGGTGACAGGCTCCAAGTGGGAATGGCCGTGTACACCTCTCATTGAAATGAGGAGAAAGGAGTCTGCAAAATTGAGGTCTCTGGATACCAAGAAGACTCAACCAATTAATGTTAGGGACCTTTGTGCCCTTACTGGTTAGAGGGAGGAGACAGACATGTCTACCTCACACCACCCCTCCAACAATTACACCAGTGCCACCCCAAACACTCTCATTAATGGCCAACGACGCGATCAATCACACCAGTGCCACCACTAAACCGCCCGTATTCGTGCCAATACCATCATCACAATACCAGGTGACACCCCAACAAACACCCGTATTAGTGCCCAACCCATCCATCACACTATGCACCGCGGTGAGTACTGCTTCACTCTATGCCATTGCCACCGACAAACACCCCTTCTCAACTCCACATCTTAACCAATGCTATCACCCGACCTCACACAAATTTTGCAGGATTATTCTAAGATTATGTGCCCTAAGTCCATCAAACAACAGCGACCATTAACCACAGACACAGATGCATCTAGCATCGTACCCACGCACTCAGCACTGGCACCAAACCTTTGCCACCAAAGCCAGCAACCAGCGTCACTGTCAACCCTCACACACCCATACAACACCTCTGTAGACAATCCGTGTAGCTCGTTTCCTTCCCCTCTTCACCTAGTCTTGATTTTTAAAATCCCACTGATGGTGACGGGGGTCAGTAGGGAAGCTATCACTGGCTTAGACGAAATGGTAAGAGTTTAGTTGATATGACATTATGCCTTCAGCCCTGACAAATACAGTAGAAACATTCTAATTTGAGTCGTCTTCGGTGAGGCTTCTTAAGGTGCCAGTAATACCACAGCCTGTTCAGCTGAAATGTTTTTTTATGTGATTGTGTTTTATTCAGTTTTTATTCCCTTATACACAGGCACGTGCCTGACCTAGATAGCATATCACAATTATGCTCAGTCCCTAATTGAAGCAGCAGTACCCAGGCTATGGAGGGGATGCAAGACAAACACCATCGTTTTTCAGACATCCCCAGGAGCGGAACCAAATATGGTGGTGTAATTGGCAAGCACCCGGGGGGGGGTGGGGGGGTCCACGGAAAACTCATTCAAATGCTAACATATTATGGGATCACTGGTGTGTGGTACTTCCTAAGTGTGTAAACCAGAGCAGATTTAAGATATATGATAGCTTAACAACCCTTCTAATCCAATTGAGTAAAACTGATTACATGCTTGTATACACACACATCACCACACACACACACACACCCACTAGTCCTATTCACTTAAGCTGGATCTTTCGGCGCTGCTCGGATGGCTACCGCAAGTTTGTAAGCGACGTCGGCTGTCTTGGCTGAATGCCCTGCGGTGCTGATTATACACTACTCATCACAATCCAATATATAATGATATGTATTGAAGGAAGTATCAAATAGCTGTATAAACATTATGGATGGTAGGCTCGCTTAAATAGATATCATCGTTAGCTTGGTAATATACGGGTAGGAGTACAACATTTCAATGCACTTAAAACCTGAAAATCCGCCTACTCTTGTGATTACTCAGTCCGATGACTGATTTTTTTTACCCTATGAGTTATGAATGGCGTGGTTATTGTTGAACAAATCACTGCCGTGATTCAGCTGATACAAACAAAATAGGCGCTATCTTGTGTAATAGGTGAGTTTAAGTAATGAAATTCTGCATGGTTTTTTCTGAGTTTCAACGCAAGGTGTTGTCTGGTAAGCGGCGAGGCAAGATACCACTACAACCATCACTAGTGGTTAGCACGCTCCGGTTTCACAACCGAGAAGTCCCGGTTTCGTGATCCCGGGCCGGAGCGAGATAGTAGGGCCTGTCTTCTTACCACACCCGAGCCCCCTGTCCACCACAGTGCAATGGTTTACCATCGTGGGTAATTATGCTCGTACGCGTGTGTGGATCGCCACGTGAGATGTCAGGGCACACGCGAGAAAGAAGTTGGCATGACAGAGCGGGTCTCATCTCTCGTCCGTCTGTGACCCGACCTTTGCACTGACGCGTTGGGTGTGTGGAGATAATTATAAAGAAACCCTGTTTGTGACCTCACGCCTCCCCGGTTGTTTTTGGTTTTGTGGGCCAAACCTAAGAACTATTAGAATGAATGATAAAAATGATACAGCAATGGACATCCGAGTGTAGCCCAGGTCCTGTAAACTACAACTAGGTGAACCTATCATACACAATAAGCCCATCATTTGATATTCAGAGGGTGCACGATCTCACCACAGAGGAATTTTAATTTATGATAACATAAATAGTTTCCAGATATGTAGTGTACACAACGCCCTGTCAGGCAGTGGTGATTCATGGCTCGGATGGTAGTCCCCTCTGGAACTAGTTCACGTTGAGGCTGTTGATGGTTTGGTCCTCGCCGCATGGTGGCGCAGGTCTAAGGGATTTTATATAGTGACGCCTGTGACTTAGAGGCATCCATTGCGCCGATCCCCTGCTGTCCTCCTGATTCTCCAATCGACGGTAAGTTGATGTGTCAGGCATGTGGGGTGTTCTTAGCCACTCGACGTGTGCGCAGTGAAAGGTTTTGGTTTTCTTCAGGGATCGAAACCTCGGGTTCAACCGAGAACGCCAGTCGGACAGACGCCTACCCCGTCCTCTCAACCTCCGCCATAATAGGACTTCATCCATATCCTTTATCTTTCATTAGCAAGCCTGTTGCTTGTATGAAAGAGAAATGGATATAGAGATACAGAAGAAGACGTGGACATAAGTAAAGATACAGAAAGTGATCACATTTTAGTTGGCACAAGGGAATAGTGTCCACACACATACTTTAAATTCTCTGTGGATCTCTTTCCAAGCCTGAGTGTTAAAAAAAGCGGGGCTTACGATGCTACACCACAAGGGGCATTCAATGCAGCTGATCTGGGAGAGCTTCCAACGACAGCAGGGAAGCTCCGACTGCAGTTTGTTTGTCATAGCTGCAGCAGCAGCCCTATGCCGTGGCCAGTGGGATCAAGATCCCACTGATCCTGCCCTGTGCCAGTGGGATCAAGACAGCACCAGGCCACCTTACCCACTGTTTTGAAACAGCACACTTAACCCCATTTACAGCTGCACTACGCCGCAAGAAGGGTCTGAACAGCAGGCCCTCAAACTCATATCCTCTATACTGTGTGTGTCGCCTTCCCTATGTTTCAGGAGTATCAGAAAATATGGCACAATGTGATAAATGCAAAGAATGGTTTCATAAAAAATGTGAAGCCATTCCCTCCAAAATTTTTGTGAACAAAATTTCTAAATTTACATCGTCAGACTGAACATCAATGCATGCCGTGCATGGTTGTTTAGTGTGTCTAGTCATCTCTCTAGTCCATTCTTAGTGTTCCCTTTTACTACAACGCCAGTCTCAAGTGAGTTTTTTTGTAATTTAATTGCTTCAATGCTCCCGTCTCGTTAAACTAGAAATATTCCGGAAACGCATATACCCTGGTATCATTTTGGTCATCCTTTCCCTGCACTGATTCTAACAAGGCTATATCCATCCTGTAGGTAACGGGGGAATCAAAACGGAAACCAATATAGTCCTAGGTGAGGGGCTAGACTATGAGGTTTCATTGTTTTGGTCTCCCCCGATATAAATACGAGTTTAGGACTATAGCCTTCGGCACCCAATATAAAGTGTGTGTGGATGTTAGGGGTAAGATCAGTGCAGGGAAGGATGACCAAATGATACAGGGGATGCGTAACTTTAGTTATGAAGGAGATTGAAGCTATTGAAATTGAACACTCACTTGAGAGGCGTAGGAGAGTAGGGTCAAAAATTCTAATATGAGATTTTTTTAAGTGGATAAAGGGATACAATAAGAGGAGATGGTAGTAAAAAGTTCTTATTCTTACGGCTAGTAATCAGAGGTAGAACTGCTAAAATTAAGCGGAGTTCAAACTGGAAAAAGGGAAGTCAAACAGGGAGTTTTCGATAAGGGAGAAAATGACTACATGTCCCTTATCCATTACCATTATATTAGTTTTTGATATCATCTTACTTTCTGACTTTCTCCTTACGATGAGCATCACTATTCTAATCTCCCGCTATACTCGCTCTCACAAGGGGGGGGGGGGGGGGGAACAAAGTCAACAATCACCCATCTCTACTTAATAGAAGAGGTGGTGGTTTGTGGTGTTATAATATTTATTTTCCATTTCCACCCCTCCAATCTTTTTTCCACGCTATTTCCATTCTTCGGCTAATTGTCCCATCATGGAATCCGCTAAGCGAACCAAATACTCTAAGTCTGATTGACGGGACAACCAGGGCGGCAATAAAAATTGTGTCAAAGAAAGAACATTAATTTTTTTGGTGTTAGAATTTCTTTTTTTTTCCTTTTGTTAAGGCTCTTGACTTCCTTTCATTTTCATATGTTCAATTGGCTTATTTAGGGTAGAGTCTCCTTACAAACACACAAACAAACCATTATAACTTGTATATTTTCAATATTTTAAACAATTTATAGCCTCTTTTTATACTCTCCTATTATTAATTTCCATTCAGCTATAATCTCAATTGTTATGGCCTCCCCTATTATGCAGATATAACAAATGTATTTTTTAGAACTTGTAATGATTCCGTGTTTCATGTCTGAGCCGGCCACACACTCACACCGGCGCGGCCTGTCCAGGCCGACGAAATGGCGGGGCATCGTTCGCCGACGAGACCCACACACACACCGCGCCGCCTCCAGACAATATACAGTACACGTCGGACACCGGGAGGGTGACAACATGAATGATCCGCTCTATGTGTTCTCGAAAATTGACTTGTTGTGATGGCTGCATGTGAAGCCATTATATCAATAACTTCATACTATATATTATATGACGGATGTCATATATTAATACCATATTAGCATAAATATGCAGGTTACTAACTGGTACAATTAGTCATTCATCTATTGGATTTTAAGGATGGCAAGGAAATGATTTTACATTCCGGCCCGCTGCGACAGGCCGCTGTCGGATGAAAAACCACCCCCACACACACACGCCGAACTCTAGCCACCTGCGCCGCTTTTTCCTCGTCGGCCGGACGAGGGGTCGCGCCGGTGTGTGTGTGCCGGCTTAAGTGGTTGCTCATCTGGTCGTTTACCTGCCTTCATGGGAAATAATTATAGAAAATACGTTGTCCTGGCGACTTTGGTGTGTCACTCTATACGGTAGGGCTTCATTATATTTACAATTTTTCACATAACCTCAGATACATCCACGATCTTCGTCTTTTTAGTTTACGCAACCCATATCCTCAAATTATTTCATTCAACCATCATACCTTTCAATTCCTGGTTTTGCACGACACTCACCCTCTACTTCGTGGGAATGATAATGTTGGGAAAGAATAATATACTTCACCAACCACTTGATAAACTACAGACATACTATCTTGTTTTTCTCTCTGCCATACATCATGGTTCACCACAACAGTGTCCTAGGTTTGGTAGCTAATTGAACTCGTTCATTCTTTCATTCTTTCCCCTCCCAACAATTACCATCCATCTGCCATATATATATATATATATATCTATATAGATCTATTATATATATACTATACTTATATAATAATATATATATATATAGTAATCTACTAATATTATTATATATATATTTTGTGTATATATATGCACATATCTAATTAACTATATATATATATATATTGCAATATATTTGTTATAGGGGCATATGATACTATTATATCATATATCATATATGATAATTACTAATTATTACTATAGTAGTATATATGGTGGATGACAAATATAGTTATATACGTAATATATATATAATTACTATATAGTTCTTATCATTATACTATAATACTAATAATGAATCGGAGCCCGGACATACAATACATATATATATATCGTCTTATATGATATTATATATATATAATATAATATATAATATAGTCATAATAGTTATAACGATATATGGACTATATATGTAATATACTAGTATATATAATATATTAATTATTTATATATATATTATATATTTATATATATAATATCATTATATAATATATATATTAATATTACCTATAATAATATATATATTAATTATATATTTATATAAATATTTTATATAATTTATATAATAAATTTATAATATATAAAAATATATATATAATATATATATATAATAAAATATATATATATTATATAATATAATATATATATATATATTATATATTATATATATATATATATTTATATATATATATATTATATATTAAAAATTATATTGTATTATATAATGTTTTTATTTATTTTTTTATTGACACAACCTTGAAAATTGGCTTTTATGTTTTTCACTTTTTTTTTTTTTAAAATTCTTCTTTTTTGCAAAACATTTTTCCAAAAAAACTCGCAGAAAATCTTTTTCATGAAATATCGGTGGCACTCCTATCAGTCTATTGCCCTATGTCTGATGATTCAATCCCCTATGAAATAAGCTTGTAATTAACAAACATACATTCCCACAACCCCATGTTTTCCAGATTATTTCCCTTAATTTCTATCCATTTGTAGCTTCATTTAGATTATACACTTGCTACGAGTAACACTGATCCAGACACTCGTTATTCAATGAGAGCAGTTGAAATGCACTTACATCCTGCAAGGGCTACAAAACATGCCTCCTAAAGCTCTTGTTCCCACATCCCTAGTACATACTGACCTGATTTAATCTCATATTTCATAGTTTCACCCTTATATTCCTACCCTGAAACACGGTATATACATGCAACATTGAGTCATATATATATATAATATATATAATATATATATATATAGATATATATATATATCTATATATATTATAATATATATATATATATAATAATCTATATATATATATATATATATAGATAATATATATAATATATATATATAATCTAATTATATATATATATATATATATATATATATATATATATAATTATATATATATATCATGTATATATATATATATCTATATAATATACTATATAATCTATATATATATGGGATATATATATATATAATATATATATACTATATATATATGATATATATATATATATATATATATATATATATATATATAATATTATATATATCTATATATATACATTATATATATAAATATATATATCATATATAAATATATGATATATATATATATATATATATATATATATATTATATAATTTAGGGTGGTCCACATTTACAGGGTAAAAAAAAAAAGTTTGTCGGATTCGTCGGGCCGGGGTCGGAATTCTTGTCGATACTATGGCACAAGGTTCTGTGCAAAATTCATTCCGATCGGATGATATTGTCCCGTCCCGCAGTGCGGCCAAAGTTTTCACTATTTAACAAAATTTTGGGAAAAATAGGTGAACTGAGATAGGGATTAGGGAATCAAAATTTAGTACCTTCTACTCATAATTGTGTTTGTGTTAATGCTTTTCATTCTTTACAGTGCAATTAAAAGTGATTTAAGCAAGGACTGCATTAGTCATACAGAGCTGGACTGACATGCCCACCACAACTGGCCAGTGGCCCAGTTACCCTTCAGCGCTTGTGGTGTGAGGGTGTGTGACGCTCCGCCTCCCAACTTGTGGCGCCGCGTTAGTCGTTGTTGTGCCTGCGTTCGGGATGGCCGCTGCAACTGCAGCACGTTCACGCTCAGCCACCGAAGTGTGGCTTCTTGGGCAGCCCGAACCGAACCCCTGCTGGGGGAAACAGCTTCCCAAGAACGGGCAAGTGCTACGGCGCTTTCTTCCACTTCGTCCGTGTGCAGCGGAAGTCGGTGAAAAGAAGCGGCTTCCCTCGTCACCGCGGAGGTGGCGGTGGTGTGGAGAAAGCACGGATCCCCACGCAGAAGAAGAGCCGCTGTGTGGAGAGGATCCTCCGGCTGTACGCATCATGGCAGAACTTGGATCGGTCCAAGAAGCGGAGCGCTGAAGGTAAGACAAATCAACAGTTGAACTAATTGAATTAGTTCGCAGAATACACCTAATATAATATATTATTTGCCCTAAATTGCCATGACATTTAACCGTGACCTGTCTGCCATGCTGGGCGCTGGCTAGGCTGGATGTTGCCCGAACGATACTCTGGAATAGTATACCTGAAATTATCAGAAGCTGCGAGTCATTACCTTCATTCAAAAAACAACTGAAATTTCACCTCATAAACAATTACTAATTTACCTCATCCACAATGGACTGGGGGACCGCTAGTCCGTCCGTCGACCTATACGTAAACTTAAAACTTTAACTTCTATGTAGATACGACGGAGTTGGTAATATAAGTGTCTTCCAGTTTATTAGTAATTTATTTAATTTTTTTTTTTGCATTGCACAGAAATTTATAGATGTCATCCGAATGTATATGGTGTGTGTATTGGCGTTATATTAATTGTACTATAAATTCTTATATTAACATTGATGTAAATATTATTTCCAATAAGTCACTGTCTAAACCTTTCACATACGTAACTTTTATCGTCACCAAATTATAATATATTTTGTTTTTGTGTTTTATGTACTCTAATAAATGAACTAAGTTAGGTTAGGAAAACTTTATTTAGGTTGTGGTAATAAATGTTTAAACGATCACCTACAGACGAGCTAATCTCTTTCAGTTGACGTCGAGAATCGCCGGAGTTTCTCACTGGCGCTGATGACGCTTTTCGACATCGGGCACGCGGACGCCTTCGACCTCATCACGGTGGACGAGGATCGGCAGTTCCTGCTGGGCCAGCGCTGCCCGGATGGACCCCGTTGCATCATGCAAGGAGTCGACCAATCCTTGGCCGACAGAGAGCGACGGCGTCTGGAGCGCGGCGTGCTAAAGCGGTCGAGCTCACCGGAGCGTGCCACGACTGCCACGCGCAGCTCATTGGGCTTGGGTGCAGGCGACGAAGAAGAGAACGGTGGTGACGACGGACGGGACGCGGACTTCGTTCCGAGCGCAGGAATATCCGCTCAATCGGCCTGTTCCCCCAAGCGTCGCCGCACGCTGATCATGACGCCCTCGTCCCTGACCATGACCCTGACCCTGACCTGACCATGACCTGACCCTGACCATGACGCCCTCGCCCTCGTGACCGGCCCTCGGGGCCGGTCACGATTTCCTCAACGTCGATCCGGCCGAGTGGTCGGGGAGGGACGACTACACCACGGCTCGTCGGCGCGCCCGTCACCTACGGGTGGTGAACGACTTTGCGGAGAGGGGCGTCGCCCTCATCAGCGCGTTCTGCGGCGCCATCACGCGCGACGAGGAACAGCGACAGCACCTTCTGCAGGTCGTAGCCACCGGGCGTTGTACCCGTGCGCGAAATAGGTATAGGATGGCGCGCACGGTGGATTTCGTTTTTTTGATCATCGTCACCAGTGTAGACTCGTAGAGGTTTAATAGTGGAAACTTCGGCCGCTCTGCGGGACGGTATAAAGTTATCCGATCGGAATAAAATTTTGCACACATCCTTGTATCATTGTATCGACAAGAATTCCGACCCGGCCCAACGAATCCGAAAAAAAATTTCAAAGTGGACCACCCTAATATATATATATATATATATATATATAATGTGCTTCTGTATATGTAGATAGTATATAGGGTTAGAATATACACGTTAAATACATCTCCTGTGGCTCCGATGACATTTAACAAAGAAATCACTTAAGGCGGCGTCACACTAGCACTTTTTCCGTCTAGTTAGTCGAATTTCGTCGCTCTGACTAGTTTTTTCTCGCTCTGACTAGTTAGTCCGTCTGTGACTTTACAGTCGCTCGTGATCGTCTGTGTCTGGAAAGATGAAGTAATTTCTTGCAAATAAAA